>JASFAT010001476.1:0-58193 GCA_031353405.1 Baronia brevicornis | reverse complement strand
TGATAAAGTATTAAACATTCTTATTTTAAAGCACAAACTTTGTACCTTATAACAAAGTTCGTGCTTAACTGAACGTATTTAAGTCATAAACATATTTTTAATTAATAATTTAATGTATTTTAATTGCTTAATTTGCGTCAATGTTACAAGTAGAAATAACTGGCTAGGATTGCATAGCGTTTATGTTCTAAGGTCATTGGTTCGGTTTTACGTTTGGGTTATTGATGTGAACCATATGTTTTTAGGTTAACGAAAATTTTCCTAAACTTCTCGTGGTTATCTCTTATATACAAATAATTCTTATTTAAAAGAAAATTATCTTCTAAATTTTAGGTAAAATTCGAGAATCTTTTAACATTTGAATGACCTCAGCCTTCAAAGAAACAATAACGATGAATCATTTATGGCCGTCATTTAACCAATAAATATTTATTATATTATATATTTCAAAAGAAACGTTATATTTGTATTAAGTGCTAAATTTTCTAATAATTCGATTAGTCAGTTATTATACACTTAATAATGCAGTGTATTACGAAACGTAAATGCATTTAACGTAGCCACAATGCCTAACCTTTGCAAGCAACTGTGTTATTTGCTTAGTGACAAGTAGCGCATAGTTTTAGTGTATACTGTAACGTTTGAGGTCGCAGAGGCAATACACACACTACCTAAAAATACTTAATACCTATCTATATGTTGCTTTATTCGCTTGTAGGTTTTGTTAACTAGATAGATAGAGAACCTTTAGATAGTTTTGTGAAATTAAATGTGAATAAAGTTATAATGATAGTCAAAAATCCTTGCTTATAATTTATTTAACACTTCGGTTATGTTACCTAGTAACTTGCTAAGGCAGTCGGCAGAAACTGCATGCGTGAAGTTTAAGTAGTTAAACTAAGTTAAACACTATTAAGGGCATCGTTTTTTTATTAACACTGACTAAACATTTTAAGTTTATATTAAAATGAAATACATACACATATAACACTAAGAATTCTCAGCTGCGAAAGAAACAGAGGTGACGATATACATATGTCAATGCACCAAAGATTAATTCGTATCACATTTGATTTATATTTGTTTTCTTATTACGATTATATTAGGAACACAAATAAATGTAATGAATCAATTAAAAATGAATATTGAAGTAAAATAGTTATAATTTTTTTTTAATTATTCAGATAAACATTATTTTTTGGTGGTATATCCATTAAATTATACAATTAATGTAATTTTTTTTAGTAAATAATATTCTATAGTAGAATGACACTCAATGAACTGTTATAATAAAAAACTAACCTTAATAAATATTTTTATTGCAAAAAATCCTAGTGAAGGTGTGGTCGACAAATATTTACAATTTATAGCTTAAAACCTATTTATTCACTAAAAATGTATGTAGTAAGGCACAAGTAGCCGCAATCTTTGGGAACTATGCCCAAAGATGGGCATAGTTCCCAGATATTTTATGTCCACTATTCAGTGTACATAAAACAGTTTATAATTTTATTTACAAAAAATACAATAACTGGCTGTTTTAAAAAATATAAAAAAAATTCGTAGAGATTTAAAAAGAACTTCATCACTTAATAGTAGTTAAAAAAAATGTTTTGAAAATTCTTTTTAAATCTGTGCTGTATTCATGCCTTATAATCAACATCGATCAATTTAAACAACATTACAAATATAGCTGTAACATATTACTGCTGGATGTTGGCTCAAAATAGGGGGGGGGGGTGTTGCCGCGATTTACACAGCTATTATTACAATCAAATTAATTAAGACTAACCAAATTAAATACTCATGGTTAGCATAGTACATCCCTGGATCTTCTGTAGGCGTGCGAGTGCTTAATTAAGCGCAAACCTTTTGTTTTTGCACGTATAGGACATTGTGTTCTCGAGGCAACCACAAATTGTGTGCCAAGTTCCCACAGCTGCATACACTTACAAAACAACTCATTATCATCTACAACGAGTTAGTGCACCGTGCAATTAGGTGATTTTGGTGTTCGTTTATATTTTGTCTGCCTGTCATCATCTCACGGCATTACAGCAGCAGGTAGGCCTTTTTCTAAGTCGGATCTTCGTTTAGCTTTTTACTTCCAGCTCCTGACCGTTGCCTTTAAGTCGTCTTCGACTCCATCTGGCCATCAAAGTAGCAGAGTAGGCAAAAAAATGTTTAAAGTCTAGTAATACTGCAGTAATAGTAACTTTTTTAGTTTATGGATAAGAGATGGAAAATGTGAAGGTGACATTGAAAGGCGAGTGAAAGCTGGTAATTAGGATAATGGAGCCCTACACTCGTTTATGAAAACTCAGAATGTGTCTAAAAAGGCCCGACTGGCGGTTTATAGGGGAGTGCTTGTTCCGACTCTGATGTACGGTAGTGAAATTTGGTTTTGGCAGAAGAGTCATGAAAGCAGACTGAATGCGGTGTAAATGAGAGCTTTAAGAAGTATGTGTCGGGTAATTTTAACTGACAGATTAAGAGACCGTTGTGGAGTAAAAAAAAGGTGTAGTGATAAAAGTTGAGACAGGGTTGCTTAGATGGTTTGTGTAACATCGCGGATGTGAATGGAAGGGTCGGTAGGGAAAGACCAAGGAGAACACATCTTAATTAAGTTGCCGAAGTTTTTAAGAAAGACCATGTCAAAAGTACCCTTAACCGGCGAGCTTGTATGAAGTGAGTGATGAGTGCGGTTGAAGCAAAGAAAGTATGCCGAGATCGTAGCAGGTGGAGATCTGTGGTCTTACCTACCCCTATGGGAAACAGGTGTGATGATATGTATGTATGTAAGTTTAATGTATGTAACACGTGAAGAAATTATCTATATTTCGTTGTATTGAATCGTTAATCAAATATCGTTATACATATAAGTGTATAAAATTATTCCTATTGGGTCATCATAATCGTAGTCGTAGTGGTGAAACTAGCAGATGATGAGAATGAAGGAGAGACGACAAAAATGTAATTTTTTTATTTTATTGACAAAAATGTAATTTTTTTATTTATCTCGTTTATTTGCAACTTGCTCTTTTAGTATTCTCGTACTCAGTGACATTTCATAGCAACTGGACTACCTACAGTGATATCATATAAATAGCTAAATGCTAATAAAAATAATGATATTAATTTATTTCTACTATAACAACTGGTTAGACCTGAATCTCATCATTCCTTCAGTGGTATGAATCGATCTGTTTAATTTAAATAACATCCGCTTTGTTAATAGCATTTTTGGTATCCTGGTTAGAATTGTAGTGGATCAATTATTTTCATATAGAAACTATATTATAAAAAGATTGAACTCAATCTATATGCTGAGATTTTCTATAGAATGACAATAAAAACATAAAGAAGCAAAACAGTTTTTTAACTTTTATGTATAAATATATTTTATATTAGAGCCCTTACAGGAATCTTTTGATATCAAATGTTCAAAATATCAATATAAAAAAAATTCGGAATTGTTTTCATTCTGGTCATTATAAAAAATTGCTCAAGATGCATGCGCATATCTTAATCTATATATTTAAGTATTTTGTTCCTCCTTATACGCCGTCGGCTCGTATAAGTGCGTCTAGTAGAGAGTTATAACTTATTTCATCAATGAATATTGATAATTGAAAATGACGAATTCCTACACGCAATATCACTCGTTGTTGACAGTTATGAAGCAAAAAAACGGCTTGGAATTTTTCATAATTTTTTATTAAGCATCTATTTATGAGGATAGTACAATTAATGTTAATCCTATTTAGATTATTAATTAAATGTAAAATTTAAATAAAATAATTTAAAAATAGTATAAAATGTAGTAGTAGTATATAAGACATACAAGTCTTGTAATTTATATCTACAGCCGACATTTGATTTATATGACAGGAAAAAACCAATAATCATGTTGCTTTTTGTTATACCATTCATATAATAAATATTGTTATAATGATACAAGAAGCGCTAGATCCTTTGAAGTATCATTCAATATGTCAAGGGTAATATATTTTTGTATACGTTAACGACGTAGAATAAATAGGAAATTCTTCCATTTGAATTTCGATATATTAAAAATAAAAAGAGATACATTTTATTTTAAAAAAATGAAAAGAAATTTTTTTATAAGATTATGTGTTGGAAAATAAATTAATCTCTAGAAAAATCACAAGTAGAAGTACATGTGATAATAAATTTCTATCTTCTATATCAATTTGTGTCATCATCTAAACAATTTCATATAGAAAAAAAAACTTATTTTTTCTCCTAACCATTATGTTTTGGAGGGGCGGGTGTTGGTTACAGACTTTTTCTTTTTAATTGAAAAACAAAAGTCAATGAAAGCAAAGTTCTCAAATTTATTATAGGTATGAAAATATTTTTTGTGGCAATAAATAATCATAGAATCGACATAGAAATAATTATAGTTACAGGTTGCTCTATATATACATATGTATATATTTATGTACCCTATATTATTATTTTTTAGTTTAAATTAACCAAATTTTAAAATATAACATATTGTATAAGATACAATTTAGTTTAACTTCATATATGAGTCGAAAATAAAATCTGTGTAGCATATTTTATTATTTGCAATTACATCAAGTTATCTAAGTATCCTTCTTGATCAGCTAATACATAAAAAATACTTTTCTAATCGTTAAAAGCACAAGCATCTGTCTTTTACTTGAATATATATCGGCAAAATATTTTTTAGTGTAGGTACTGAGACAAAAAATAAAACCTAGTTATATGTCCTTCATTGGTATACCGCTGTTTGTTGATTATTCATAAGCTAATTTCTTATAATTAGCCGTTATTAATTAACATTTAAGAACATCCGTTAGGGGCCATCCATATATTATGTTACAGGTTAAGGGGTGGGGGGAAGATACCAAAAAAGTGTAACATCATGTTATGGAGGGAGGGCGTTATAAGCTTCATGACATCACATATACACGTGTATAAATCTTAAGTGTTGAATCTCCAAACTTTGACTTAAAAATAACTTAACTTAAAAATATATTATATATTCAAATTAATATAGTCAACGAACAACTTAAAAATTATACCAATTTTATAAATATTTATGGGAATATAATTTTGGTAGTGCTGTTTTAATTTAATAATTCCTCCTCTCCTCTTATTAAAATAAAGTGTAAATCGATGTCCATTGTAATTTTCATACTCGTCCACCAATCACGTGCTTGGCACGCGAAGGTTGCGCATCATTGGACACTACGCTCGTTTTGTCTCGATTTAACAATTAGCGAGTAGTCGTATGATGTTATAAGTTTGTGATCACGAATATACAGATGTAAACATCACTGTAATTTTTTAAATGAACACGTGTGATTCTCAGCACAGAATACGGCTACCTCATTTCTTCCTCTGGGTTTTTTACGAGGCTACTATGGTAGTAAACATAAGTAAATGAGCAGCAGTGTCTCCTTGAATAATAAAAACTAATCAGCGATTTCCAATTTGCCAGCCAAGCGTGTGGATTACGGCAACGCCCCTTAATTGTTGCTGTGTAGATGATGTTGACCCTTCATTAAGAGCTTTGGTTTTGTGACATTCTCCCTACAACTAAATTATTCCCCATAAGGTTTTCAGCTTTATCAAGAATATAAATAAAATAAACATTCTATCCCTAGAATATTTATATTGCAACTTATTTTTTATATGTCGTTTGCAAGGACAGGCAGCCTATAAGACTATACACAATAAATTAGAAGGTTTTTATTACGGGTGAAAACAATAGATTTAAAACACTTAACGAAGATAGTGGCAATCAAAACACCTTATTATTTCATTCATTTTTTGTTAAATTTTGTCTACACGAACACACACAGAATTGAATAAAACAATCATGTGCCTGCGTCTTACAAATGGTATTTATGTTATGTAAATATTTGCTATGTAAATACAGCAGGCGTTAAGTACATTCCACACCTGTGTGTTGATGATTACAATAATTTATTTTCAGATATTATTGTTTCTCGCCATTGTTGGATTTGCTGCCTCTGCTCCTCAGCAGCCATCTGACAAAGTTATAGCTATTTTGAAACAAGATTTTGATCAGCAGCCAGATGGTTCTTATGTGTACAGGTAATATAAATAATTGCGTACTAGTATTAACAAAGATAGAGGAGTGAAACGTTAAGTAGGGACGATGATAATGATTTTGTATACTACTAAATTAGCTCAATAAAACGAAAATTTTTCTTTTCTATTATTATATAATTTTTTTAGACGATATATAATATATCGTTATACACAGACGATATATAATATTAATTACGCTTATGAACTTAGAACCCTAATAAGAAGAAAATTAAAGAAACTATATTAAATATAAATGAAAATTTTGAACAAGTGTAAGTATTAGTGGAGAAATAAGTGTTTAAATTTTTTATAACATTTATATAATCAATGAAGTACTTAACCGTAGAAACAATTTTGATGACCACCAGTAAAGTGACATAAGCTAATGATAATGTTATATCAAGGCTATATGTATCCTTCAATCAATACTTAGAGTTATTATGCAATCATTGAATAAACAATGGCTATTCAAAGTGTAGACGTTTCGTTAAACATTTGATATGTGTAGATATTTTGATAGATCAGTATGAAGTTTTAAGTAAAGTTTGTATTACGTTTTTTGTTTAATATGATTTTATCTTGTCTATACTAATGTTTAGCTTTGAAACTGAGAATGGAATAAAGGCGGATGAAACAGGCTCTTTGAAAAAAGCCTCCGGACCAGACGCCAGCGATGTCATAGTGGCACAAGGAAGCTTCACTTACACAGCGCCTGATGGCACCGTAATTAATCTAAATTACATTGCCGATGATGAGAATGGTTTTAAGCCAGAGGTAAGAAAATTTCCATAATTATAGATCCATTATTTTAATATCGGTAGACACTTGCTTCGTCACGAACAAACGGGGAAGTACCACACCCTCAGAGAATGCAGGTATTAAGTGGTAGAATTTTAAATGTTAGCGCATTTTGCATTAGTTTGCATGGTTTGGGTATATAGGATGGAGGAAAGCCGACTGGCAAAATAAATTTACTTTGTGGATGTTGATTTGGGTCGGTAGGGGAAGTCCAAGAAGAATATACCTTAACTAAATGTGTATATATATATATATACATGTTCCTTGACTACAAATTTTTTTAGGATATTTACTTGAAAATATTTGCGTTACATCAACAGCAGATATAAACACTTGAAAACTACCTTGAATTATTCTTGATGTTGACTTATTTGAATGCGATAAGATAAAATATTTTTTTTTTACATTTAGGGTGAACATTTACCGACTCCACCGCCAATTCCTCCTGCAATACAAAAAGCGCTCGACTACTTGGCAACCCTTCCACCGCCACCGGCTTCCAGGAACTGATCGATTATGTGAAGTTTTCTACGATGGATTTCCGGCGACTACTGACTTTCAATGGAACTCTACTGATAAACATGCGTTACCTTTAACTTTGTATGCAGCTACGAGAACATTTGTAATCATTATAGTTCAAATATTAGTTATTATTGTATATAAACAAAATGTAGGTTATGATAAAAAAGCGGTATGATAGCGTATTGCTCTTTAACATGATATTTGATGCTATTTAAACATAAAAATATATGGCGAAACAATGAAGTAAAAATTAATGATGAACTGTGATAAAAAAGTGACTAAAAATAGAAATGTTAAAATATTATTTTTTTTTAATTAATAAATGCATAATCAGTGCCAAAAGTTGCATTGTGAATGAATATAAAATGTTTTATTGCGATGGAAAAGGATTCTAATTGTGTTGGACTTTTCGCTATATTAATGAGCATAAAAATTGTCAACCACAACACTCAACAAGTTGTTTGTTTACGCTTGAGGTCACTTCCTATATGACCTATAATTTTAACAATATTATAATATGATGTAATAAAAACCATAATTTACAATATTTTCAAAAATGATATAACTTATTATTATACTAAATGAAATTTGATTGAAAATAACAAGTTTATCAAAATTAACAATTGACGAATAGTCTTGAATGTAAATTGAACTTAAAAAGTCTCGGGTTTGAAGGCGACTTAAGATAAAAGGGAATCATTGCATTTTTAAATTGAGGACATAAAAATTTAAATTAAACTACAGAATCAACTAAAACAGATATCGGTTACAATGTTGAAAACAATACTTATGTTCCACAACTGTTTTCAAATTTGTTTTCCGCAACAATTCTACTTCATACCATTTCATAAATATTAGAATAGATCAGTGCCCAAAAATAGAACGTACATACATACATACATATGTGTGTACAAGTATAGACTTGTAGCTAATTAAAGTAATTGTTTTATTAAATTAAATATAATTGTATTGATGCGCACAAGCTTCTTGTATTTACGAAAAAATGGGTACATTTTGCCACCCATTTCATTATTATAATAGGTAGTTGAATCGAACTCTTAACCCTTCTGAATGATGACAGTTGTTTATTTTAATAAAAATTACATTAATTGTTTTTATTTATATCAAGTTTTGTTATATATCTTAATCACAATTTTAAGTTTAAATGATCAAAAAACCGATAGTTGTGAAAGTTCTTCTTTTTATTTTGTATTATTTTATGTAATTCTTCGTACAAAAAAGAGAGTTTTGATTGAAAACACTTGATTTGAAACAGAACATTTAACTTAAATAACTCCTTAACTATTATATAAAAAAGATAAAACGAATACAACTTCGTCTAAATTTTATCAATTCATTAAAAAATTCAAATAAAAAATGCTATTCACGAAGCAGACGTTTTTATGACCTACCGGAACTATGAATATAACCTGTTATATAAAATCACAGCTGCAAGGTCATTGATGAAAAAATCATTAAATGAATATTTAAAAGTTTTATCGATAACAATATTGTGTTGTATTGTAGTACTACTATTAAAGCAATGGGTTAGTCGAACAATACCAAGGCAAATACATACATACACACACACATACAAATTATTTCAATATGAAATGATAAAAATACCTATAAAATATGCGTTCAACTTAAAAATTAAACAAAGATAAATGTCTATTTGCAATTTATCTTGAAAATTTAGACGTTGATAATGAAAAAAATATTATTTTTTAACTTATAATAATAGCACATTTACTTTTGAACATCTTTGAATTATTATTATAATTATTACAATGAATGTATTTGTCAATAGAAATCCATTCTATATATTTTGTATTATTAACTATTATACAATTGACGGCATTGCCATACTATGTGTGATAGGTCTAGTATATTTTAAATAAAGTATAATAAATTAATACCTACACTCTTTTAAAGTTGAACAAAGTAATTAAATATGATCTTAAAATTAATATCTTAGATATTAATATAAATCAGGGGTCGACAACCAGCGGCCCGCTCAAGTAAGATCTGTTCCACACGATGAGAGATGAGACTTTCAATTCTTAACTATCGAAAAAACAAGCATTGTTCTCGATTGGCCGATGAACATTGAGATTAGCATAGCGAGATATTGCACGTTTCTACGTTTAAAATAGAAGCGGGCATTAAAAAAACTTTTAAGTCTAATACAACTTACTACATTAAAATGAGCACCAATATCCTCATAATATTTGTAGCCCTTATATAAGATAAGGTTACCGACCTGTAATATAAATCATAAGATAATCAAAAAGTTTACTACTTTGAGTTAATTATTTTTGTTCGCTCCGTAACAGGCTGTGGAGTTGTTTTGGTGGCAAGATATTCCAGCGCACGTGCTATGGCTGGTGGGATTGGAGGAGGTGTAGGCAGATGAGCACCCATAGGCCGATAACCATTTTCGTCAGCAGTATACGTTAAACTGAAGTCATTGCCTTCTTTGTCCTGAAGTATAAAATTGACATTTTCTCATTAGCAAGATAAAAAATTTTAATAATGTTCTAACATGTATTCAATAATTATAAAAAAGTGTGTAATGTTTTATAAAATTATTCTTTTGAGAACGAATTGCAGTTATAATATATAATAGGCATTCTGGGTCTTTATCTTAATTAGGAACGAGTTTGTTTTTAACAGCATAAAAAGGGTTTAAAATAATGTAAGACTGCTACATTTAAAGTATCTTGTAAAACATGATTTCATTCGTCGACTAATATGCTTTACCGCTGGTTATGCTATATAAGCCCTTCGATAGAACTTAACCAAAATGAATCAAATTCATTTTGGTTAAGTTCTATGACACCTAAATTTTATTTGTTTCTTCTTAAGAATACATAAAATAAATGATAATAATAAGAAAGAAGTAATTTCTTTAGTTCTAATATCGCATAACAAATTTACTGGTAAAGATAAGGTAAAATAATTTATATAGGTATTCTATCTATTTATATAATGAAATAGTGGCTTTGAAACATGAGGCTTATTATGAGCTTAATTTATTTCTTACCTTATAAGAATAACTTCCTACCACTGCTTCACCAGCCTTATCGTTTTCTATTGTTTTAAGTTCACCTTCTTCAAATACTTTTGTGCCGTCACCACCTTCGAAGCTGCGAAAAGTATTTGATATATATAAAAAATAATTGTAAATAAGTAAATTTAGTTTTTATAATAATCAATAATTTGTACCTGTAATGGAAGTTACCATTGTACGCAAAAACATAATTTTTTTCTGTTACTATCGGCACCACAGGATCGCGCAGTCGTGTCCTTTTCCGGAATTCAGTGACTGGCGGTATTTGGTCAGGATTAGGTGCTTTTACAATATTAATTGCTTTATTGGGCTCAATATCAAACATGACTCTTTGGTTTGGTAATATAGTATTCTCGCTATTGTTTTTAGTCTGCGATTCATTTGTATTGGCATCTACATTTATAGAGACATTATTGGTAACAGATTTTAACTTAAGTGGACGTCTTCTTGTTTGTTTTTGTTTTTTTCTTACATTATTCGCATCAATTCTTTTAGCTGATCGTGAAATACTAGAGTCTTCGTCATAAATTACACTAACTGGTATTTCATAATTTTTGCTTCTGTTTCCACTATCGTTTAATTTTATATGTTTCTCATTTTTCTGTTCACTAGAAATATCTACAATGACATCACTATTTACTTGTATTGTGGGTTCATCTTTGTTAAATATATTTTTATCGGTAATAAATTCCGATATTGGTATAGTTTTAAAGTTAGCTGAAAGTTTAAGTGCTTTATTTTCACGTTCATTTTCATCTTCATAAACAACTGCAACTGGTATTGTGTCAAAAGCTACTGATGGTGGGTGGTTGTATGTATACTCTCTACGATTGTTACTCTGTGCCTCACTAAAGTTTACACTCAATACCCCTATAATAAATATAAGCAAAAATTGTCTAATAAGCATTGTTAAAAATACGTTTTGAATTACACTACAACTTAGCACACACACGTTTGAGTTCGTAATGAAGATGAGTCACTCATACGCGCTAAATCTATCTTATACCTGTAGATAACCGAATTACTTGTCCGACAAGAATAAAAAAAATCTTCAAAACGTAAACGCTATTTTGTTATGCTGATATCAACGTTCTAATATTAATAAATGCGGAAGTAAACAATTTTTAAAAATACCGTAACCTTTTATTATTTTGTGTAATGGACAATGTAGCGATGATAAAAAAGGAATCCTCATAAGAGTGAACTTCTGTAATTAAAAAAATCGTGTTTCTTTAATTTTCGTTATAATTATATACTGTGTATAATTTATTTTCTGTGTTTCTTAAACGCAATGATATGGTAAAAATTTTATTAAAATTATTATAAATTATTTTACTAGAAATTATTAGTGGTTTAATCACTAGCGATCGTCACCCTTCATGTCATATTATTGACACCTTGACGATTGTGCAATTTTCCGAAGAACACATCAGTCAACTGCTAAGGTTGAAGTATTTAGCGTCCGCTGAGGCTCATATCACCGGAAGGCGGGGGGAGGATAGTGTAAATAGATGAATCTTACATATAAGTGGCTATGAAGTCTGGAGTATCATTCATCAGTGAATTTCGGGAGTGATTAAGTACTAAAAGTGAAAATGTTGTATCGAATTATTTTTCTCAATTTTGCAGCAACATGTATCTTGGCAGCACCGTTGGAGCAACAAACAGTAACAATTATTCCAATTATCTCACAATCTGATGAATTGGAGCCAAATGGAACCTATAAATTCAGGTACTTCAAAATTAATATGTGGTTTATAATTACCCAATAAAAATTATAAATATAATTTACTAATAGAGCAGCAAAGAAAAAAAATATTTTAATCTATTATGATTTTATTTTTTTATAAACATATTTAGATAATAATGGATTAACTATAATTTATTATTAAAATAAATCATAATTTATAGAATATTTTTAGATGACATAACAATGCTTGTTTTAAATATTTATTTCAACTATATAGTCTAGCGAACTATTTTAATAATATTTTTATATGTATAAACACAAAAATATAGTTTTAAATCGAATACCGCATGTATTTTCACGCATAAGGTACTAAAGTAAAGGTTTGTTAAATGTTTTACAATAATTATAATATTTTTTAATATGAAATTAACATTTCTGTACATTATTTTTCCACATAGTTATAGTATTCTGAATTACACAAACTCTAAAATTTAAAAATATTTATTTAAAAATTGAATATTTTGATTTAACATAACAATTTAAAAGTAATTCGAAAAGTCTAGGGTACGTTTTTCTAATAAAATTTATTTTAATTTTATTTAAAGTTATCTATAACTTAACTGAATTATTTTAAAAAAATTTATCATTAACAAATCATACATATCATCACACCTGTTTCCCGTAGGGGTAGGCAAAGACACACACCACATCCTCATCTGCTACGATCTCGGCACACTTTCCTTGCTTCCTCCTCACTCTTTTTATGCAAGGTCAAGGTTTGTTTTCCTTGGTCTTCCCCTAACGACGTTTCTATTCACATCCGCATCGTAAATTACTTTTATCAGTCGTCTTTCATCCATCCTCTCTATGTGGCCAAACCATCAAAGAGGGATCCTTTGAAGGTTCTCAATTTTTGTCACAACATCTTTTACTCCACACCACTCTCTTACTTATACTACTATACTTAACTTCATTCATTCATTATTCTATCGTTTTCTTAGTTTAAATGATAATAAAATTAAAGCTTACAAATACCAAATAAAGAAGTCAAGTTATTGAACTTAATTTCAAAAATAAAAATATTGTTTACAGTTATGAGACCGGAAATGGAATTAAACGTGAAGAGATATCTTACGACAAAATGATATCCAAGGGTACGGGACGCTCTGTAAGTAGCGAAGAAGGGGGTGAAAGTTACGAAAGCGATGAAATTCATGTTCAAAAAGGTTCATATTCGTATACTGCTCCTGACGGAACCATCATAACTGTGAGGTAAGAAAAGGTGAAAGAGATAAATAGATAAAAAGCAAATTGACAGAAGTCAATCTCTGATAATTGTATTGTCTTTGTTTTATTTATCAGTCATAAGTTTAAATATACATTCAGTGGGATCTAATTAAAAAAAAAATTGCACGTAGATGAGGTGCATAATCAAACGATTATAGCTTTTAAGATACTCGACTATAAGAACGTAATATGGTGTTTGTTACGTTAAGATTAATACTTGAAAACTTGAAAGGTAATATTACTACAACTACTTATATAGATGATAGATACTAAAACTTAAACTTAACTCATAACTATACTAAACTTATCTTTTCGGGCTAATTCAGCTTATAAGATTGATTCTGATTCCAAAAGACCAAAAGATCTACTTTTCAAAATATTTTGGTAATAGTGTTTTTCAAGTGTACGTGAATATAAAAATATTTACTTCTAATATTCATTAAATGTGATGTAATATTCATTAAGATCAAAGAATATAAAATATCATTTACAATTTTTGCGATATGGTATCAATGATCTCATACTACCTTCTTATTGCTGAAAATTTTAATTTGTTTCTACAAAGATTCGAACTTATCAAAGTGTAGTTTATTACACTTTTTATACAATTGATAGTAAAATGAGTTAAAAATTAAAATAAAATAAATGTAAAAGAACCATTCTTATAATTCTTATTAAGAAAAAAAGAATTTAAATAAATCAGTTATATCAAAAGAACATTACTAATTACGCAAAGAATTTTAATAAAGCATTTGAAAAAGCATGCATAAGTAATATGTACAATACATTTAGTGATGAATGCAAATTTCTCGCTTTAGAAGTCGAGTATGTTACCGTTAAATCTATTGCTAAAACCAACATTGTCAATAGACACTAAAACGTTGAACCACATAAGTAGCTGCCAGTAATAAGTCAAGTTTTTTCATTCAAGTATTTAATATACTTTTACTGCAGAAAAACCGTTGACTTTTTAATTAAAATGGTATAATAGGTAATAAAAAGAATATATATATAAATTTTCTCTACAGATATATTGCAGATGAAAATGGTTTCCAGCCTGTTGGTGATCATTTACCAAGAGTACCTTCAGCTGTTCCATTTTCTACTGGTTCCATGGAAAAGTCTGGCCGTTCATTAAAAAATCTTGACAATTCTGTATCGGATTCCGTAGAAACACCTGTAAAAACAGTTGTTCAAAAGTCTTCTTATAAAGACGTTTCTGATGTTTCTGCTCGTTTGGTAGAAGTATCTAAGACTCCTGATTCATCTGCCCTGGATTCGAAATCAGAAGAGACACAAAGTAAAGGTTCATCATCAGCACCTTTGTCGCAATCAGATCAAAAATCCCGTGAAACTAAGACAGTAGCTACTCCTGAACTTAATGGCACAAAACTAACGCCATCTGAGGCAAAAAATGTAATAGCGACGACGACCCTCGCATCGACTACACAATCTGAACAAAATCCAACTGCAGTTACACTGGAATCAGAAGAAAAAACAGAAACGTCTCCTTCTGTGACACCATCGATAACTGAATTAGAATTAAAAACAGAAAGTACGAAAAGTCCTTTAACGCCTATAGTCCAATCTCAAGATATAGCATCACAATCGGTAGATAAACTTGAAGCTTCAACTACTAACGCAGCTCCTCTAGATATTATGGAATCTTCTACAACGGTGTCAAAAGTTCAGTTCGATGAAAAGTCAATTTTGTCAGAAATAACTTCAACTACGCCCACTGAAACATCTACTTCAAATGATTTAAATATTAAAGCATCATCTGATGCCTCTGGATCCAATGAATCAACAACAATAGCAATAAATATTGATTCGACCCCTAACCTCATTCAAAACACGGAACAAAATATTTCTGCAGAAAATATAAGTACCATAAAACCAACTGATATATTTAAAGAAGAATCAACCTCTGCACTTGAACAGTCTGAATCGACCCAAGTTTCCGTAGACAGGGATGATGTTAGTACTACTGCTTCTTCGATCTAATAGTTATGGAGATACATTAAAGTAAAATGTTAAATAATTCTCCATACGGCTTTTGATAGGACATACTGATTTTTACTCTATTGGTACGGGTGGTTATTTACTCTTTTGTAAAAATATTTTAAATGTGATATATCAATGTACACAGTAATGAAAAATAAGCTTTAATCAAATTGTTTTTTAGTTCTTGTTCTGTAAATATTACTATGTTTATATAATAAATAACTTGATTTAATTTGTTTTATTTATTTCATAACACCATAATGCCACGACACCGAATTAAACTTGTAACAAGTATAAAATAATTAAAAAAGTGTTTGACAAATATGTTCATCTATGCATATTAAAGTGTTTATTTGTTGTGTGTTCCATGTTCCATTCAATACGAGAGATTTTTAATGGGATAGGGAGGTAAAAGAACAATCGTGTCGCTTGATAGAAATCAATCAACACTCAATAGGCATCTGCAACACCATAGGTCTAGCTAATGCGTTGCCGGACTTTGAGATAAGAATTGGCTTGGTTTTTTAAGGGTCTAATATCATAGATACATACATGCATATTATTATTACGCCTGTTTCACGCAGAGGTAGGTAGAGACCACAGACCTTCATCTGCTACGATCTCGGCACGCTTTCTTTGTTTCATTCACACTCATCACTCTCTTCATACATCCTTGCTGGTTAGGGGTAATCTTGAACCTGGTCTGTTATTTAAAACTTTTTGTTTTACTATATACCTAAATATATAGAATTAATAAATAGGCTTAACACAAGCTCAGCTAAAAGTCTAGTAATGTCAAAATATTACTATTTTTATTTCTAAAATAATCTATATATAAGAATAGACGGTCTACATGGCGCAGTGGTAATATATTTTTTTTGGCTAACATGTCATAGGGTTATTTTCGGATGTTGGTTCTTGTGATTTAGGGGTATTATGGCAGCCAACAAGTTCCAGTTACTATATGTTACGTATATCATATTTTGTACTATAATGTACATATCATCAATTTAGCTAGGTTGCGCAGCATTTAGAAAACTTCGTCAACTCTTCTCGTCGCTTATACCTCAGAGTCCTTTAAGTTTCTCTGTTAGATATAATTTGGATATAATTTGGTAGTAGCCAAAAAACCATAGTCACCGACATAGCCTTTCGAATTATTAAACTAAAATAGTAATGGGTCGGTCATGTTTGCTGGAGATCCGAAAATCGCTGGGGCATATTAGTGCTGGAATGGAGACCACGTTTTGGCAAAAGTAGTGTGGGACGGCGCCCGGCTAGATGAAGCGACGATCTGCGCAGGGTAGTTGGCAAAAACTGGATGCGTGAAGCCAAAGATTGGGCTAGATGGCGCTTCTTGGGAGAGGACTATGTCTAGTAGTGAACCGCAGCAAGCTATTGATGATGATGATGACTAATGGGTTTTCCTGAATTCCAGTCGAGCGTCACTCACATATCAGGTCATATTACTTAAATAATGTTTGCTTTAGAGCTTAGAATGTTTGAGTCCTGATATTAATATTCAGAACACGGCGACATTTAAATGTCATTTTTGTTTTCAAGGAATTTTATTTCAAGTATATTTGTGATTATTTTAGAGAGCATCTTCGAATCCAATAGGCTGCCATTTTTATCTAGTCCATTGTTTTTTTTTTATAGGAAAGGAAGATAGACGTGTAGGCATGTCCCAGTGCCATAAGTTTTGCAGAATCGTTGCCTGTTTTCTTTTGAAGATTCCAATGACGTATTGGTTCGGAAATATCGCTGGAGATAGCTGGTTCCACAGGATAGTGTGCGTAGAAAGAAATTTCTAGAAAAATGCACCATACTGGATTGCCACTCATCCAGATAGTGGGGCTGCAACTTTAAATAAAAACATTGTCCTATTATATTATCGTATTATTTTGAATTCAATCTTTATTTAAATATACTAACCTGCATTTAAAGTTTATTGTAAAGCAATGGAAAAAAACAAGTAGTTGGATGGATTATGAAAGAAACTACAATCTATTTTATTTATTGCAGACCACTTCTCAGGGAACAAAGAACATTTCTTAAGTTTTCATTCATTAATTTCGTTTAGAACAGCATTATTATTTATATCCTATAATCATTGACTTAAAACATAATTAATCTCTTTAATATGCCTTTTCAATTAAATATTTACACTTAAATGTTTTGATTTGTAAAAAAACGCATTCGCCTACAATGGGATAGCTCCATAGGAGATCTGAGAGGCAGAGTTCCGACGAGACTTCGCCTTTGTACTCTGCGACCACCAAACCCCTTCAAAACAAAGCCTATCGTTCTTTGCATTTATTATGTAAATCAAGAACTTCTAAATTCGAAAATACGTACGGGTGACCATGTATTTAAAAGAAAATCAGCTACCTCTCACGCTCCTATAGAGACATGAACGACCCACGTAATAATATCGGCAGATTTATGTACCATCTGTTATAAAATAGTATTTGATGCTCATAACTTCTAAATAGAGCTAAATTTTTTGGTATGCATAATTTAAAAATTAATAAAAGTATTTTATGTATGTCTAATATCCATCAATAACGGTTGAATTCTCTACTTATTGTATCAAAACCTTCCATAGAATTTATAAAAGTTTTTAATCATACGATTTATTATTATCATTCAATTACTGTAATTCACTGCTGGATACACGGCTCTCCCAAAACACTCTACCTAGTCCGATTTTTACATAGAACCATTAAGCGTCCCTCATTACGTTGGTCAAGAGGCGATCTCCACTTCAGTAATCACACGATTAAGTTACATAAATATATCCTTCGTAGCTGACAGGCTAGGGTAACATTGTCGTCATATTATGAAGGATTATCTTTTAGATTTATCCTATTACGTGCACAATGCTTGGTTGACTAGTTTATCTAATTGTTAGTGCAGGTACAAATATTTTGTTTTATAATATTGAATTAAGAATAATGGTTAAACTATTTAACATATTTTTAGAAATCACAGAATTCCAATTCTATGAAATCTACGGTATTAAATTGTAAGTGTAGGCAATTAAAACTAACCTAACCAATTAGGATATCTTCTCATTGCTATTTGACGAGTACACTTCAGTTCAATTAACATCATTGGCTTTTACTTGCTCGCTGCCGTTCGATGTTATTATATTATGGTTATTTTAAGATTCAATTAGATGAGTAATTGGCTCTGTGATTAGAGTATCTTACTTACGAACTAAGAGTTCTAGATGTAAATCCTGGTCAAACCTATAGTGGTAATTGATAAGACCTTTAATGTTAATTCATAAAATTGTTCTATGAATTAAACTATAAAAAATTAAAATTATACAAAAATCTTCTGTTATGTCGCCAGTGTATTTGTTAGCGTTATTCTGTCTAAAAAAGTGAATATATCTGTTTGATTAAGTAATAAAGAGAGAAATTTTATGATTGAATTTTTTTTTTTATTATAGAAGAAGTGATCCCTGTATGCCGCGCTTTCACATCACTACGTACTATTGCACCCGACTCTCACAGAATATAGTGCAGTCCTACAGAATAAAGTCGTGAAATGCCAATGAATAAATGCCGTTTTACTGTATTAAGGCGAATATTGTGAGCCGGAAGTCCAATTCCTTTCCCCTCTTTTTTTTCTTTATTCCCCATTTCTTCATTCTTTGACTAATTGGCTCAGTAGCGGGGCCTCCCGCCTGCGGAGTCAATGGTCGCGGGTTCGATCCCCGCATCGGAATAAATATATGTATGGATTTATAAATATTTATTTCGAGTCTGGTAACCCCCAATCCGCATTTCCCGTCTAGCCCTTTCCTTTCTTCTCTATCCTTTCCCTTCCTCTCCGCCAATCCACGGTCTGCCGTGCCAATGGATGCGTGGCTAAGGGCAAGCTTAGTCGTAAGCATGCGGGGTCGGGCTTCCCCGGGTACTATGGTGCCTTACCTCAGCATGCGGGGCTTTGCTGGGGCTGACCTCCACTCTTCCTTGCGGCTCGTGGGATTCACTAAGACGAATTTAATATACCTAATTTTTTGAAAAAATGATGGCGACGTGGTTCGCCACCCGTCACGTCCTGATTCCCACGAGGGCGAGAAACGACCAATGGAGAGCCGTTTAGCTGCGATGAATGTGAGAGGAAGAATGGATGAAAAGATGGATGAGTGTGGAGAAGCGGAGAGGGTATGCTGGGATCGTAGCGGATGGAGCTCTGTGGTCTCTGCCAACCCCTGCGGGGGATAGGCGTGAATATATAAATAAATAAAAATACACTTCATTCTTCCCTACCCATTCTTTCCACCTTTTTATCCCATTCCACTCTTTTTTCCCATCCATTAAATACTCTATTCATCGCATCTGCTGTGCCCTTACTATTGCAGATGTCAATTAGCGGCGCTGGTTGCAATCATTAGATGGGTCATCTAATGATTGCCAAACCAGCGCAGCTTGTTCATTTGTCTATGAAATTTTGTTTTTATTAAGTAAAAAGTTACTTATTATTAACAACAAAAGTGCAAAGAAACATAAGTTAAAGAGAATGCATTCAAATTCTAATTAAAACTAAAGGCAGATATAATTATAATATGTTATATTCTGCATAGTTGACGTTACTCGGACTTCTCGCTAATCATAAAATGGATGTAAAGAAAGCACTTTACATACGCACCAATTGCCTCACGATTTTACTTCTTGAAAATCAGCTAGTCAAATGTCAAGGTCAGTTGGCGTCTCCTATACAGATAAATGAAGAAGCGTACGTTTCCTCTCACTTTTATTGCGAAATCATTGATGTAGGTTTTAACAACGTGAGTGTAAACAAGTATTTTTAATTGTAAAAAAAAGTATCATAAAGTGCTTATTGTTCACAAATTTGACCTATAATATTTCGTATCAAAACATAAAAAGAATAGTATAAAATGAAAATTTGAAACTAAACTTAAAATGAATATATTTTAAGTTTTGTTTCAAATTTTCATTTTGATACTTAAGGATACTTTTCCTTCCTTTGGTTATTTGGCTTATTGACAAAGTTATTGCTTTCCTCAGTGCTCACGAGGTTGCTCGTTAATATTGGGGATACATTTTTGTATGGTCTATATATATTTATTTCTAGTCTCGGTTTTCCGCTACCAAGCCCACCTTGGACAAGCGTGTTGGGTTAATGTCCATACCACTAGTAATAGAGAGGCCCTGTGCCCAGAATAAGGGAAAGTGATATACTTACTCCGCTGGCTCAGTGACCCGAAGTGATTCTTGACCTCCAAAACGAGAGTCCTCCAGCGATATCTGATTCAAGCAACTGGCCTTGGACTTCTTAACTTGGTCGACACAAATACGCCTTCTTCACATTCCGATCGTCGCCCATTTGCTCAAAGCCGACCAAGTCGAAGTCTTGTGCACAAGGTCTTCTTTCTCGGCGTTTTTTCGGATATTCCATGATTCTCCAGAAGATGGGTCATGGAGGATCAGAAAAAACACCGAGATAAACGAACAAAGTGATATAAGGTAAAATATATGTTACTAAGTCAGAGTTCAATTTGACATGCATGACATGTCTTTTGAATAAAATGTTCTCTCTTAAGAATGTCTATGATTATATAAGAAATATTTTCTTTTCATATAATAATATTACATTATATTACAAATAGCAATTCCTTTTTTGTAATTTTGCTTCCAATTATCCCTTGATAATTAGAAGCCAAAGATATCCTTATAACATGTAGAGTATTTTTTTATTTAGTATAATTGTTTAATACATTTTGTGATATATAGGATCTTGCATCTTAATTGTAATAACATCCCAATTACTTAGAATTGCGCTTACGATGTAATACCAAAGTTTAGTTTGAACGCTTAAAAATATCTTTCGTGATAATAAAATAAAGCAGGTCTTATTTAAATAATAATCTGTTTCTCTTCTGTAAAAATAATTTGCATTACTTTATTTACATTTTTACTTATAATTTCTCTCATTTAAGAAATTATGATGTACGATGTTATCTATTAGTGTTACCGGAAATGTAATTCGCATTTAAATACGTTATATTTGATTCACATCATAAATTATTAAGGTAACAAGGTTCCGTATCATAAAATTTTTAAATGTTTTCTGTGAAGTATTACGTAAAAAACTACAAACTAACATTAAAATGCCTTCAAGATTTTAACTTCTACAAATTAAGCCTTACTAATCAAAAACAAAATGGCATTTAATTATAATTTTTATCAAAATTATTAAATAAAAAAAATGTATTTTATAAATATCAAATTAATGCACTACTAAATTTAAATAGGCCAGTAGGTAGGTTACTTCTTTAGGTCTTCATATTTTGAACAATCCTTGAATTAAGGTAAATATCTTACTCTAGTCATCGGCTAAACGATAAGAGACTAAATACTTTAAATATATTATCTATTTATTATTTATCGCATTATCTATTTGAAAACTGAATAAAACAATTAAAATTTAAAGAAACCCTGACTCTGGAGCTGTAATACTGATACTTACCCTTCAATAGATGATGTACTTGGCCATCGTAACCAAACAACGTAAGCCGTTTGATGGCATTTCTCGTTGTGAATGGAACGTCACAATGCCGGTCTACTTAGTACAATAATTGTTTTAGGTAGTAATAATGTTGGTTTTAATTTTAAATAAATTATGGACACATATAATGTATTCACTTATCATTCACATTTTCATTTATTTAAATAATATATTATTTAAATAACAAGTTTTATTAAAATAACAATTTAATTAATTTTATACCACTGACGATAATTTTAATATTTATGATTTACTTACGAAGTATGTTATTAAATATGAATTAAAAAAATAAAGAATGAAAAAATAATAAATATAATATAAAATTGAAATTTATTTTTTTTAAATGAAAAAATATATAAATAGAACGACGATCTGTGCATGGCGCCGGGAGAGACATGTAGGCCAAAATCGGCTCAGTTGTGCGGCTAGGTAGAGTCCGATATCTAGCTAAAATGGCAGAGGGCTAACGATGATGGTACTAATAAATTAATTTGGACTCGATTTTTCAAAGAAATTCATTATACTTTTTAGGAAGCTTATATTTAATATTAAAAAAATAATAATAAAAATTAAAAGCTTATATGTAATGTAGAAAAACTTTATTTAAAATTCATAATAATGACAATAATAAACGAAAAATAAAAATGCACAAACTCCACTTTTTAAATTTAAATAATAAATACATAATTAATTTCTTTTATCAATTAATTAAATATCAATCATTGGATTTATGAAAAGAACTGAAGTTAAGAAATATTTTATTGTTCTTAAGTCGTATTAACAAAGGAAATAAATATTATTTAAGTAACTTTACAAATGTTGTGTACCTAACGCTGCAGTAGGGAATCCGTTCGAATGATATAATAAATGTGTCATAAGGACAAATAGTAAGTTTTGTAACAAAAGATACGTGGGAAGGATTTAGATGTACATATTTGTCCCTGAACTTATACAGTAATATATTCTAAAGTTACGCACACCGCAAACTCAATGGTAGACATTCTATATCTCCGACGACGTACGCGTATAATATACATAGAACTAAAAAATTATATGAGTTACATTTTAGTTAATTCTATATTTATTAATTAGATATGAAAGACCGACCGATTGGCTCAGTGGCGGTGCCCTCCGCCCGCGGAATCAATGGTCGCGGGTTCGATTCCCGCATCGCAATAAATATTTATATGGATTTATAAATGTTTATTCCGCGTCTGGTAATCCGCATTTCCTTTCCTGCCCCTTCCTTTCTTCTCTATCCTTTCCTTTCCTCTCCGCCAATCCACGGTCTGCCGTGCCAATGGATGCGTGGCTAGGGGCGAGCCTAGTCGAAAGCGTGCCGAACGTCCCGGGGTCGGGCTCCCCCGGGGACTATGGTGCCTTACCTCAGCATGCAGGGCTCTGCTGGGGCTGAACTCCATCCTACCTTGCGGCTCGTGGGATTCACTAAGACTAATTTAATATACCTAATATGTCAAAAAATGACGGCGACGTGGTTCGCCACCCGTCACGTCCTGATTCTCACGAGGGCGAAAAGCGACCAATGACGAGCCATTTCCCTGCGATGAATGGCAGCGGATGGAGCTCTGTGGTCTCTACCAACCCCTGCGGGGGATAGGCGTGAATATATAATAAATAATAATAAAAAGATATGAAATAAACGTATTCAATATAACGCTATTGTCATTATCACTTTTTATTGTAAATACTCATATCAGAGAAATAATGAATCTTGAAGTTATTTATTTAGTTGAAAATAAGTATAATACTAATTATTATATAAAAGTATTATTTATATAAATTTAAACTTTTAACATAGTTTTGGGTTGTTTATAAGTAAATTGCTATTATAATTTTTAAATGTGGATATTTTTTGTCATTTACAAATAATCAGATTAACTAGTAATCAGTAAATTTAAACTTTATCAGCGAAGGCGGCAAGACATATTTGGAGATCCATTTAAGAAAATTTTTATGCATTTAAAATAATAAATTAGTATTTTATTGAAGCTGCTCTGAAGAAATGGACGAGTCGTTTTATGTTTCAGGTTAAATCTCACCTATCCAGCCATTTAGAGCGAAGCTCGTTCTTGCGACCAATAATGCCGTTTCATGTTGCAATATAAAAATATAAGTTATTAAAATATGTTAATATTACCTAATATATTTAGTTATTATTGAATTAATTTTAACTTACAGGTTTTCAAACGTGACATTTAATCACGTTATACAAAAATTTTATAAATTATCGAAAATGGGTCATTAGCAAGGTTACATAAATTTGAATAGAAATAATTATTTATGCTTCTAGTGACTAAATTATGTTAACGTGATCACATGTTTTAAAGAAGCGGGTCATTTATAAATAATAAGGTAAAATGCTTGCTGTTTGTCTTACTTTATTATTTAAAAAAAATACTGACATAAGAAGAGATTTAGCCGGGTCAAAGGACACCTCTTAGGATACATTAAGGTGCTACTTATCATATATCTGTGTTCCGCTCTACCTTAGCTTCGCAAAGTTAAACTGAATCAATAACAGGTACGTTCTCATTTTACAAGATGTTATAAACTGTGCCATGGTGCTTTATTCTAGATTGGCAAACCTCGCTTGCTAATTCAAATATTCTCTAGTATGCAAATTTCATCATATTGTTTTGTACATAGTAAAATTGTACTTCAAAATATTGTTTAACCTTTATTGATGTTTTTAAAACGAGATTTTTTTATAGAAGAAAATAAACAAGGTTAGTAGAGCTCTAGAAGAATTGGATCAAATTCTGAACAGTCTGAATAATTTCTCTCTATAAATTGGTTCGACTATAAATATGGATAAAACTAAAGGAATGGTCCATAATGGATCTTTATTATATAGTAAAGCAAAATGGTATTGTAATAAAATAATTTATTATTGAATATATAAAGCATCTAATTCAATTACTACCATA
Source organism: Baronia brevicornis (assembly GCA_031353405.1). Taxonomy (NCBI): domain Eukaryota; kingdom Metazoa; phylum Arthropoda; class Insecta; order Lepidoptera; family Papilionidae; genus Baronia; species Baronia brevicornis. The sequence goes on along the minus strand of JASFAT010001476.1, from coordinate 33,214 downwards.
TATTCCATGGATTGTATTGGTGCCGCTATTTGTCTTAGCACTACAGATCCTTGAAAATTCGGGGGGTTGAATATTGACAAAGTCCTCGTGTAACTACAATAGGTATACTCAAAACTTGCATTCAATGAACAGCGTTACTCAGCTAACAACAATGGCCGTTTCAATCTCACAAAACAGAAAAAACGTTTTAATTTCAAACTTTAATATATTATAATTTTCAAAATAATAGGTTACATTCATTGGGAGCTTACTTGTTAGTCGGGAGAACTTTTTAAAAATACTCGTCGATAAGAAATCATATTTCATGATTTAATACCTAGCTTCAGCTATATGAGGATAAAGTATTTACAAACTTGCCAGACATTTTCCCAGTCGTGGAACAGTGACAAGTGGGTATCATGACACACTTACCAAGCTCGCGCGGCATGCACTGATGTCGGAAACCTTATGGGCGGAGATGAGTTACGTAAGTTCTCGGCTACAGTGATTAACAATTGAGCGGAATGCTTACATTTCCTCACATAACTATGTTTTACACAAAAGTTTTGAATAAACTTATACACTTAGAAATATAAATTTTATACATAAATATGATATATACCAATCATATAATATATAACTTATATAGTTTTATCCTCCAAATTTATAGAATTCTAGGATAACCAGCGGACGCCGTTTTTAAATAATTTTATTTAGCTTGACCCCACATATTTGTTTTAAGTCTTGCGACGGCTTTGCGATCACCTCTATCAAAATGATTCTTATGAAACTTTGTACATACATTAAGTTCCCGTGACAATACAACATTATGATAATTTCAACTTGGTAAGCAGGTTCTGTTAGGAGGTGGACAGTAGAAAATTGCAACCGTTACTAGTGACATCTTCGAGTTTGAGCTCATTGGGTTGGTTTTGACGAGTTCTATACAATACACTTGGTGACGAGGGTCTGATGATAGAGTTAAAAGATGGATGGTAGAACTGTTTTACCGTTATTAGTAACCCTCGCAAATTGGGGCTCATTGGAGTGATTTTGCGAAGCCCCGTATATTATATTTCGTGAAAAAAATAACGAACCGTACACAAGAAAATACTATCTTTAAATCTTAGTAGGTTTTATCTTAAATCATCAGCTGTACCAAAAGCTAGAAGTTAATTAGAATACCAACCTGGACATTTTTGAGATTCTGATGTCTAGTGAGAAATCATAATATTAGAAGTGCTGTCTTCTAATGTCGGATATCAAGGGGCATTTTATGTCGCTACATCAGCAGCATAATTAAATAATTTGACATTTTGCCACACTAAAATAAAAAAAAGTCTGGACTGTAGACGAACAAGCTTACACACTAAAATAATTTCAAATTAATTAATTAAAACTATTTTCTTTTAATGCTTTAAAAAAATTTAGTTATGTTCAAAAATTTGTACGTGAGTCGTGACTGTATTATAAAATATATAATAAATATATAGTAAATCGTTACCAGTTTAATATTTATGACTATTTATTAATTATTATTATATATATATATATATATATATATATATATATATATATATATATATATATATATATATATATATATATATATATATATATATATATATATATATATATATATATATATATATATATTTATTAATTATTATTATTTATATTTATTTATCAGTAAGTAAGCAGGCAGACATTTATATCGTCATTGCAACAGACAATAAGTTTATTATAGGTTTTATTTAATAATCAGAATTTCATATTTTACAGATGAGAAAGAAAGATTTTTGAATGTGAAGAGAGGGTCAAATAAATCACTTAAATAGCATTCATTTATTTTTAAAGACAGGCCTGCTAGTGATGTATTTTTTACAAATAGGCCTGTAAATAGTGAAAATTAATTGTCGAAGTGACTGAAGAATGAAGCGATTAAAAACCTTAACTATTTATATTGAATTACAAACACGATTATGTCATATTTTATTTTTAAATATTGAAAATTCAAATAGGGCTTTTTAAACACTTTATTACTCACCTATTGACTCTTTGACGGGGCCTCCCGCTCACAGAGGCAACGGAAAAAATACATTTATGACCTATAGATATTTATTCCGAGTTTGGTAACCCCGCCGATCCTTTCGTTCCTCCGGAAATGAGAGAACCGTGCTCAGTATTGAGACATATATGGGCTATAGAAAAAAAAAGTTACTCATCTAATCACTTCAATCACATATTTTCAATGATGTAATATAAATAATTCTAAACGAATGTAAGAAACGCAACGAACCCGATAATAACCTATTGCGGCAATTCAAAAGAAAAGGATTAGATATAGATATATAGTACATATGTATCACGAGTAGTTCACTTTAACTTTAAAATCGTTTTCTGATTTTCATTATATTGAATCAGTATATCCGTAAAAGATAATATAATATATTTATTCTAATTGCTCGTGCAAAACCAGAAATGCAACATGGCTGGGTGGAGTTGTAGTTCCATATCCGTGTTTCCATTCATCAAACTCGTGTATAAGCATTATTTAATAGAAAGAGGTGTTCATTTGCGTGAATAATTAAAAATGGTCATAACTTACTAAGGTTCGCGATGAAAACTATTTTTTATAAACGACACAAATAAATAATGAACAACAGTATCATGCTGCATTATTGTAATAAATAGAAAAGCTGACAGAAGTGCAAATACCTTCGCGAGATAATGGTTCTGCGCAACCTATACTCGATGAATATTAAAATTCAATTAACGTTGAATTTATTTTTAATATCGAACATATAACAAATGTTGAATATTTCCATGTATAAATGTATTTTATAATGATTTAATGAGGAATTATTTAATTTAACTTGAATCGATACTCATTCATGAAAAACCCTTTTGAACTTGTTACACAAGCTGCCGCGATAAGTGATACTAACATGTTGCTATAGTGTTAAGTAAAAACAACGCCCATTTCTTATGTAATGCAATCTTACAATATTATTGTACAGTTGCACTCATGTAAGAACTATATTTTACCTGTAATATCAAGAATATGATTCAAAAAATATTCGGGGCGAGTTTTTTATAATAATATATTTAACTCGTAAGTTTGATATAACAATTGTAATAGATTACAAAAATAATGGTCACAATGTTGACATATTGCTTGGATGTAGAAGGATTTGAGCTCTCTTAAAGTCAAGTATGCCTAGATTATATGAAATAAGTCTTAGTATTAACTTCAAAGGTATAACAACGCTGGCTTATCTCTTATCTGGATTCGACTCTGGGTGCCAAATTTTTAGCAAAAATATCACGATGGCTCTTACAACTAAAACATCATTACAACGACGAATCAGGTATGAAAGTATGATGGTTCAGGGCAGACAGCGAGCAAGTGGCAGGGGTGAAGTATATAAGTGAGCGTTCTACTACCACTGCCACAGTTCCGAAGAGACTTCACGTGCTTCGCTGCCGCACGTCACATTATAAAAAAATAACCATGAAACTTCTGGTGAGTTTAAAGCTTTTTATCACTTAAAAGAGTGCCAGTTTAAAGAGAGCATTGACATATCTCTAATTAATAAGCCTATTGAATCGCTTTAAAGTGTCAAGTGACGTGTTTAGAAAGACTAAAAAAAGTGGGATAAAAGAGTGTCATCAATTGAAATATTGCCTTGATATTAAGATTTCCGCAATCGGTTATTGCGAGATGCATCGCCGAATAGGGTCGGCTTTTGAACTTTGACCTAATGTTTGAAACCTTGCATCTGATTAGGTGCCTTACACATTATTAGTCAATATCGATGTCTTTATTTTATAGGTTAACGGTTGAGTTATTATATTATTAAAATTAATTATTTTAGTATTTATATTTTTCTTATTTTAAAATGAATTTATAAACATCTTTTTATACATTTCTGTCTCTGGAAGTTGCCTGAATTGTACAACATGCTTATTACTAATTCATTTATTAAATATACCAAACATAGTAGTCAATTTTCGTAATGATTTAACCTTAAGTGGATGCATGATTACTTAAGGATTTTTGGAATAATTATTTATTTTAAAAGATCCGTCCATAAATTAAATAGATCCGTCTTTCGGGAATGTTTAACTCATATATTTAGAATTTCAATTTCATTAATTGTTGATGAATAAAACTTACTTATAAACAATGCTATTTGTTTGCATGCATTGATAAGTCGATCATGTTGTTATTTTATAATAATTAAGTGATATAATGAAAACTTTTAGTTTAAAAGGTACCTCTTAATTGATTTGTCTTGAGTCTTAGTCGACACAAAAGTATGTTCTAAACATACCTAGAATTAATGCAAATTGCTTCTGTTTATTTAGTTTGGTGTGTGTGTGTGTGTGATTTTTTCGTAATCCCTGATTTTCCTTCAATTTATTTCTCTTAATCAAAGGATGATTTCAATAAAAAGTTAATACTAAACGTCTACATATTAAGTGATTTCTACTAAAATAATATAAAACTATATGAATCAAACAATAATAAAAATACTAAAAAATTTGTTTACAATTGTTAAACGCTGAATACACATCGATACCCTGGGTAATGTGTGTCATAATGTATGCACACTTGAAAAGAAAATATGTATTAACTTGACATAAGACGTTAAACTTGTGCAGAATTTGAACCTGGGATCAGTAAACGCGCGAATCTTTGTGCCACAACCATTGGTTTAACAGTTGAATTAGCTTATTATTAATAGCGTGTATTTAGTAGCTGAATTAAATTTACTGTAGAAAATAGAATACATTTTGATAAACTATATTAAACGACGACCTCGAACTAACTGGCGTGATCATACAATCCTGAGATCAATTCGTCCAGTATACATAGCTTCTTTTGAAAACGTGCCGTTATACAAATGGATTATTAATAGCGTGTATTTAGTAGCTGAATTAGATTTACTGTAGAAAAAAGAATACATTTTGATAAACTATATTAAATGACGACCTCGAACTAACTGGCGTGATCGTACAATCCTGAGATCAATTCGTCTAGTATACATAGCTTCTTTTGAAAACGTGCCGTTATACAAATGGACTCGTCCATCGCGACGGCAAATTGCATAACATTACTTTCTAGGTCACAATGATTTTGGCCTGAGAAATATAAGATTATATCTGCAGGTGCATATATATTCGTTTTAGATACAATACAACTATGTGTACAGTGTATTAAAATTTAGTTTATAAGATGCAGACGCTTACTTTGCTTTTGAAAGATTTTGACCTTTATATGTAGTGCATTTCAGTAATATGTATACTTGTCATTATATATATATATATATATATATATATATATATATATATATATATATACTCGAAATATCTATATACCTTGACGTGATGATTATTTAGACGAAAGTTCGTTTTATTAAAATTGAAAGTTGACTTCGCACTAAAATAAGAATTTAGTGCGAAGGTCACATACGTAATATATTTATATTACATATGTTTATCGACTTAAAGGGATTTAAAATACACGAAATGTCTCTCGTGAGTTTGTTTGGCCTGTAGTTTTTGCCGCCATTAAAACTGTTTTAAATAAATAAAGACTAGATTCTGAGGTATGATATTGTGCAAATAATAGAATAAATAAGAACGAATTTTTTAACATCAAATACAGACAATTCAAATTTATTTATATTTATGGAAAATATACATGTAGGTTAACGCAAGCCCTTTATAGTTTACAGGTTACAGACACACGTTAATATTTTAATTTTATTTGTTAATAATAAAGTTACTCGTTACATATTATCTCGTCTACTGAATTAAGAATTAAGTTATATTTAACAATTTTTAATATATCATCATCATATTTTGTAGGTTTAAAAAAAATCATAAAATAGACACATTAATAATTACTTTTCTGGCAAGCCATTACATAGTGTTACGGTATGTTTTAGTCATTAACCGTAGCGGTTATGCTATTATGTATATTTATGAGGTAACATAACAATGTAAATAATCGTTGGGGAAGCAGAAAATCACTACCGACATGCATAACAGAAGCAAAAAATGTATAGAATAGTGATGCGCTTTTCAATCGATACAAGAAATAATTGTTTTCCGATCATATTGCAGTCGACGTTATACGAAATTGAGAAACGGATGACTTTCATTACGTAAAGCGAGCATTGTTCGATAACAGAGATGTCCAATGCTAACTAAGCATAACGAAAGCAAAGTCGATTTCAATGAAAACTAAGACATAGTTGGGAATATGAGTGTCGATACATGTTTTACTGGAGACCACTTTCGCTCAAGCTGTGTGTCGAATGCGGCGGTGTCGCAATTATGGTACCCATTGTATCCGCTCCACCTTATCTTGCGACATAACGTATATGATTAAGCTCTTCTCAGCGTGACATCACCATGTTCCATTACAACTAAATGACGTACAGTTGACATCATATTTAATCAAATGATGACTTGTCTCACAGTACTAACATCTAAATACAAATATTAATCAAAGCCCTTACACCTAACATTCACCTAACAGAATTAAGTTAGAAGAATAAGGTTGTGAATTACAATAGTTAATTTATCTCCTTCCTTTTACCATTTACCTTACTACTAAATTGTTTTTTTAATTTTAACAGTATTAATTTATATAAATGAGTTTATAGATAAATAAACATAAGAATAATTAGGGTAGGGTCTTAGGGTCAAAAACGACAATTTACGTATAGAAAAGAATTAACGTGTAATTGGTGTATTTAGGTAATTATTACTACAATTGTTTATTTGTTTGTTTATTTTATGTTAAGTTTAAGATCACTATTTGACTCGAAATATCAATATATAGGCAAAGATTATAAAACTATACACATCCCGAATACTCACACTCCATTTTCTTGTATTTTGTAATGTGTTTAGAGTCATGCTACTGCCGTAACACTGTGCGGTGACATTAACAAAATCAGTGTCATTTACCACATATGATTAAAAAAAATATTTTAAATAACAACTTTTATAAGATATAAATTAGCATTATTAGTCACTTTATAACTTGACTGTATCAACAACGAATAAATATCACCACCGACACTTACGACTTTTTTTAAATTTCAGATTACATTAACCGCCGTGCTGTCACTTACGACGGCTCTTCCACAAAGAAGAGTATCGTTGAAGCCAGAACCACAGCAACTGGAGGACCAACAGACAGCCGAACAAAACTATAATAACTACCAACCACAGCCTGACTACAGGCAGCAGGATTACAGGCCAAGCAAACCTGTTGAAGACTTCAGACCCAAGGTCCAATTGGAAACTACAACTTTCATCCCCATTATTCGTTTCGATAAGGAACAGGGAACCGATGGAAGTTACAAGACCGCGTAAGTAATGAAATACTTTTATCAATTTAATTTTTTTATACAGCCTATATATGTATGTATTTCCCACTGCATGGTATGTGTATCTCCATTTCTGGAGGGATAGGCATTAACTCATTAATTTAATATTAATTATTTTAATTTAATTGCCTGTTTTTCAATAGACCCACAGTACGCAAGAAGATTTTTTAAAACATTTTTTTCACCCCAGTTACGGAGTCCATATACATTGCATTGCATGAATACTTATACATGTGGTGTGTTCATGTTCATTCTTTAGGAAATGGGGTAGTCCCGTGACCCAAAGTGACCCGTGACCCCAAATATATTAGCTATAAAATAAAAATAAAAAATACTTAAAAAAATATTCGTGTAAGCATGTCATTATATGTTCAACTAGTCAACTCCATTTGTAAGTAAATCGTTTATAAAAATGATTTTTTACAGATTCATCTTATATAAGATTAGAGATTTATCTTATTTTTATATAAGATTGGAGTTATGTACAACGGAAACATCTTTATAAAATTATAAACGTGACAATGTGTGAATAATTTTTGTCTATTAAAAAGTCTCCTTACTTATATAAATGAAGTAATCTTAATAAAAATCAAACAAAAACTATTTCAGAAAAATGCTTTATAACAATAAGTGTTCGACTTTAAAAATGTACATTGGAGATAAAAAAAAAACTTAAATAGTATACCGTAATATAAATTTTATTTTCCTTATTAATATTGCAAAGTACAGTAAAGTAATGAGTAAGACGGGACCTTAATATTCGTTATATTTACCTACATTATATAACCTTTAACTAATGTTATGAAATAAAGTCAACACAGATTAATACAATATAAATATTTGTCTCTGAGATCTTAATCATATATAAGAACGATCTATTTTTCTAACTTATATCTCTATTTTCTAATATATAAAACACACCTAGTTTTTCAAAATTTCCTGCATTCCTGGTTCTATGAAATAATATAGGAAACGACCAAACAAATTTAGACAAAACATTCTTTAAAAACATGATTAGACTTTATTCCGGACGATCATGATTCCTACGCGTAAATAGAAAAACCTCAAATTTCATAGTCACAGACGCAGTCGCAGGACTAATACTGTAAAATCATTAGAAATTTGAGTCAAGCCGCAGGCAAATTTCAGTTTAAACTTTTTAAAGAAGTTTAAAAAAATAGCAATTTTTTTTTGAGTACGTCGGCTTACCTGGAGAAGTATTATACTTTTGCAGAAAACAAACTTCTGGGTAGTCATTTACACACACTGACATTAAATATTCATAAAAATTAAATTCACAAATATTTGTCAACCTTTAGTCAGATCATTCTAGTACCTACAGAAAATATAGAAATCGATCAGTCCTATATAGAACTATAAGACTTAATTAAATATAATAAGTTTTCGAACAGCAAAGCCTTATCATACGTAATACAGTAAGTAGTCCTTATTCTGTAAATTAAATATAGTTCTTTCCTCAGGTAATTCATAAAATCGTTAGTACGCAATAATTTTAAAAAGTTAAGATATAATACAATGCAATAAGAAAGGTTTAAATTATTTTTTTATAAATTTTACCGTTCTTTATTTAGAAAAAATCACTCATTACAGATACGAGACCGGTAACAACATTCAAGCAGAGGAACAAGGTTACTTAAAGGCCTTTGGTGAAAACCAACAAGATCATGCCCTCGTCCAACAAGGTTCATACTCATACACGGCACCCGATGGTCAAGTTATTAACGTTGAATACACTGCTGATGAGTTCGGATTCAGGGTCAAGGGAGATCATATCCCAACCCCCCCACCAGTCTCAGCCGAAATCCAAAAGGGTCTTGACCTTATCTACGCCGGAATCAAAGCAAACGCGGTTAGTACACAGCTTATTTAAAAAACATAATTTGAGAGTTACATAAGATGTCTACACATAATGTATCGATAGAAATATGTAACAGGTGTTGAGCAATTGGCTTAGTAAACGGGGTTTATTAAATAGTAAATGCAACCCACCTTGCAGGGAAATAAAATATTTTATGGTCTCTAACTGATGATGAACTAGGTGTTTAAAATAATCTGTTGCTATAAAAAGATCTAACTAAAGATCTCATTTTGGTTAAATAGTATACATTCTTAATGAATCAATATAGATAGCCTTTTTGAATTTCCCTTTCCTACTTTAATTACTTAAGTGAAAATAAAGTGCTAAAAATAAAAGGCTTTGATGACTAGTTTATTAATATGATAAAAGAATCACCGATAGATCTAAGCAATTTGTATTCATTCAATCATTTTCATTTCCAAAAAAATAATTATTACTCTCCGTAATAAAAGAATGTTTATTTTATTTTCGTAAAGTGAAGCACAGACATATTTAAAATGATGAAAGAATTAGATGAAATAAGCGAAAATTAAGCAAATGGATAGGAAAATATCTTCCTGGAAAGACTAAATACGGCTAAATTAATACTGGGTCAGTAAAAAATTCTAACCAAGTAGACATTTCACTTAGAACCAGTTTAAGGTACATGTTGGTATCAATGGAATAATTCAAGCCACAGTGAAATTCAACACTTTCAAAGAAAAAGAAAGCAGTTGATTAGGCCTTTATAGTGATGTTTTATATTAATATAATCCTTATCGACATTTACTTTTCAAAAAAGTTAAATTGATGACTGCAAAAATACATTGAATATGATATATTATGTAGGGAAATAATATAAATTTTAAGTTATTTCTATAAATTTTATTTCGGCTGAATATTATATTTCAGTAGGTTGTTAATTTTAATATAACTAATTTTATTTTGACTTTCAGGAACGTGCTGCTTTAGAGGCTAAAAATAATCCTGAAGCTGCCAGACAACAAGAAGAGAAGGCAGCTCTTGACTACAAAGGTTTCTACTACCAGCAATAGACAATTTAGTGTGTGAATATATAAAATGAATCTAATATGAACAATAAATCAAGTGATATTCTAGAACAAAAACTCCACTACAAAACAAGTTAATGTGTTATATATTTATTAAGTAAATCGTGTAATCAAAAAATGCTCTATGAGTGTTGTCTTACTTTACTGATAGGTAATTACGAAATAGAAGAATTGTTCTGGTATGATGATCCCTTTTGGGATAACATATTATGCTTTAAATCTAGTTAGTGATTCTCATTTTTTAATTACCCAGCAATATATCTACGATAGTCAAAGAAGATGTATTTCGTCATTTTAATATTAAACACACGTGAAAGACGAAGGTGTTCAATTTGTACTTAATTTTATAGTTTTGTACATATATTTTAAACTTATGTTTAATTGCTAACCACAATATTTTAATAAAAGTGTTGAATATTGTTTTTCTTCTATTTATTTAATTTAATTTCCACAATTTTATAAAGGTTACAAAGGGTGGACTTGATGCCTGGATGATATATGTATGAATGATACTGGATGATATATTTAATAAGTAATAGTATTCAAGTATAATATTTTTAAGTATCATCAAAATCGTTCTACTGTAGTCTATTGCTGGTGACCTGCCCCTGATGCATTACATAGCCCGATCTTCGGCTATATAAATCTTGTTTTTCCCAGCCCCCCTGCGATTACATGGAGCGAGGTCATTGCTCCATTTAGTCGGGGAGCGTCCCACACTACGTTTTCGGAGACATGGTCTCCACTCTACCATTCGTATATTTCCAACGGTTATCAAATCTCAGACAAATATCGTCGGCCTATTGCCAATTCAGTTTATCTCGAAGGGCAATGTACATTATTTTGGTTCTCTGGCATTTGGTCCCGAGCATAACCAACTCCATAGCTCTCTGAAATTGAGGAGCAGATGAACTCTTAGTGTTCACATTCAGAACCGAATGAGAGTACATGTACAAAGACTTTCATTTTCAGGCTTCAAATTCTTGTTCTTGTCTCCATAAATCTATGAATTAATTTTGAATATATATAATTTAATTTTGAGTTCACAAATTTAATAAAATTATACGTAAAATGCATTATGCAAATTTTATAAATAATCTATGCTATTGGAACCTAGAAAAATTTGTTTTATTCAATTAATAATATTTAAAAAAAATAAATCTTTTTAATATCATATGAATAAATATGTCGAAATATTAATATTTTTTCCTTGTATCTGCTACCTACTTTTATAGCTACTTAACTCGCTTATTTTATTTCTATTTAGAAGAACAAAATTTAAACTATTCACGAAATGTCTCGAAGTAATAAGTGTGTAAATAATAAATAGTATTATACTTGTATCATATACTACTACTGGCATGTGTTTCACACAATAATAACACACCGGTAATTCTTCTTCTTTTCTTTGATGGACAACTTTTATGCCAGTGTCAAGTAAAATGTATTAACATCAAATCTCTTGAAATAAAACTAGTCAAATTATCAAGTTACGTCTTGATAAAATGGTGGCAATTTTACCAAAACCTTCTACGGACTTTTTCAATCAACTTAAAAACGATACACGCATTTGTTTCATATCATTTCACTTATACGCCTTAATCGAACTATATTGTATGTTACATCACCACAATTAAACAATATAACTAATAATAATATAAGATTATGAAAATGAAATAAAAACAAAATGTCACTGATGTAAGTTGACGAGAAAGTCCAGTTGTTCTTTTTCTCGTATTGAAAACAATGGAGATAAATTTCAATTTAAAAGAAACATTTGTTCTACAACTTTGTATTTTTTTTTTAATTTATGCAATAAAATAAGGGTGTATCGTCGTTAAACTAACATACGACGTGAAGTATAGATGTTGAAGACTGTATTTTATGTATAATATTTAATTTTTAATAAAAACTTTGATTCTATATAAAAGAAAGTTAAGGTAAGATATGATCTGAGAACAGTGTGGACCGCTTTCGGTGCTCGATGTAAGACGAAGTGATGCCTCGGCGCATCCGCTGCATTCGCCGGCCGCTACACACCACAGGGTTACCAACATTAGGAATCAATGACCCCTTTAAAAGTAAAGGAAACAATGACATCTGCAAAATAGCAGCTTGGTGCGGTTTATTGACAATTGTCACGTGACAGATTGTCCATACGGTGGTAATTGTATGAAACAATATTTGGAATAATTTGTTATTGTATACATTAAATACCAAAATAGATATTTATGAACGAAATTATATAGATCTATTCATAATGACATTTAATAATACGTTCTCAAAAACAAAAATAATTCTTAATATCATTTTTAATACAATCTTATAGAGATAATCGAAGAAAAATCGAATTAAATGCTTGAATGAATTGTTTTTAAAAAATATATAAGCGTCACCTACTACTAGATCGATATTTCTTTAACTCACTTCAATAGTGCTCAAAATTTTGAAACCGTTTGAAAACTATATATATATATATATATATATATATATATATATATATATATATATATATATATATATATATATAAACGACATTAAAACCTTCTGAAACCAACAATGCCTCTGGTGTTGCAGCTATAAAGATCTATCACACAGTTAATTGCTTTCCATCCGGTGACATGCTTTTGTTCGTTCGTTTCGCTTCTCTCATGACCTTGACTTCACAAAAAACCATCGAATGGCTCAAGTACTTTAAATGTATTTATCTATTGCTTGTTGTTTTAATACAAATGGTATATTTATTATAACCCAAATTTACTATAATGGAACATTCATAGGTTGGAAACATACAAACATATCTTCACACCTGTCTCCTGTAGGGGTAGGCAGAGACCACAGATAGAAGATATTTCCGTTCTCCATAATAATAATACATATATGTCCATATATGACCATGTAAGGCCAGCACCACATTTGCATCGTTGCAGATGAGCGGCGGTGAGCCGTAGTTAGCTAGTTTGCCTCGTTCTGTAATATATAGTCATTATAATAATACTATAATAAAATAAAATAACCTAATAAGTAATTATAAAATATGATATAATAAAATAACTGCATATTATTTTTATAACATTACATATTTGTAACATTAAGTAAAGCATTTCATTTTTGGAAGTCCGCAAACCAATTCCTTTCGTTAATTCCCTCTCTTCCTTCAATATATATGTACATCTTCAAGTTCAAAGTAAATGAAAAAGCAACGCATATGCATTATTGACCTTGTTGTGGCAGATGTCTGTAGGCGGCGATAATTTCGTACCATCTATCACTTGATACACGCTTTTCTCACAACTGTACAACTATGATACTTTTGCTTTAGATTGTGAAAAATTTAACTTCGATTGTTAATTCGATGTTTCATATTCAAACTATATTAACATCGTTGAATCGATTGAAAATTTGCTTAAGCCCGCATTAGTTGAAGATAGAAAAGCGAAAATTGTAGAAGGCTGCCAGTCATTTAGGCGACTGACTGCTATAAAGAGCAGGGGTTCAATTATGAAATAGGTTGGGTGCATCGCAATCGCTATTGACTGTTATGAATCCTGTTCTACGCGTGGCATTTGGGTGGACTAATGTAATGATTTCAGTCAATATTAAAGTATGTATGATAAATTATTTATTTGAATTATTAAAAGTATGCGTAACATAAAATTTTTAACATAAGATTTTTATTCTTAGATTTGAAAGTGATTCAATTATTTTACATATGAAATTTTACAATTATTTTTTATAGCCTATATACTTTTAGGTACAACGGGAGTTCGTAGAATGAACATCAACTCATTGGGCTTGTTCAAGGAAAATTGGTGGGACAATCATGCTCGGGATAAAGACTTTAAAGTAGATAATATCACAAAAGAGATCATGTTTAATTGAAATAGAAAGCTAAATAGCTTTGTTGTATTTAATAACCCTCACTAGTACCTTCGTTCTGTACTCTCGATAAATACAAAGTACTATGAAGACGAGCTGCATGCCACTTCTCACGCAAAGGCGGATCATGCGTTTGCTTATTTGATTGTAAAGGAAATTTATGACCTTAATGCTTAAGTGTAAAGTTTAAATTGGTTCCGTACCATTAAATGTTTAAAACTGATTTTTTAAGTATAGGATAGGAACAAAAGCTCATCTGGCAAATGTTTCGCCTGATGAAGAGCAATAAAACTTCCCATAGAGATCTACGACACCATAAGCATTACTGGGCATTCAGTTTTTGTCAGCTGCCTTGTGCAGATTTTCGCTCCATCTATGGATATGAAATTAAAAATATGAAAATTTCTTATAATCTAGTAACCTATTTATTAAATATATATTTTTATCAAACAAGTAACATAATGTAATGTTTTCCTCACTTTCTTATTGCTCGTAAATGGTTCACACGTAATATTACCAACTGAAGTGTGAAAATGATGTTAATTATTATATATGGAAATTAATTTCCTGCTAGTGTTTGAAGAGTGGGAACACTTTTGAACATTGAGTATTTTCATTTTTTATTTTAATTCTCCAAAAGATATCCAAGTCTGATTTGTAACCTAGAGCACTCATTATTATGATCACTTCATTTTTGGAAGAGGAATGGAAAAGAAAAAGCTATAAATATCACTTATATAAAAAAAATTAAAAAATGATAATTTATACTTCCAAAGTATTTAAAAAAAAATGTATATATCGTCGGCCTAATTTGTAACGTTAAAAAAATTTTTTCTCACTTCCCACTTTTGTATAACACAACTCTTTATATATAATACCAAAAGAAATTTCTATAAAACCATTCTTGGTTTTAAATAAATTTCTCATACTTAGAAAGAAAATTAATTTTTTGTTGTTCCTGTAAATTTTAATCATGTGAACTTACGAATTCTGATGATTACGACGATACGTTAACAATGTGGAAAACTACGGATATTTTTTTCACAGCCCATATATGTCCCATTGCTGAGCACGGGCTTTCCCATTTCTGGAGGAACAGACATGAACCCACCACGTTTGTTCAATGCGGATTGCCGGAAATACCAGACTTAGAATAATTATCTGCAGGCTAAAAATATATTTATTCCGATACAGGGATCGAACCCACGACCATTAACTCCATAGGCAAGTGGTCACGCCCCTCCGCCAATTGGTCGTCATTGATAATGACTGATGAATAATAAAACATTGATAATTTGATAATATATTATATAAACGCCATTCAAATGTATAAAACAGTTACCATTTAAATTTTATGTTTATTTTCAGCACGTCAAGTTTTCTAGAAACATGTTTTTGTTGTTTATGAATCCCTGTAGTACCGTATATGATTATCTGTTAATAGTTCAAATGTCAAGAAGATTAACTGATTATGGATATAGCAGGTATTGAAGTAAGGTTTCTATTACTGACATATTTATTAAATTGAAATTGCATACCTACTTCACGCCGTATGCCTATACGTTTCATCTTATATTATGTCTATATGGTAACTGAAAAAAAAAACATCTTAAGATATTTATGTTTCCCAAATGGCGCGTGAGCTTTGGCTAAGTTCTTTTTCTAAGATATGAAGTGAAGTGAAGTGAAGTAATATACGTATGTCCATGTCTTACCGCCTAATGCTACTTGGACTCCAAGGGATCTTGAATTGAAGAACGGCTAGGTTTATGACACTTAAAACCAACAGCCGGATATAAATGTGTAAGATAAGATTGTATTTTATCCGATTTCTATGAACACCATCATTCGAAAGCGATTATTGAGAAAGAAAAAGAAACGTGAATTCATAAAAAATAAATTTTTGTCACACAAATAACTTGTGAAAATTAGTCAACGCAGCATCAATCTGATGTTTCCAAGTCATAGCTATTGTAATTGTTTTCAACACTTGTTGTTATTTTTATATAAAATACAGACAAATATTTGTCTAGATGCGCGAATCGAACCTGCTACCATTAACTGCAAAAACGGTAGCTTCGTAAATAAGCCAATTATGTCATCAGTGATTAATAGAACGTTATTCTAGAAAGAGGAACAAAGAAAGAACATACTCAACTTTCAATCCATAGCACTTTCTTTATTTCGTAAAACAAACTCTTGCAAAATTATTTATAATACACACAAAACCATTTGTTTCATTTGTATAAATTTGAAACAATTAAAATAATCAGACAAATTGTTTTGTTTGAGCCATTTAACTATCAATAAAATTTTATTAGCATATTGTTGTTATAATACTTTATTTGCTTTACAACATTGCGTATGTGTGCGTTAGAATGCGTTTTGTTTGATGAGTCGCCGGGATTTGATGCATTGGGTTGCACGAAGTTCATAGGTAAAGAAGACGGTATATAAACCTACTGCGGTATCGTACAACACACATCCGTGCCGACTTTGATTGTATCAGGACTCTTTGAACCATCGTTCCTTGTCTCACATTCGCGGAAATGGTAAGATTTACTGTTTATAAATGAAGAGTTTATGTTATTGCGCTCGCAAAACACACGCTTCATAATTTTATTTCACCAATTTAAAAAACACTAAACACCTACATTAGCTCAGAAATGAAAATCATCTGATATTATTATAAAATATTTATTATAATATTAAATTTATGTGATACAAAACCAGACACGTGGATTTGTTACTAAATATTTATAATTAAACGGCTTTTGTACTGAGTATTGGCAAAATTTACTTAAATAGAAATAAAAAATAAATAAAGTTTATGAAATGATTATTCATATTTAAAGCTAACGTCCATACATATATATATTTGGACTTTAAGTAAGCCAAGGTAACAATTAAAACATTGCGATATATATTACTAAAAAAGACTAACAAGAATTTTCTAAAAAAATCATTATATGGAGTATGAATGTGAATATGAATTTTACACATAGACGTATCACAATTATAATAGATTATAAAATATAGCAGAAAAGACATCGCATTGAATGTCACCAATATACTTGTGACACATTGAGAATCAGGGTATGACTAACTTCTTCCGTAATTGCTGACCAGTACATAAATATAGGCGTATATTTCAATTGTAATTTATTTGATAACTACTTAACTCAAGAGGCCACTAATGTACGAGTGTACAATGACTTATGACACGACAAGTTGTGTTGTATAGTACTTACATTTGTTAACATCCCTTATTTTTGCTATTTATATAACAGTACAAATCAAATGAATTGTTTTTTTATTGTCATATAAATGTCGATATAAATCAAAACATTTCTGTTAAATTGTACCCCTTGTACTTCATTACATCATGTACATACATATTTACAATTTTTTCCGTTAATTCGATATCAGTGAACGTTCAATTTCATTGTCTGTATCGTAACTAGCAATGCGTGAAAAATTTAATGCAAGTTTTACAGCTTTTTCATCGTTTCACCCGTAACAGCTAACAGCTATTTGTTTGGTTTGTACAGCATAGCCAATTATTATAAAAAATAGTTTTCAACATTTCATGTGTTCTAGTTCCTATTGAGAAATGTGGTTTCCATTTAAAAACCCGTGTTTCTTTTACAATACAAATTTACTTTTAATTTTATAATTTTTTTTGAAAATATAATGAATTATATTTTTTTATTGCTGCACGCTTTTATATTTAACCAGATTTGCCAAGACTTCTTAGTTTTTTTTTTTATTTCAGATCATCTATAGCTTATAATTTGAATTTGAATTATGATAACGTAACAGACGACCTAATAGGCTCAGTGGTGAAGTTACCGCGCATACTTAGCTATGGTGAAGTCAATAGCGCGGGTTCGATTCCTGTGGCATGATTAATACATGTATTTTTTTCGCTTGTCCAATGCTAATTTGCAGGGTTATTAGACTCGGAAAAAATATTTGTAATCTATACATATATTTATTCCGATACGGGGATCGAACCCGCGACTATTGACACCGCAGGTGGAGGGCCCCGCCACTGAGCCATTTTGTGCACATTACGTGTGTTTATTTTCGCTTTACTAAAACTATAATTCTAACAAGATGCACAACTGCTGTGTTCCGTAACATCTAGATTCAAATTATTGTATCACTATTTAGTGGCAGGTCATTGCTGTACATAGGAAACTCTAATAGTTCCTCTTGGTGGAATTTTCTAGTATGATGCGTTATATTCAAAGTAAGCCTAAGCTCTTTACATATATTTACAAGACAATAGATAGGAACATGCATATCGTCTGCTTTCACCATGAGTAGAGAGACAGCTGACTTTCTTATGAATATATGAACTATAATATACTTTATTTTCCGATAAATTTTGATTCAACAAAGCTACAACGCTTGAAAAATAGTAATCGTTGCACTTCGCTTTAAAAATAGCAATTCATTAAAAGCAGTAATAGTAATCATGAACTTTTCATTTTAAATGTGATATTTTTTTGTATCTATTCATTATTTTATATACAAAAGTTTAATATTCTATGCACAAAAATATTATTAAAAAAATTTAGTTAGTAATTACATTTTAAACTACAAATCTATAACCACCAAATAATAAATAAAAAAATCTATATACAAATGCTGAATTACGTTTATTTGCATAAAATACTCATTTATTTAATATTCTTTTAATTATTAAAAACGTTTGCATTTTACTCCTTTTATTTTCCATACGAGAATTTGAGACAAGTTTTATATACACGATATAAAGTAATTTTACGTAACCTGAACATTTATGAAAGGCCATAAATGCTTCTACAATGGTTCTGGTGTTGCAAATGTCTATGGGTGGCGTTTACTTCTTCATATCAGGCGAGACGCTTACTCGTTTGCCTTTCTATCCCATAAAAAATGTAATATAAGACAAGTACAATATTTTTATCCGTTTTCGATATGTAGACTGCTGCCCGTTTCTTATATAAATTTTATAGATTTTGCTTTGTTAGTTATTTCATCATCTGTGAATTTGTTCACATATTGCCTGCTGTTTTTGGCCCCGCATTAATGGCGTATATTCTCTGTATACGGCGTGACGTTCACCTCAATCGGTAATGCGGGGTTTTGAATGTACGTATGAACAAAAACAAAACATAATCAGAAAAAAGGAATCGAAAGTCAATTTGTTTCGCGTGCCATTTGAATTGAAAATTCATAAAATATAAGTTTTATTATTCCATAGCTACTTATTATAATAGGTGTGTGTAATCAAAATTTCCTGTACCACATAACCTTAAAAGATTAAACACTACTTGTTTAGGAAAATATGTATTTAAAACACATTGAAATAAAAAAATCATATGATATTTTCTGTATTATTCATTTAAATATTTTGATTCTGCTGAATTTTAGTTGTAATTACAATTTATATGACAAAAATGCAATCAAAATATCAAAATTCATATATACTTTTTTTACATACATTTAAAGGTTTTTAATATTCTCTTTAGCTGCTTATTCTTCAGAGACAAGCAAATGAGGCCGGCATTAACATTTTCAGTGACTGGTATTAATTCGGTATGCAATGTGAATTATCATTATCAACGATAATTAATATTCCATTGATGGAACTAGATTTCTTTCTAAACTTTAAAACGACTGCAACACAGATAGACTGGATATCGCAGAGCTAGACATGTCGAATCAAACACTCTGTAATCCATTAAGAGGCCTGTAATTATTTCGCCCTGATCTTAAGATCGCTATAAGAACGTTATTACACCCAGATCCATATCCTGATCCTGCTGAGATGCACAGCTTGTAATTAAAGTAATAAACTATGGCACTGCTTGCTTGGATCCGTTATATCACAGAGCAGAATCTGTTATAGTAAAAGTTTGCTTCATAAATACGTGTACCACTAAATATGAAATTAAATATTATGTTTTAAGGAATACGATCTTTATCATATCACGACACTAAAGATAAAAATGTTCAAACCACTTTCACTGCACGTTTCATATGATTAATTTCAGTGGTAGAAAAGAGTAACTAGTACATATATTTATGTATTTTAAAATTAAAATATGTACTTAGGCTACAATTATTCTAATAGAATTTTGCCAAAGTGATATTAATTTCCCCGTCCCGCATAAATATTTATTCCGAGTATGGTTTCATCACCAATCTGCCTTGAACAAACATGGTAGGTTAGTGTTCGTTTTTCCAGAAGCGAGTAATATGTTATAGGTATATGGCAATATGGGCACATGGCCCAGCACAAAATAATTAAAATTATTTAATTATTTTTATGTAAAATACGTAATTTGTGCTAGAAGGTGCTCTAAGGAAAAGATTTAAATGTTTATTTAATACATAGATTACATGTTGAACGTAAAATAATTTATTATATTTGCAGAATAAAAAACACAATTAAATTAAAACTATTTAAAACAGAAAATAGCTATTAAATGTTACTCAAATTTAATGTTTTAGTAATAGAGACAATCTCGCAGATTTTATAGTACTTATATGTACCAAGTGCTTTACCTAAACGTTTAAAATATTATAATATTTTTATAATATTAGATAAAACTTACTTCAAGATCTTTTTGAATAATAAATAAATAAACAAGAACAGATTAGATGTCCCGCCATATGCCTAACTGCGGGGGCATATATAAGCTGAAAAATAAAGAAATAATTTATGCAATAAATGCATCAACCCCGTGTATAGAGTCTATATAAAAGCTAACAATATAATAATAACTAAATAAATTAAACATGCTTTGATTACTTTGTATTAACTTCTAATATTTGTATGTATTTTTCTTTCAATATTTTAGTATGTATATGAAAGCGAATAAATCATATAATGCGGTTTCTCACCTTTGTTCAAACAAATAGTTGTTTCTAAAGTAAACGCTTTCAACTCTTACTTCCGCCACTCGTATGAACTTCCTAGTATATTGCACGCATTTTACAGCTATAGTTTTGTTTAAAATTACCCAATAAATGGCATAAGATGTTTAATATAAATAGTTATGTTCTAGATAAATTACACATTATCTATAAATCAAATTATTAAAAATATAATTAGCTTGAAGACAAACGTCTTCGAGCAGTGTACTCTCCTACGGCGCCGAAATGTCGACGCTGACAGTCCCAAGCTCAGAGTCGCTCAGAGAGCTATGCTCGGAGTTTCTCTGGTAGATATGATTCGGAATGAACAAATCCGCCAGAGGACTAGCAGTCTAGCAGTGGATTGCCACAGGCTGTTGATGATGATGATAAATCAAACGGCACTTTATGTTTACAAGTATATGGTCTGAATGTGACTTATGATTTGAATAATGCAAACTTTATTATGCTTTACATTAAGGACACTTAGATATTAACATCTTATGCATTTAGATGCATTGGGTGCCCTTTAGCCGTTAAAGTTTATCACTATGAGTCGCAATATTTTAAAAACTTACTTTATTCATTTGAGTAGTAGTAGATTAGAAGTAATGATCAACGCCTATTCAATAAAATAATGAATAATAACATTAGTAAAAATGTTGCTTTTTTATTTCAGGCGTTACTATATATGGCTTGTTATTTTATTGTTTTGTTCTACGAAGTTTCTTTAACTACAATAATAATTTTATAATTCTTTTCAGTTTTCTCCAATAGTTTTCTCTTTCCTGCTCATAACAATAAGTGTACAGGCTGCTCCACCAGGAGATGTTATTCCCATAGTACGCTTCGAGTCAGATGGACCAAACGTAGATGGATCTTATAACTGGCTGTAAGTAACAAGTTATATGCTTTTAATTATGTTTCACTTGTTCTGGTATATACAATTTTAAAATTATTCCTTGATTTATATTAAATATATTATAATTATTTCCTTTAAATATATAGAAGAACATCCCATGACATTTAATTAATGGCTTAATACCATCATATCAAACTTGAAATATTTTAATCAGTGACTTTTTATATTACTTTACTTTTAGAAAGACCTCAGGTCGTTTGCTAATTGCTAAGCGTTATAACGCTTTGAACGTGTAATACACGGCGACTGTATTCATTTCTGACGTCCACAGCCTGAGCCATCGCGATTGAGATTGAAAATCTCTGGCACGATACTCTCGATCTCGATAATGAATTAATTGAAAAATGAAAAATTGTATAGTAATTTTATAATATAAGATAGAATAGTCTTAGTCATTGTAATGTGTAATTTAATTGTAGCATAAACCTACAGGTGATCTTTTTCAAACGTAAACTGTCTGTGTGAATAAATATGTGCAGGTTTAGATCATTATTTCCCATGAAACTTGTATTACATACATAAAAAAAAACACAGCTGAAAATATTATTGATTAATGTGGTTACGCTTAAGTTGCAATTACTATTCTCAATTTAAAATTATAACTATTCTCAATTTAAAATTAAACATGCATTTTTATTGGACCTGTAGCTACCTACTCCAGAATATACACTTCAAGAACAAATTCGCGAAACATGCTTTGTTACTACGCATTTGCGGAATGCGCTTTGTTACGCCGCATTCGTGGAATGCGCTTTGATTCTCCGCATTCGTAGAACGCGCTTTGTTGCTGCACACGTGCAGGCACAACCGCGTCCCCCGCACCCCGCGCTCTGCTCTCGCCATTCATCAGTTGTATATATAATAGGTCCACTTGGTATAGTAAAAAGAACCAAATCATCATCTACCAAATCATCATCTTGCCCGAGGGCCCCTAGTCCTCGGGTACTGTATACGATAAAGCTGTAAAAGCCTAACAGGCTACCAGCATCAACATCTACGATCCAGACGATAGTAAAAAGAGTATTAAACCAGACTCCTGTTGCATCACTTCACAGTTAAGATACTACCTCTTACAGACCCAAACAAGCAGTTGTATTCTATTAATCTTGAAGACGGCTCTTAAGAGAATTCTTCCAGACTTGGTTTTTATTTAACGGTAGTTTTTTAACGCTGGTGACTGTCATGATATAAATCTTGGCCTCGATACATGAGTAGGAACATTTTATCATTTTTTCTTTCTAGATACGAAACAGGAAATGAAATCAAAGCGGAGGAATCAGGTTATGTGAAGAATTTTGGTAAAGGAGAAGATCAGGAAGAGCAAGTTGCTCAGGGAAAATTTAGCTATAAAGCACCCGATGGCTCACAAATCGCCCTGCAATATGTTGCTGATGGAAACGGTTTCCAACCACAGGTTTATTAGTTATTTTTTTTAACCTGATTAAATATTATGTAAAAGTACATATCATATACATATATATTATGTAGAAGTTCGTCATTAATTGCCAGATTATGGGTCTATTAACAATGAATTTTTGTAATAAGACTACTATTTAACAAAACTACATTTGTGGGATTTAATAAGGATAACATGTAAGGCTTGAAAGCTGTAATTTTGTTCCGTTGTATAACACCATTTCGTCGAATTGAAAACGTCATATTGAAATTAAACAAAATGGTAAGTTATATTAGATAAAAATAAAAAAGTATTTATTTCATAATAATAAATTAGTTTAAAATGCAAATTTACTGCTCTATAAATTCCATTTAAGAAATTAGGACTTATTGTAAAATTCAACAACAATTTTATAATTGGCAACCCTGGTAAGCAACACACATGATTACTATTAGCTAAAGAAGTAATTCTGAGAACACAAGAATACTCATATATTAGGTAAGATTACATCATTACCATCATAACTCGTTTTGTTACACGCATTACAGGAGCCTTTATTTGCGCGTCCGCCTATGTTAACATAGTTACATCTGTGGGCTTCTACGCTGTATGTGATGTACGCTGCACATATGTATATAAATGATTATGCATACTTGGGTAACAAAACCTGAACGATAATTTGATGGTAATGGTAGTCATATAATTAGAACATAGTTCGCAATTCATGAGGCACATTGTTTTTCCTCGTTGATTATAGATGATTATCGCTATCGTCGTCGTAGATAATCTCAAAGGTATCTCTTTAATGCATTAATGAGAAAAAGCTTACCTGAGACAGTTATATTCATCTTATATTAGTAGGAAAATAATAATAGTTTACATAGAAATGTATACAACAATTTAAATGCAGTTAAGATCTTTCTGACGTTCTCCTTGAGTAAAAAAGTAACTGTATAATACAAAAATTATGTATTCTTGAATACATTTGATAATCAGTATATGGTTCGTATCTGAAACGTCTGTGTATCCTATGGGCGGCGGTGATTACCTCCTCCAGGTGACTTGCAAGCTCGTTTGCCTGCACTACCATAAAAAGGCCTAAGAATTTTTTGATTAAATGAAAAAACAACTCCTTGAAAATAATCATTTTTTTTGTCTTAGCCGATTTTGTCCGACTTCTTTTGATATTGAAAACGTTTCAGATGTATAATTCAGTGCCTTAAGTGTATACAAAACTAAAGATACTGAAATATACACCCAACGTTAGGTGTATATTTCAGTGTCTTTAGTTTTTCGAATTGCCTTGTTCGAATTCTCGTTAGGCCAAATGTGTTTAAAACACATCAAATTTATGGTTAAAATAAAAAAAGAAAATACTTAAACAGAATACTATATACGTACATAGTCTAATAATAATTTACTAACCATGTTCTCAAAAAAAAAAAATATTCTGAATAGATATATCTGTTAACAATAGCGGCTGTTATCATTATTAGAATTTATATAAACTATTTCAAATAAGTAAAAGTGCCTTTGTAAGGGAAAACAATGATCCAACATCTTAGTTAACTTAGTATCCTATTACCACTATTAACGCTTAGAAAGTAATATAAAGCGAAATTAAATATAAGATTGATATATATCGTGATGTTATGTGTCTCAGTAACATTTGCTATAACTTTGCCTGTCATAATGGTATTACACGATTTCCCGTCACTATATTGACCCTGACATCTTACCGATGCAATCTTAATACGGCGGATGTACCGCAGAATGCGCTATATTAAACATTGTTAATTTCATATACAATAAACAATAAAATTGTTATATCAATTTAACCTATACTAAACTCGAAAACATCACTTCAGATTTTAACAATAAGCAATCAAAATTGGCCTACTGAGAAGTTTCGGATTTTATAATCTGATTATTCATTTTAGTAACATATCTCAAAACAGCCGCTTAGTAAGAGGGACTCTAATGAATTCCGGTAAAAAATCACATAAATACGATAATTGTACAGTCGATAGTTGATAGACCTTTGTCTTGAGGATCTTTCTTTGGTTACTAAATTGCGTTATAGGTAAAATATTACTTACGTAAGATATTACGTGGATAATTTATATAATTGCTAAATTTTACAATAGGTCAAATTCAATAAGAAGGGTCGTTTAAGAATATTTATCAAAAAATATTAAATAACTTATTTTTTGTGTAGCTTCACTGGTATGAGGGACATTAAAAGTATTACCCAATCTTCATTGTAATGAAAACAAATGCGTCGACTTTTTTTAGGAGAATGTGAAATAATGTGTCCTTTATTTAGATTTGATTTAATAAAAGAATTTGATTATTCAGTGACTATGATCCATTGATTGCATTCCATTAGGTGACATGCTTGTTCGTTTGCCTTCCTATCCCATAAAAAAAAACAAAATTAAATAGAATATTGCGGGCAAGACATTATAGTTATCATTTAGAGGTAATAGTGTCCTTACAAATATAAGTTATATACCTAGCTCGTGAGATATATAATATAATGTGAATGCCTACCTTTAACTAAGCCCGAACGATAATTTGCCACGTATAAGCAAGTGTAAACTTCAGTTGACTAACAGGTGTAAATGTTGCCTCAAAATATCAAAAGGCGAACCTCGACCCGATCTTAAGAAATATGAAATCTTCACACTCAAGTCTGATGATATCGATACTAATACGCATAATTCAGTTTAACGGTCAAACGAACGCATTGATCCTACGCGTTTACACCCATAAATGACGCAATTATGTACCAATAGGTAGCAGTTACCTAGATCATTTATGCGCTTATTTAAATAATCTAGTCGTAATTCACAAAAATAGCCTTCCTATTTCAAATTTCTAAATCTTAACTAGTCGACTCAATTTTATGTATTTAAAAAAATAACTATAATTTATTCATTCATACAGTCATTTATATATGGTAATGGTAAATGTGTTATTTTTCGATTAATTTAAAAAGAAAAAGAAAATTAGTTTAATTATCGCAATTCCAAATTAACAAAAAACGTTTCTTTGTTCATGATAAAAATTTCCTACGCTTCTTTTGTAGATTGGGTATTTTTAGAGAATGTTTAAAGAAACTTAAACTGAAGAAAGATTCTCATAATTTTTTTAACACTTATGTATATGTATGTACATGTCGATTTTATGTTTCTTGGATAGACGAACAATCAAGAAAGAATTGAAATAAATCACGATTGCTCTTAATACCTTACCACACTGTAATAAATAATGGCATTTAACATTTTAACAGTAATGCATGTGATCCAATATCCTTCAAATACGTAAGTATTATTCTCCGGCGAATACATGACAAACGCCCTTTTAGAACTACCTGGATTTTGACTTAAGACTGCTTACTATTATTGAAAGTTTAATATTACTGTTCATTTTATTTTGTTAATAATTGTGAATTTTACTTAATGGCCTAAATTAGTTGATAGTGATTGTCAATTTTTATTATATTTTAAGGCCCGAAGTTTTATGTTAAACCCCGTTCCTATATATAAAAAAATATATAACTTATACAAACTAACTTCTCCCAAAAGCATATGGTCTTTCTATGGTTTTAAAATGTTTAGTAAGAATGCTATCAAATTTCTCAATTTATTTATATTTTTCACAGGGCGATCATTTACCGACACCTCCACCAATTCCGCCAGCAATACAAAGAGCCCTAGATTACTTGAAATCATTACCTCCGAGCTCCAATAATCAGCCCTCCAAACCAAGAGGTAAAAAATGAATGAAGAAGAAAAATGATTCACAATGTTAAAAGTGATGAACAACATTGTAATAAATATAAAAACGTAAATAAAAGGTATATGTTATAAGGAAATATGTTATTTTTTCATGGTCGACCATCTAACCCCAAATGCTACATACAGACTTAGAATAAATTACATATCTTTAACCCATTGTAAAAAATTAAATCCGCGAATATTGAATCTCAAGGCGGTAGCTTCACCACTGAATCAGTTAGGTCGTCAAAAGGATTTTAAATTATTTTATTTAAAAGTAGAATACAATTTTTTAAATACTGTAAATTTTTCTCAAATTAAGTTGCAAAATTGTATTATATCTATTCTACATATCGACACATCTTAATTTTTTAGATTGACCTTGTGCTTGTTACAAAATATTTCAAATATTTTTGTATTTCATAAAGTTGTAAATGTTGTTAAACAACTTTTTTGAAAATTATATAAAAGTTATAGTTTCTAGTAACGATAAAAATATAATTAATGACTTAAGGAATTTACTAATTTATAATTTATATATTCTATACAACAATTTACTAAAAACTTTACTTTTTAGTAAATTCCTTAAGTCGTTCAATATATTTTGACTGGCATGACGCGGCCTTAATATCATTTCTTTTCGTGAGTTTTATACTAAAGCAGCAGTATCTGCCTGAGTACCTAATGAAAACCAATTTGCTATCAATAATTTGGCCGCTAA
Source organism: Baronia brevicornis (assembly GCA_031353405.1). Classification (NCBI taxonomy): domain Eukaryota; kingdom Metazoa; phylum Arthropoda; class Insecta; order Lepidoptera; family Papilionidae; genus Baronia; species Baronia brevicornis. The sequence continues at coordinate 5,283 of JASFAT010001476.1, read as the reverse complement.
TAATCGTGGACAAAACGGCGCGTGTTTCCGCCCTTGCTGTACAATCCTCGCTTGTGTGTAGTACCTGTTTTGCATTATCTACGCCACAATGATGACGCTGACGTTGACTCTTAACACAACAACCGACACAGATATTAACCAAAACATTCGTGACAAATTAGTATCTGCGACAGACGGAAGGTGATTGTGTCATGCCTGTGTTTGACCTGCCTTTAAATTTGCCGAACTGCCTCCACAAATGCCTGACTTGACCCAACTGCCTCTACTCGATTTGTCCATTTCTAACGGCAACAGCTTTCATTTGAGGAAGGCCAACTTTTTATAATATATATTATAACGGTTATAAACTCATTTATTGTCTAATACAATTTTTATTTCCACTAACTGAAAATGTTAACTAATTAATCCTAATATAATAATTTTAACTAATTAATCCTAATATAATATGGATAATGGAGATCTGTGGTCTCTGCCTACCCTTACGGGAGACGGGCGTAACGATATGTATGTATGTATGTATAAAATTACTAAAAATTTTAACAAATTTAATTAGTCTTATTAAATTTAAGTATATTCCAAAAAATTTTATGTTGCACCTTAATGTTTATTAGTTCTTTCTCCAATGGCTAGGCGAAGACTATGAGAATTATTGCCACATGCAGATAAAGTTTACTGTAATTTCCTGTGTAATATACCGAATATTATTCACATTTTCATTACTATAAGACTATAGGCGTCAACATTTATTTTTCTATTTTAGTAAAATTTTATGAAACTTAACAATCCAAATTTTGAGTTATGCACATACATAAAAAGTTTAATAATTTTAAAAATAATAAAGACCAAATTTAACGATGGAGTAGATTTCATGCTACTTTTGGTAAATACCAATTAAAAAAATCAATCAAATTTCATCTCTTGTTATTAATAAAAAATAAATCTCATAACGTTTTAAAAGGTCATAGGAATGAACGGACTGATAACTAAAACCCGTCTAACCATAAATATCCTCACAAACAATTATGCAACACTATCAATACGGTGCATGTGGATGTAATCTGGAAATAATCGATGATACCTTAAAGCACTTGGCCTTCGTCAGATTTAAACGCACGTGGCGTTTTATTAATAGTGACAGTTAGTTGATTATTCATATATATTTTTAACACATCATTTCTATTTATTACAGGTACATACTTACCTCGTCAATTTTATTAAATATCATCCGTATAGTATAATATTATATCAATAAAGGTACATCAATAAAGGTTTATTTGACTTAACTTTAAAATAAATATTCTCATCTAATACCTCAGTACGGTGCGTTTTTTCCGAAACCACTTTCCACGTACGACTTACCTCGAGAATCAGCTACCTCCAGCGGTATTTTCGAACCGATAAGGATTGGAGATTTCAAAAAACAAGCCTACACATTTCGGATGACTACGGGTGGCGTTGAATGCTTTCCATGAGGTGACACGCATATTGGTTTGCCTATTTATCCCATCAATAAAATAATGTAATCAAATCTGCTATGTTAAATCGCAAGCGAAAATAGGCTATTGTCATTTAATGGACAAGCAATAATTAAGTAAAAGTTATTATTATAATAAAAAAACCATTATTCGATATGCTTGCTATGTTGTTCCCAGCATGGAATAAGGCGACTTCATAACTACCTGGTAGTGTTGTACAAGGTGACTATGGGAGCAAATACCATAAGAGAGACAGTAGCGTCTGATTGAGAACAAAAATTAAATCTGCGAGTCCTAATCCATCCACCAAGACTTCGGATTGCGACAAAACTTTAGTTTGAAGGAAGGCCAATGTCTAGTAAAAAATTTTTACGGTTGTATTAAAGATGATGACGATATTATGTGATCGCATAAATTGATAGGTCCATGTATATTTATACAAGTATACTTTCTTATACAAGTGTTAATTTTGTTTCGTCTAAATGATAAGAACAGTTAGTATTGTTTGAAATACATTTAATGTAGTAATATGACCTTGGAAACTTTAAATGTACGTAGAAAATAATCCTGACTTTAAAGAGACTTGCATGTGTCAGTTGTATAAGAAATACATATATATTTCTTCATTTAAGAAAATTTTTTATTAGCCACAGGCAATGAATAGAAACATTTTACAATAACAGTGAACAAAAATAAAGAATGTCTAGTTTACAATCTATCATCCAAGTGAGATCTAGTAGTAGATTTTATCTAGTAGTACATATATATATATATATATATATATATATATATATATATATATATATATATATATATATATATATATATATATATATATATATATGTATATATATAGGATACGGGAATCGAACCCGCAAATATTGATTCCAAAAGCGGTAATTTCGCTACTAAGCCAATCAGTTGTTACTATTGAATTGATTATGAACGGATAAATACCTACTTGGATAAAACAGTCACTTCCACATTTGGTTGCACATTTCTCAACCGATCAACAACTAATATAATATATCATACAATAGCGCTTTCAGTATTGTAATAATTTATTATTACAATAGTGGAAACGCTATTGCAAACGAAAAATCAAAATACGTATAAATAAATCGAAATGAGAGCACGATCACACATACATTCGCACGCCTAGCTCCTAATATTTCTTATTAACGACTGACTTTAATTGGCACATTGCTATACATATCTATTTTCATTGAAACACACAGACGACAATTAACTACATAAACAATATTTTATGCGGCAAATGAAAGTGAAACAAACAGACTTAGTTTTTCCTCTTTCATTTATGATATGAATTGGATTACACGATACAGATGTCTTTCATAGCAACGGATTCATTAAATAAAGCAGCTCTAAATTTATTTTATAATGGATGCAGTGAATTTTACGCCAGTGATCATTTGTTGTTGTTTCATCAAGTTGTTTGTTCAAAATAAACTTAACTCTACTTCGATTAGATAGATCTATATGCGATTAGATTTTTTGTTGATTACCTTATGAATAAATAATGTAATCGAATATAGTATCATAAAGAAAATCAAACTCCGGTTAGTTTATACACATATACACATAGCTATATAATATATAAATTTACGTATCCTGTTTTCACATTTTAATGACAGAAATAATAAATTATTATAAATGGATGTAATAAGCTCTGTGTATAAAGTTAAGCTGGCAACAACAAAGATAACAATATTAAAAGATGATATTATGTAAAGAGGCCTACTGAAGTTTAAAACGAGGACTGCAGCGCCTGCGATGAGCAGGTGAATTAGTGTCATTAGCGCTATGATTAATGATTGCTTTAATGTGTGCTATTCTTCATTAAAGAAGCTAATCGAAAATAAAGGGATAATATAAGATTATAACTGAGTTCATGACAAAAATGAAATTTTGAAATGTGTATAGCGTTAATTTGTACTGTTAGAATTTCCTTTATATATTTTCGTAATTGTAATTAATGAAGCTGAGATATACAACGAAATTGTAATAAAATGAGGATTTATTACAGTGAATTACAATCACTGAAATGAATACCAGATAAACTGCTTGTTTAATCAAAAATAGTCAAACACATCAAGAAGAATTATCAAAAAACAAAACTAAAAAATATGACTTAAATATTCGTAACCTCACTAAGTTATAAAACTGGAAACTGTTTTCATAGTGAGTATGGTACATATAAATTGTTAGTAAAACAATTTACATGAGTATCTTCAATCTCTAAATGAACCATGGTCAAAAGCATTTTAGTATTCTTGACTAGTAATTTTAAAGTTATGAGTAAAACAATTTAAATTTTATGGTAAATGTCAAAAATGATTGCGTGTAAATGATTATTTTAATATGGTTATAAAAAGCCTACACAAAGTCAAGTTAGGAAACGGCCGCATAAACGGCAGTTTAATTTTTTTTAGATATATTTTTTACAGTCTAGCTCAGTAAAGACAAAAATATAGCATGTAGACACTATTTCGTGTTACATTTGAATAGATATCCTGTATAGTAGGTGCCATTATAAACACCCAAACTGGGAATAAAAACCTGTAGACCATAAAAAGATTTATCCTGATGTGAGACTAACCCGTGACACTCAGAATAAATCTTTTAATGGTCTACAGGTTTTTAGCCATTTAAGTTATCAATATGATTGACGTGTAAGTCAATGATATTGATGACTTAAAGGGCTGTAAGGTGGCAGAAATTATCTAGCAATACAAACTGATGCAAATATACACGTAGAATGATCAAAGTGAAGATAGTTAAAATCTCGCATATGTACCATTATTAATATATTGAATCTAACCTAAAAATAAACTACTACATAAAATAAAATAAAAACAATTCTACAGACAGTAAAACACTTCTTGTTAAACAATCCAACTAAGCGACGAGAAGCTATGTTAGGAAAATGAGTTACGTTACGTTATACCAATCTTGGATAAAAATGAACCCATAACGTCAAATCGTAATTTCAAGTCTTAACCTACTACTCTCTCATAGCCTAACATATTCTAACGTAAGCTATGACCACTTTTACGATATTTAAAATTTAAGTATCTACACCGTACCCGCTATAACTTAGGAAATCGATTCTAGATGAGAACTTATAACGACGTGTTACACAAAAAAAATAATAGCATAAGAGTGGCAACAGCTTAAGTTCGTAATATTTGAGATGTAGTTCATTAACACTATGTAGTAGCAGAATACTAAACGAATATATAACATAAATCAGAATTTATGTTATACATTAAAATTATTTTCGAAATAGGTGTGATTATTATAACAAATACTTCAACAATTTTTTTTTTGAAGATTGTTTATTATTATAAATTAATTATTATATAAAATTTAATTGTACAACATTTTTAAGTGCTCTAATGGCAAAAAAGAGGTAAATGCACATTCAGGATGAATAAAGCCGTTTACAATATATCAGCTTCACGATTATATCAACGTATAGGTTGATATAATCTTTTGTGCCTTTTAGAAGTATGAGCACAGAATATTAGATGAGCTCAAATAATATCGCAAAAGGTTACGAGGAAACAAATGTAAAATCAATTCTAAACTTAAAAATTATATCGAATTGAAATATGAAGAACCAAACCGTGCGGAATAATATAATTAGTAAACAAATTATATCAGATTAGACTCGGAAAAATTTAACATATAAATTGCGTTAATAATATAGATTCTGTTGTAATTAAACTTTATCTATGAAGAATGTGCGATGATCAAAATATATATTTAATGGAAGAGGTAAGTA
>JASFAT010002824.1:600000-919833 GCA_031353405.1 Baronia brevicornis | reverse complement strand
ATATATTATTTAATAATTTTAACTTGTCCATATAGTACTTTTCTTTAATTTAATCTCAACTCGTGATACAGTAAAATATTATAATTTTCACTATATCCATTCTTACACTTTAGAGACACATTAATAATTTGGCAGTCACAGTCTTGGAGAACCATTGCTCTAGACCTACAAATTCAAAAATAAAAAACTCTTTATTTCGATATAAGAAATAACATTTCATTCCTCAAATGTCATGACCCTAACAATAACACACAGTACATAAAATATCATCAATATCGGTTAAGTAGTTTTGGATTTAGTTGGAACAAAACTAATAACTAACAAAACAAAACTCAATAACTAATAAAACAAAGTCATAAACTCTTTCTTATTATAATTAATTTTCAAACAACAGAAAGTCAAAATACGGGTCAAAAACATGATTGAGATTGGGGTTATTTTCTTTCGAGAATTTAAAATAATGATATAAAATACTTCACGAGGTGTGATTTGGGTCCTAAGTATTTTTACTTCGCTGAAACTACGCTCTCGACTTACAAATATTGTCGGTAGTGGAACGTTCCAAATAATAGGCGCTTTAACAATATACTTTTTTCTTTCAACATATGTATGAATCATATGACCTCTTGAATTGCTGCCCACGAGAGGTCACCCGATTTAAAATGAAACCCATAAAGAAATAAATGTGTTGCCTAGCAATAAATTTTTTTATGGTACAATAATCCTGAGCTTGAACCCTATTATTCTAACGAAATCGAGGATGAAATGCAAAAGGCGTAACAGAACTAAAGATTTTATTCTAATTGGTGTACAAAAAAATATACGGCTCGTCGAGGTCCAAATACATCATTACTCATAACATTATTAACATTTTTATTAAGTGCTAAATAAATTGCTAATAAAATGTATTGTTCAATGGTATATTATTAAATATTTGCTGATATATAGCTGATATTGCTAATTAAAATTCCTGAAATTCAACACCAAGTCAAATTTATAAAGAAAATTAATGTTTAAAGTTAAATCATTCGTTGACTAACGAATACAAATTTCCACTTGGTCGCCTAACTTAATTAATTGATTGATTGCTGTAGGAAAATGTTTGCTTTTGTCGATTGGTATAAAAGGGTTTTAAATCGATATAATTGGTATGTGTTTTTTTTTTTATGTAAAAGCTGCAAGCAGATTACGTCGGTAAAGCAGCTCAATATAACTGGTTAATATTTTCTTTTTAGTTAAAGGCTGCATGCAGATTACGTCGGTATAGCAGCTCAATATAATTGGTAATTTTTTTTATGGCTGCATGCAGATTACGTCGGTAAAGCAGCTCAATATAACTGGTTAATATTTTTTTTAGTTAAAGGCTGCATGCAGATAACGTCGGTAAAGCAGCTCAATATTTTTTTTAGTTAATATTTTTTTTATATTAGCTATAAAAAAATATTAGCTGGTTAATATTTTTTTTAGTTAAAGGCTGCATGCAGATAACGTCGGTAAAGCAGCTCAATATAACTGGTTAATATTTTTTTTAGTTAAAGGCTGCATGCAGATTACGTCGGTAAAGCAGTTCAATATAATTGGTAAATATTTTTTTATGTAAAGGCTGCATGTAGATTAAGTCGGTAAGGCAGCTCAATATAACTGGTTAATATATTTTTTAGTTAAAGGCTGCATGCAGATTACGTCGGTAAAGCAGTTCAATATAATTGGTAAATATTTTTTTATGTAAAGGCTGCATGCAGATTACGTCGGCAAAGCAGCTCAATATAATTGGTAATTTTTTTTTATAGCTGCATGCAGATTACGTCGGTAAAGCAGCTCAATATAAATGGTTAATTTTCTTTTTTAGTTAAAGGCTGCATGCAGATTACGTCGATAAAGCAGGTTTATCTCTAATGTAAATAAAACAATTCTAATCTAACAACTGTCATATTAACACAGATGTCAGTCTTTATATCGTCTTAAATTAAAATAATGAAGATTAATGGCGTTATTTTGCGGAAATCCATTACTATGTGGACAGTCAGAAAAAATAATAATATGTGTTTTCCTGCTGGATGAAGTGGATTTAACTGGAACTTAAACTAAAACTTATAGAAAAACGGCCGTCAGCAACTCTCCACCCATCAACCAATATACACAACACCAAACACACACTACGACTTTTCCACCTACGAGGCATCTTCAGGTATAGTAGACTCTACGGAAGACAAACGACAAGTTTCCTTTTTTTTTTTTCACTTTTCGGTTCGACACGCCTGCTCGTTTGCCTTGATATTTCATAAAAAAAAGTCCGAGAAGAAGAATTCAACGTGAAATATTCCACCAACGTATGATTTATTTCAGTGATATAAACTGACAGAAATCAGCGAGACGTTTAAATGACATAAATCACTGGAACACTTAACTTCACGCCTACGCACATGTATTCGCGAGAAAAATTCTTAACAATGTAAGAGGAGAAAGTCTGTCGGTACAACGTGAATTCTTTTTATTATTTTATGAGAAAACCGATTGACTCGCGGAGTAAATGGTCGCGGGTTCGATCCCCGCATCGGAATAAATATATTCCATACATATATTATTAAAACATTTATAAAAATTTTTGTTCCGAGTCTGGTAACCCCCCCCCTCTCTAATCCATATTTCCTTTTCTGCCCTTTCCTTTCTTCTCTATCCTTTCCCTTCCATTCCGCTAATCCACGGTCTGCCGTGCCAATGGATGCGTGGCTAGGGGCGAGCTTAGTCGCAAGCGTGCCGATCGTCCCGGGATCGGGCTCCCCCGGGTACTATGGTGCCTTACCTCAGTATGCAGGCCTCTGCTGGGGCTGACCTCCATCATCCCTCGCGGCTCGTGCGATTCACTAAGACAAATTTAATATACCTAATTTGTTGAAAAAATGACGGCGACGTGGTTCGCCACCCATCACGACCTGATTCTCACGAGGCTGAGAAGCGACCAATGGAGAGCCGTTTCGCTGCGATGAATGGTAGCGGCGTGAATATATAAAAAATTATGAGACAGGGAGGCAATTATTAAGATTCTAATATTGTATTTCTACATCTCGAAATTACAGGCGCCTCATTGAAGCTTCTTAGTGACTCTAAAAGCTAAACGACCCGAACTGTCGAATGGAATTTTGGAGAATGAGGATTACGTTGCCAAGACACAGAAAAACAAAAATAATTAATATAAAAAAACATTAAAGTGAATTCCTACTTTTATATCCTGCTAAATATCTCATATATTGACTTAATAATTTATTTTTTCATCAAATAAGGAACTTATATTTCCTTAGACACTCTTTAGCCAATTTCACAAACATCTATACAAAGAAATGAAAATACAAAGCAACAATGAAAATCATTACAGAGAAGCCAAACAAATTAGCTTTCCACAACAATCTTCGTTATCCGAAAGAGACAAAGGAATAATTTTATTTTTATCGTAATAATTCGGTTACCAACAACGTACGTTTTATCCTTTCACGTCTCATATATTTCATGTGGGATAGATTCATTCACTATTAATTATTAAGGTAGAAGACTTGTAGTTCTAGCGCATTGATTCTCAACCGCTGTGCCGCGGTACTTTCGTGTACCGCCAAATTCTTAAAATGTGCCGCTAAATTTTACAAATGTATATATTAAAAATTATAAGGTTTTATTTTATTACGAGTTGATTTATATAAATGGACAAGTTAAAATTATTAAATAATATAATTTAAAAAGAAAATGTATAATACAAACTATTTTACCAGGAATTATCATGCATTAAATTCGTAAAAGAAATATTACTTCTTTTGTAACACATTCTTTCTTAGAGTCATAAACAGATTTTTATGCCTCAATTCGACTCACACGTGTCAGGCTCTTCGTGTGCCGATATATTTTGAAATCGTTAAAAGTGTGCCACAGCAAAAAAGGTTGAGAATCACTGTTCTAGGGTATAAATAAATAATGTTTATATCATAAGACTTTTAATTTTTATTTTCCTTTATTTACATATATTATTTAATTATTATTTTCCTTTATTTACATATTTTTCTCTTAATAACAATATTATTAATATATAAAAAATCTCTATAAAGTAATATTATTACAAGGGTTATTAGTCCTTCGTGACGGGATAAACCAAGCATACGAAGGATTATGCATCCAAGGAAAGAAACCTTCTCACTATCCTAGCCGGGCACAATATGGCTGCTTTTTGAATTTTGAATTTAACCCACTTCCCTAAACCTCACTTAGACAGATGGGCGTCCAAATTTTTACCGATAAGTCCATTCACATAGACCACTATGGGCACAATGACAGTTGAATCGACGTGCCACATGGCGGAATTCTCATGCGCGAGGTCTATGTATTTAATTTGTTTATCTTTTTCCGCTTTAATGAGATTCTCGACATGCAGAACACTAATATCAACCATCATTACCTCGCTTGTAGTTCGATCCACTATCACAATATCAGGCTTATTGGCAACAATGTGCCGATCTGTGATAATGGATCGACCCCAGTATAATGTTGCACGACTGTTTTCGAGAACTGACTTTGGATCGTAATATTTAATTTATTCTTTATAATAAAAATTACACAGTCTTTTTCATTTTGTAATATTTTAAATATATTATAATTATAAATCAAAAAGTATTTTATACTGAGAAAAGTTTACAATTCTATAGTATTTCACACACAACATTTTATAGGATTGCACACACAAAAATATTTTTTCAATACGATATAACATCTTATTTACAAGACTCTATGCTCCAAATTAAATGGATTGTATTGATTTCAACTTATAAACGAGCGGATTTGATAGTCGAAGGTTTAATTTCCGCATCGAGATAAATATATTTATGGTCTACAGGTATTTATTCCGAGTCTGGTTAGCATTGGACAAGCGTGGTTTGATTAAAAATGTCCATTCATTTATAACGGTCACATAAACACACACACACACACACAAACACACATTGATAATACACATTCATAAATATTAATATATAGTGCTTAATAGGTATTTATATTTATTTGCTTTTCTTTCTCCAAGTTGGGGACTGGTGCAATATCGATGCAAGTGGCGACACTTGTTGGTGGACACCAAGACTCATTTTGGGTTAATGCACCCACCAAAGTAAAAGTAAGTAAACATTTGTCCATAAATATAACTAATTAGCAGTAAGAGGTATCAATCAATACAATAATTTACAGCGTAGTAGATAGAGGCACGCGGCAGACAAATACTTTATCAAGAACAGCATATTATTTGTCTGTAGCATGAATGGGCCGGCTCGGGGCCTGGGGAAGTACCACACTCTGAGTGGTAGCTTAGTTAGCGCGCTTCGTCCGATGAGCGGTTGAGTTCCGAAGGCGCAACCCCCCCCCCCCTTTGAACATTATGGGAGGGGCCCATAATGATCTTTCTGCACTGCCTATGGCACTGCGGATGCATTTGTAGGCGGCGTTGATTGCTTTCCATCAAGTGACACGCTTACTCATTTGCGTTCCCATAAAAAAAATTAGAAATAAGAAATGGAAGGCTCAGGTAACTAGCACACCACATAAGAATTAGTTTCATGTTTTAGCCCATACGTGTTCCAGAAATGGAAAGACCGGTGCGACAAAATACCGGTGCTCAGCATTGGAACATATATGGGCTGTGAAACGCACAATAAATTCAAGTTGACGTTTTGTGTAACAAGGAAGTGTAATATAAGGTCCGTGTGACCCTCCCAGGTGCGAGGGAGGGTTGAACGTTAAACGGGCGAAAGGTATTAAAATACAAAGACAATTTCGTGTTCTTATACTATTTATGTTCGCTCGGATAAATATTTTGTTCGATACTCATAAACGTGTCGAAATTAATGTAAGAAATAGAATGGATGGTGTTCATTTTATTAACACCATCCATTCTATTTCTCAGATGTCAAAAGTGGAAGAACATAGTAGTAAGTAAGATAACACTAGTACTTATAATTATAAGACATATATACATACATATAGTCACGCCTGTCTCCCTGTAGGGTACGCCGCACCTTCCTCGCTTCATTTACACTCATTTTTTTTTTATTTTTTTTTTATGGGATAGTAGGGCAAACGAACAAGCGTGTCGCCTGATGGAAAGCAATCAACGCCGCCCATGGACAACCGCGACACCACAGGAGTCGCGGAAGCGTTGCCGGCCTTTTAGGTATGTATAGGCTTGCTATTTATTACTCATCCATCTTTTCAACCATTCTTCCTCTCACATTCATCGTAGCGAAACGGCTCTCCGTTCGTCGCTTCTCGCCCTCGTGAGAATCAGAACGTAACGGGTGGCGAACCACATCGCCGTCATTGATTCGCCGCCGTCGGATGAGTGTGAAGGAAGCAAGAAAAGTGTGTCAGGATCGTAGCAGATGGAGATCTGTGGTCTCTGCCCACCCCTACGGGAAACAGGCGTGACAATATGTATGTATAATATGTATGCATGACTAGTCTTCTTTTTTAAAAAAAATATTCTATGTCGACACAAAAAATCGAAAACCACCAGAGACGAAAAGCTTTAAGATTTCTGAATAAATTGAAAAAAAATCTAATCACTCAAAGAGAGAGAAGTTTCTACACTGTATAAAATTTTCCATGGGTCGTAGAGCTGTGAGACTGAGACCATTCGAGCCAGTACTGGTTTTAAATGAATATGCAATCAAATTTTTTTACTTCTGTGCAATTTACAGTGTCTTCCGTAGAGTTTACTATATATACAACCTAAAAGTCACTTTTCGGTTGTCTTCCGTAGAGTCTACTATACCTGAAAATGCCTCGTGTTGGGGCGAAACACGTGTCGTTTACAAGGTGGAAAAGTTGTAATGTGTGTTTACTGTTGTGTATAGTGGTTGGTGGGTGAAAAGTTGCTGGCCGTTTCTCGGTAAGTTTTTTGTTTAAGTGCCAAATAAATCCACTTCATCCAGCAGGAAAACACACATTATTAATTTTCTGTTATTGTTTGCTTGTCTTAGATCTTAATTAAGTAAAAGTTTTGTCTGTCCACATAGTGATGGATTTCTGCAAAGTAACACCTGACTCCATTAATCAGCTTCCATTTCACAACAAACTCGCTGTTTTCTTAAACTTATACTTAAAATGGACGATGACATTAACCGATGAACCGACAATCTGGAGAGGACACTGCATCTTAGCTGACGTAGTAACGCCTCTCGGGCCCGATGGAGCGACTATACACGTAGGGCAGTTGTCAGAAACTGGGTGCGTGAAGCTGATGATCTAAGTGGGTGATGTTTTAGAGATAACCTATGTCCAAAATGCGACTGCCGCAGGCTAATAATAATGATGTTACTTGCATACTATAATATATTTAAAAAAAAATATACAAAAATCTAATTTTAAGTATGCAACCAGGAACTTGTTCTTTTGGTTGCGGTGAATTTATTACATGACTTGGTTGTTTTTTAATTTTATTGTATTGTATGTGTATTTATGCGTATTTGTATATGATTATGAGTAGTAGTATATATATGGATGTATGTATATGTATATATGTATATGTGTATAGCAGTATGAGTGTCGTCACTGTGGTCCGCGATCAGACCACGTTGGTTCTTCCTGAAAACCAACGCCAGTTACTCCAATCGAACGCCTGGCATATGCTGAGCAAGAACCATTAGATGACACTTTGTTTTTGTTTTGTTTATTTATTTGTTTATTATAATATTATTAAAGTTTTAATTTTAGTTTTTGTAAAAAAAGGAGTCATAAAATTTTTTCTATTTCAATTATCGTCATCATGAATCTTCGATCATCCTGACGAATCCCCGATCACTAAGATATTACCTTCTATACTTACAGAGGCTCAAATACACTAATTTGTTAATTGGATGTAATCAACCCCAAGTTAAATGTCAGACCTTATAGAGCACGTCTGGTTGTTATCTTTAAATTGGTCGCTAGAATTAGACTTGAAAACTGCGATATCCAAACCTAATTAATTGATAGTAATCATTTACTTGATAAGATATAAAATGAATTTATATTTAACATTTCAAAGAAACTCCCAATATGACTTAATCTTATTTGAATTCTAAATTTAATTAGAAATATTTCAACTGATAAGGTAACCGCTAAGTTTTTAATCAAAGTTTAGAATCGCAATCAAGATAGAAATGCAATTAAATAAATAAATACCTACAGAATTTTACATATATTTTAGGGCTCTAGAACCTACTCTTGTATTCCCTGTGTAATGGTAAACGAAACTCTTCCCTTAGTTACACTATAGCAAGGCAAATATCAAAAATGATATTTGCCTTGCTATACTCACAGTAATGATAATAAAATATGAATTATATTAAATAATAAAAATAATATAAAATAATAAAATGTGTGAAGCCTCTCCGTATACTTCTCATTGAAATTCATCGGCCGGTTAATGACCTTCTTTCTACACTTGTATTGTGTGCAGTTTAGTATGTATTTTGTGCAGTGTAGTATGTAATGCATTGTGCGCAGTTTAGTATGTAATGTATTGTGTGCAGCTTAGTACCGGTAGTATATTGTACGTAATACGGTATTTAACGTATTATTTGCAGTGTAGTATGTAATGTATTTTGTGCAGTTTAGTATGTAATGTATTGTGTGCAGCTTAGTATCGGTAGTATACGGTACGTAATACGGTATTTAATGTATTATGTGCAGTTTAGTACGTAATTATTATGTGCAGTTTAGTGTATAATGTATTGTGTGCAGTTTAGTCTGTAATGTATTTTGTGGAGTGTAGTATGTAATGCATTGTGCGCAGTTTAGTATGTAATGTATTGTGTGCAGTTCAGTACCGGTAGTATACGGTACGTAATACGGTATTTAATGTATTATGTGCAGTGTAGTATGTAATGTATTTTGTGCAGTTTAGTACCGGTACCGTATACGTACGTAATACGGTATTTAATGTATTATGTGCAGTTTAGTATGTAATGTATTGTGTACTGGTTCGTTCCTCGCATCGGGATAAATATATGTATAAGTCTGGATGCCAGACCTATATACCTTGGAAAAGCTTGGTGAGTTAATTTCTATTCCACCAGAAGTGTAGAGATTCGTACTCATTGCTACATGTACATGGGCTGTGAAATAAAAAGGCAAGAAAAATGGTTGTCTTTATATCCGCTCACACACACAGCGGGAAACCTTCGAAACAAATTGAATCACAAAGCCAACCGTTTCATTACCGGCTGCAGTAATTAATTCATTTATTAATTAAAACAGCACAAATTGATTTCAGCAAAGCAAACCCAATTACCTAAATTAAACAACAGACCAGATACAGGGGGTCCCGTAGCGGAATTAGGTTAATGCTTGAATAATGAATGAACGTATGCTTACAGATTGGTTGTACGAGTTTAATAAATATGTGTTTCAAAAGTGTTAATGAGGACGTTTCCCGCCAACTTACATCAGTGACGTTGTATTTTTATTTCATTTTCATAATCTTATGTTATTGTCAGTTATAATGTTTTATTGTGGTGGCGTATTATGCAATATAGTTCGATTAAGGTGTATAAGTGAAGTGATATGAAATAAATACGTGTATCGTAACTTTTTAAGTAGACTGAAAAAGTCCATAGAAGGTTTTGGTAAAACGGCCACTATTTTATCAAGACGTAACGTGATAAGCTGACATGAAACATTTCAAGAGATTTGATATTATTGTATTTTACTTGACACTGGCATAATAGTTGTAACTAATTGCCATAAGAGAAAAGAAGTGTTAATGAATAAATTTAGCGATAGATGGCGCTGTATTATGGTGCTGTATTGTAAACTGATACATTCAACTTTGGGAATTAAAAAATGTCCATGCGTTCCGGAATTTGGACCTGCCATTTTCTCTGAAACAGTGTTTTTGGTGTTATATACCAATCCTTTACACTAATTATATCCTCTCCAACAAATTAATAAGCCGTTTCGGCGATATTCCCTGCCCACCCAGGTCACCGGATATTACTCCTAAAGACTTTTTTGTGAAGGTAGGGCACCTCAACAGTAAAAATCTATGAAATAAACCTGAAACCGACGACGACGACCTAAATACAGAGTTCAATA
This sequence comes from Baronia brevicornis, assembly GCA_031353405.1. NCBI lineage: Eukaryota > Metazoa > Arthropoda > Insecta > Lepidoptera > Papilionidae > Baronia > Baronia brevicornis. The sequence continues at coordinate 909,732 of JASFAT010002824.1, read as the reverse complement.
TATATAATAATACTTTAGATTTGCAGCGAAAAATATTCAAATTAAACTAAAATAATTTGAATAAAACCGACCGCGAAACCTCTTCGTAGAAATATAAATAGAACAATAAATAGTAGTGCAGATTTCAAAATATTATACTTTAGATTTGCAGCGAAAGATACACATATAAAACTGAAATAATTCAAATAAAACCGATGGCGAAACATCTGGCCAAATATGCAAATATTCGGAACACGGTACTATTCGGTCGTATATGACGCTGATTTTGACGATATTTATGATGTCCAGTCAAGGAGATTGAACTCTGTTGTGTGATTCATTCACGTTCACATGCAGAGAATAAGTAAATACTATCAGTATCATGTAATTTAGACAGCGTAATTAGTGTCTAAAATTAAATTTAATGTCTTTTCATGAGTATTTGTAAACAAAATTGGATTAAAATGAAGTATATTTTAAGTGCTTTTTGATTTTTTAAAATTGAAATTAAACGATTTTTACAGTTGCCTAATTTTGAAAGTGGTGTAAGTCCATTTACAGCCCATAAATATGTATTATTGTAGTCTAATTCGGCTAAAACAAATCTATATAATGAAATTAAATATTTATAAAACAATAGAGACATTGCCAGACTTCATACAATTTGCCTGAATTTTTTAATTGACAGATATGCTAACCTCTAATTTTCTCGAAACAAGAGAATATGGACTTACACCACTGTCAAAATTAACGGTCCATATATTGAGATTTAAAATGTAAAGTGTTAACAAAGTTAATATTATATAAATGTACAATGAAACGAAAGAATAAATTAATATCATTTTGAAGAATTTTATTTGAAGAAGCCCCCTACAGATCTCGGATGATGCCGTAAGCAGTATGGCAGGCACGCTACAGTACTTAACGAACTCTTTGATTCAGAATAGTTTAGAGGCCTTATTTCTGACTCAAGGGTTACTGATTAGATTTTCGATCGTAACCAAGAGTTAGTTTTCGAATTGCCAGGTGTTATTTGTCTAAGCAGACAATGATGTCGAAAAATGCATATATTGGACGATGAAGGGTTTTGACGAAAATAGTGCCTTCTGTTTAAGCACACATTTCAAAGCGCAATTGAAACTTCTCTCTATAGCGAAATCAGTTAGTGAAATACCATCATCAATTAAAATAAAAAGACAAAATATATTATAATATAAAGAGAAGACATAACAGCAAAATATAATTGATAGACACGTATATTATAATATAATAAGACAACGAAATAAATTCTAACATTTATTTCACGTGAAATTGAATATAGATAAGTCTCAGGAAATCGACTCCGATAGCGTGTATATAACCGATCAAAATATTCCGAGAAATGTTTTTACAAATATACTTTTTGTCATTCATAACGCCCAAAATAGATGTTTGATATGATAGCAATCTTTTAAATAAGAATCGAATATGTTTTACAACTATATCTTTTATTATTTTTATGGAATAGGGAGGCGAACAAGCTAGCCTGCTGCCTGATGGAAAGCAATCAACGCCGTCCGTACATCTATTATTTTTCTGTAGCATGAATGGGCCGTCTACCCCGGGGAATACCACACACCTGCAGAAACCCGGTGTCTGAGTGGTAGCTTAGCTACGGCGCTTCGTCCAGTGTGCGGTTGAGTTTCGCAGACCCCCCCCCCCCCATTATGACACTTTCCTTAAAGTATGGCAACGCTTCGTCACTGCCTAAGGCCCTACGCATGTTTATTGCTTTCCACCGAGTGATACGCCTGCTCGTTTTGTTTCTTATCCCATAAAAAAACATTTTGCAACACCATAGACTTTGCCGATCTTTGAGATAAAAACTTCTGTCGGTTCAGAAATACCACTAATAGTAATTGATTCCATAGTGATGGGACGTGTGCGTCCAAATTTTTACCAATAAGTCCATTCACAGAGACTACTATGGGTAAAATGACAATAAATCAACATACCGGATACATAACGGAGATCTCTTCATCATCAAGGCATTAGCCTTGTTGGTGGATCTTAGTTTGACTTTTTCTCTCCAACCCTTCACATCGATTACCTTTAAGTCATCCGCGACTCCGTTTTGCCTCAGATGGCTTAGGCCTTCCGCGGCTTCTACGATCATAACGAGGATCTCTTGCGAGGTCTTGCAATTGATATATATCTTAGGTATGCTTTTACGCAATAATATGGATAACTATATAAATAAATGCGTGTTCTTTTTTTGGTTTATTGATTTACTTTTTTAAATTCCCACTATTAGTTCATATTCTCCCTATATACACATATAAATTCATATATCTTGTTAAAATTTTCAATCGTTAATGAAATAATTTTTATTCGTCTACTCAAGTTCATATAATATAGTTATAATACAGTTTTTTAAAAAAAAGTCTTTATTTACCTAAGTAGGAATTGACTTTAAAAAATAAATTACTTTTTCAGGTTTTATAACGCGAAAATGTTAAATATCCTCTTATATACTTTGACGGAATTAACTATTGCACTGTGAAGTAAAAGCCTCAAAATAAACAGCCCTTTCAACGGTAAAGCTTAAAGGCGCCAAAGCTTAGGGAATTAACGAGCCGGTACATAGAGCGCAAGGCCTCACAAACTGCTGTACAAGTTTGCCAGTAATTAAGTCAGACGATTTCCAAGCGACACATCCAGGTCTGGGTCGAGGTTAAATTCTTCAAGCTTTAGAATATTATTTTTGTTTTTATAAATACAAATTGTTTTATTTTCTTTAATGGCAATTAGTTACAACTATTATGCCAGTGTCAAGTAATATACAATAATATCCAATCTCTTGAAATGTTTCATGTCAGCTTATTACGTTACGACTTGATAAAATAGTGGCCATTTTACCAAAACCTTCTATAAACTTGTTCAGTCAACTTAAAAAGTTACGATACACGCATTTATTTCATATCACTTCACTTCTACACCTTAATCGAACTATATTGCATAATACGCCACAATAAAACATTATAACTGACAATACCATAAGATTATGAAAATGAAATAAAAACACAAAGTCCAACTTGTTTTTAAAAGCAATTTTTTTTCTAAAAATGGCAATTGTTTTTAGTGGTAGAGCCACGCTGCAGACGAAGACTTTGTCAAGGATGGCATATTATTTGTCTGTAGCATGAATGGGCCGGCTCGGCCGGGTAAGTATCACGCTGCCGCAGAAAACTGGCGTCTGAGTGGTAGCTTAGCTACCGCGCTTCGTACGGTGAGAAGTTCTACCATACCACTCAGACGCCGGTTTTCTGCAGAAATGTTGTATTCAACCGACGGCATACAAGCTACAGACAAATAATATGTCAACCTTGACAAAGTCTTCGTTTGCAGCGTGACTCTAACACTACAAACCATTTGCTATTTTTAAAAACAAATTTGTTTTTACGACAAATAATATGTCATTATTGACAAAGTTTTCGTCTACAGCGTGGCTCTACCATTTATTAAATTTCTCTTTTCTTATTTCTCTGTCGTTGAATGTCGTATCAATTCAATGTTCTATCAATTACCTACAAGACTATTTCTTTAGAAGACGAACACAATACAAGCTATAATAGAGGCACGATTGAAGAAAGTAAATGGAAGGAGAAAAATCAAAGTCGTCGATTAAGAAAAATCAAAGTCGTCGATTAAGAAAAATCAAAGTCGTCGAACTAAGGACCTTTGTTGGCGCATAGACCCAAAACGGGTTTCGGTCTCCGAAAAGATCCTACGGCAGCGTACCCTGTCCTGCGCCACTTCCTGCCAGTTGTAGATTTGAAGGTTGCGCATGTCGTCCTCCACCATGTCTCTCCAGCGGAACCTGGGGCGCCCTCCACAGGACGTCGTCCAGTTGGCCGATCCACATACGCTCTCCTGACTACGCGATCCTCCCCACCCTCTCAACGCAAACGCAATATATTATACTTTTATTATATATACTTATCTTATGACAAACTATGATTTAAGATAAGTAAATAAAACGAAAATTCCATTTGAATTTTATCTATTTATTTGGACCCTTTTAAGAAGTTTGCTAGAGAAGTAAAAAGTAATATAAAGTTTTTCAATAACGTGTCTAAAGAGTTATATTAAACATTTTAAAATTCAAGACGTTTATGATAAAATATTAGAGATAGAAAAAATTATATTAAAAATTAGTATATTAGGTCGGGGCAATAGTATTTTTGTATTGTTCATACAAAGACAAAATATTTTTCGGGTATAATTTTTTATTTATTCATAACATGTATGTGCCGTTTTGATCGATGACTTGTTGCCATCTTGTGGGTAGTGCCATGATCCCATTCCTGTAGAAATTTTGAGATTTTTGATTAAAAAAATCTGACAGGTAGTGTTCACAGTGTTCTTTTGAGGTTAGCTTTATGCTTCCTAAAAAGTTCTGAAATGACCAAAACAGGTGGAAATCTAATGGAGCAAGGTCAGGGCTATACGGAGGATGCATCACCACATCCCAGCCAAGCTCTCTCAATTTTTGCTGCGTGACTATAGATGAGTGCGGTCTGGCGTTGTCATGGTTTCTCTCAATGAGAAAATGTGGTACCCAAATGTCAAGTTTTCTTGTACCCAGAGTTTTGTAAATGACGTAAAACTGTTTTATGATCAACATCCAGTTCTTCAGCAATGTCGTAGCTACTAATATGTCGATCTTGCTCCACTTTCTCAAAGATGGCACTGATATTTTATCTGTGACAGGGCGTCCAGAGCGAACCTCATCTTTCACACTAAAATTTCCAGAGTTGAAACGCTTGAATCACAATTGTGCTACTCTTATTGATACCGCATTAGGTCCGTAAACCGCACAAATTTTATTCGCGGCGCTCGTCGCATTTTTACCTTTTTTGTACGGTACATTTTAAAACTTTAAAATGTAGCGAATTTCTTCGTCACATACGTTCATTTTGCTTGCTTGAAAAACAATTGAAATGGCGGGGACTAGTTTTTTTTTTATTTATTGCATCTTCAGAATGTCACATGTAATGGTATTATAACCAGCCAGTAACATTCAGTACAGCCAAAGAGGTTTGATTACTAATAATACATTCAAAATACAAAAATACTTTTGCCCCGAGCTTATTTATTTATGTATATCTTATCTGTTATCTATACATGTATTTATTTATAATTATATAGTTTTTGTTAATTTTATCTTTTCCATCAATCCAAAGGTTAACTGGCAGACCACGCTTTCTGACATCTAGTTCGCGTTTGTACCAAAAATGTACATTAAGAATAAAATAAATAAATAAACAAATAATAGGGTTTAGAATCCGTTTCTCCAACTTTAACACTATTTTAATCATAATTAATCTAAAACACAAACTGTCATAATATTATTGGATAACACATATGAAAAATCATTTTTTTTAGGAAACGATTAAAACCTCGTTTTGAAATATCAAAATCCTGGTCAAGCAAGCCAGTACAAAGTTTAAAAATAAATTGACTAAACGTCCGTCAATGTGTGACAAGAACAGTTAATAGAAAATAGCTGCGCGCGGGAAAGAGACAGGACGATGTCTAGTAAAGACTACACATTGCTGGAACATTTTCGAATTTTGGGAATGCTAGAAGTTTCGATCGTTTTCCCTATATAAAGGTGCGACAATGCGTCGAAGGAAGTTTAAAGTTTAATTCAAAGGAAGATAGCAGACAGACCGTGGTTTTTCATACCACTTAGGTAGCACTGGACAAGTGAAGTAGGGATTTGCTGAAAAATGATCCTAAACATTGACAGGATGTTTTGTATTAGAACTTTTTGTTTCGGATGTTATGAGATTCTATAAACATATAGATAGATATCCATATACATATGTAGATAGATCTTGTACTAGACATTGTTATATATTTTTAATTTATTTACTAAAATTTCCGGTCAAAGAGTTTAAATTAAAATATTCGTATTAAGAAAATACAACTTTTTAAAGTCACTGCTGGTCGTTTACTATTTAAGTTGGAGGTATTGTTGTTTTGTTTTTTATGAGATAAGAGGGCAAACGAGCAGCGTGTCTTCTGATAAAAAGCAATTAACGCTTATAAGCATCCCAGTGCCATAAGCATTGCAGACCTTCATAAAAGTGTAGGCTTGATTTTTGAAGATACCAAAGTTGTAATCTTTAAGGTCAGAGTGAATTGTGGGGTTATACATACATATAGTCACGCCTGTCTCCCGTAGGGGTTGGCAGAGACCGCATATCTACATCGCATTCATCGTGAAACGGCTCTCCGTTAGTCACTTCTCGCCTTCGTGGGAATCAGGAAGCGACGTGTGGCGAACCACGTCGCCGTCATTTTTAAAAAATTAGGTTTATTAAAATTCATTATAGTGAATCCCATTGTGCTATCACAGATCGGACTTTATTATTCAGGACAGCATATACCTACAGGAAGATATTAGATGGTCTATTCTTATCCAAAAACCACATAGGATATACATATATGATATTATAGTATATACATATACAGATTTTTTTCAGAGTACAAATTATATTTATTTTGTCACCCATTAAAAATATTGCCTCGTTCATTTCAAGCATTCTTAACAAACATTTACACATCAAATAACGTTGAAATACTTTGATGTGTTGCAATAAAACAACTTTGAGAGTAAAAATATTTTATAGCCCCGTAATAATTTCAGTTAATGTGATTTTATCCGTATGATTTCACTTTATGTAATTGTAATGTATTTAAATATTTTTTCTTTCTGAGAATAATGTAACAATTATGTAGTTTTAGCCTCAGAACTTTATTTATTTATTTATTTCATGTGAGAACAACAGCTTATTCCAAGATCTTATACATTATTATATAAGATGGTGGTATAACAATAAATCCAGTTAAGAGCAGCACGTTCAAAAATTAAACAGTGTAAATTTTTTATTTAGCTTACCACTAAGCTCGCCCCTAGCCACCCATCTATTGGCACGGCAGGCCGTGGATTGGCGTAGAGAAAGGGAAAGGATAGAGAAGAAAGGGAAAGGCAGGAAAGGAGATGCGGATTGGGGGTTGTTACCAGACTCGGAATAAATATTTATAAATCCATACATATATTTATTCCGATGGGATCGAACCCGCGACCACTGACTCCACGGGCGGAGGGCCCCGCCACTGAGCCAATAGGTCATCCGGACCGGAACAGTGTAAAAGACAAAATAAAATCAATATGAAAGAGAAAACAAGAATAAATCGGTAACGACTTATCATCAAATGTTACCTTTGATGTCTAAGAAAATTATTAATGGATTATTAATGGAGTCAGGCGTTACTTTGCGGAAATCCATCACTATGTGGACAGTGAAAAGTTTTACTTAGCTAAGATCCGCGACAAGCAAAACAATAACAGAAAATTAATAATGTGTGTTTTTCTGTTGGATTAAGTGCATTTATTTGGAACTTAAACCAAAAACTTACCGAAAATCGGCCATCGATTCTCCACCCACCAACCACTATACACAACACCAAACACACATTACCACTTTTCCATCTTGTAAACGACACGTATTTCGCCCCAACACGAGGCATCTTCAGATATAGTAGACTCTAAGGAAGATAACCGAAAAGTTTGTGAAGGAAAGAAAATTGTTTGTGTGTACACATGAACGCGTATATATATATGCATGTGTTTGTGTGTTTTTGTGGACATTTACAAGTGTGACGTAGATGAATTTTTGCTAAAAATAAGATATATCATCGATAAGATATATTATAAAATATGTTTATTAATGATTTTGGACTTCCAAAATGTTTTTTTTTAAACGCTGGCTGATAAATGGATCTAATTTAGAGTATTTAGCGTTATATAAATGTGGAATGCGGCATAAAATGGAATAAAATGCATAGGAGGTGTGCAAGATTGAAACGTGAGACAAGTAATTATGAGTGATGTATCAAAAAAAATTAGGCCTCCGGAATTCAACCGCTCACCGGAAACAGCGTGGCAACTAAGCTACCACTCAGACGCCGGTTTACTGCGGGAGTGTGGTACTTCTCCAGGCGAGCCGGCCCATACACGCTACAGATAAATAATATGCCATTCTTGACAAAGTATTCGTCTGCAGCGCGGCTCTACCACTACAAAGTAGAGTTTATAGTGTCGTTACGTCACTATCTTGTCTGGCTGTATTTTCTAAATGGATGTAAAAGCCGACACGTGTACTTCGATCGTTAATGTCGAAACAGAACACTACGTGGCGGGTGATGTGACTCAAGCAAGATCGGTGTACAGTGATTTATTCCCTATTACGCGTATCATTACTCACTTTGATAGCATCTGTCTACAACTAGTATAGGTAGGTAGTGTGGTCGATGGCAAAATAACGTTTTCAAATATAAATATTAAAAAAACTACACCTTTGTAGTTTTTTTTAATATAATTATAATTAAATAATTAATTAATAATTATATAATTAATGAATACTTACATAATTAATGAATAATTATATAATTAATTAATAATTATATAACATACATACATACATATAGTCACGCCTGTCTCCCGTAGGGGTAGGTAGAGACCACAAATCTCCATCTGCTACGATGTCGGCATACTTCCCTTGCTTCCTCCACACTCATTATTCTCCTCATGCAAGCCCGCCGGTTGAGGGTACTCTTGACCTGGCCTTTCTTGAAAAGTTCAGCAATTTGGCCAAGGTCCATTTTTCGTGGTCTTCCTCTTCCGGCCCTTCCATCCACATTCGCAAGGTAAATTTCTTTTGCCAGTCGTCTTTCATCCATCCATAATTATATGATAATAATTAAATTATATAATTATATATTAATAATTATAATTAAATTATATAATTATATATTAATAATTATAATTAAATTATATAATTATATATTAATAATTATAATTAAATTATATAATTATATATAAATATTAAATTATAAATAAAAATATAATTGAATAACTTATTTTTATTTAGCGGACTATTATTATAGTCATACTTATTTTAGAGGATTTATTTCTTTTAGAAATTATGTCGTCTAAATATTGAACACCCTTAGAATCCAGCCACAGTATTCTGTACCACACTGTCAGGACAGAACTCATGAAGAACCTTCATAATCTCTTTATCGGTTTGAGGTGTGGCGCCATATATATATATATATATATATAAGGGTCGGATTTCTCAAGAAGCTCAGCGCTGTATCTCCGTTTTTTTTATGGGATAGGAAGGCAAACGAGCAGGCGGGTCATCTGATGGAAAGCAACCAACCCCGCCCATAGACATCCGCAGTGCCATAGGCAGTGCAGAAGCGTTGTCGACCTTTAAGGAAAGTGTCATTATGGAAGTAGGAAGGGGGTTGTACCTATGGAATTCAACCTCTCACCGGACAACGCGCGGTAGCTAAGTTACCAATCAGACACCGATTTTCTGCGGGAGTGTGGTACTTCCCCGGGCGAGCCGGCCCATTCATGCTACAGACAAATGATATGCCATCCTTGACAAAGTATTCGTCTGCAGCGTGACTCAGTGAGTGTCGGGCGGTGGAAGAAAATCAGTTTCCCTGCTCTGTAATTCACAGTACGTACTGTGGATTAATATTCAGTATTTAATATTTTAAATTGTATTAATTTGTGTTATTGCAGAAGGAAATAACTTTATCTATCTATCTGCTTATATCGGTCTAGCTAGCATGAACGGTAATAAGTACGTAATAGTAAGTTGGATTTAATTTAGCCAACAATTAAACCGTAGAAGTGGAATCCTTTTCGTGCCCTGCGGAAGGGAACGAGGTGAGTTTAATTAAACGACCTTTCCAAACGTGCCGAATACCAATACTGACGGGAAAAGAGAAAGGTTTCACTGAAAATTATTACAAATTACGCAAAATACGCCTAATGGAGGAGTTTGTAACTAGACTATAATTGATTCATTATTATTATTATCATTCATTATTATTATTAAAGGAGTCAGGTGTTACTTTGCGGAAATCCATCACTATATGGACAGTCAAAAGTTTTACTTAGCTAAGATCCGCGACAAGCAAAACAAGATCCGCGACAAGCAAAACAATAACAGAAAATTAATAATGTGTGTTTTTCAGCTGGATGAAGTGGATTTATTTGGAATTTAAACCAAAAACTTACCGAAAATCGGCCATCAATTCTCCACCCACCAACCACTATACACAACACCAAACACACATCATCACTTTTCCATCTTGTAAACGTCACTTTTTTTTTACGTGGGGAAATCCGTTACGGATACCCTGCCGCCCTAGGGGGGACGGCGAGTTATGTCGGACTCCGCGTGCGCGTCTACCGACTAAAACCCCACGACGGCCGCCATCGGCACCAAGGAAGAGTCCCGGGATCTCTTAAAGAACTGCTTCTGCCGGGGCTCCTCCGGCGCCTGGCTCACTAAGCCCGTCTCGAGGGTTGCGTGAGTTCGCTACCCCCGACACCCTCGCGGTGCTTAACCGGTTATTCCTGCCATAGGGAACCACCGTCCTCCTTAAGGCCGCTTGATGAGCACTGAGGGCCCCCACCCCCGAGTGCCCACGACCTCAAAGGCCCCGCTTACGGTGGGGGAACACCAACTACTGCAGGGCCACGACGAGGCGCGTGGGGACCGCGCTGGCGTCGTCTACGGGTGGGATCCGCTCTCTCGCGATCCCACTCGGCAGCCTCCTTCTGGGACATGACGGTCTCGCAGAAGGTGGCTACGGCCCTCCACGCCGTATCCCCGCTCAGCATCGCCGACACGACTGCTGACAGGGAGAGACTCTCTCCGAGCCGGCCGATCAGGACCCGCCGCTCCGGTTCCCAAGCTGGGCACACCACGAGCGTGTGCTCTGCGGAGTCCTGCGTCCCTTCGTCGCAGTGGAAGCACTGCGCCGTCGCCTCGCGTCCGATCTTACACAGATAATCACAGAAACAACCGTGCCCGGTGATTATCTGTGTGAGTCTGTAGGTGAGCCTGCCCCCCTGCCTCTCCATCCATTCTTCGAAGAGCGGCAGGATCGCTCCGACGACGCGTTTGCGCGCCACATGCTCTTCAGAGAGCCGAGCGCGCCACGTAGAGTAGACTCTACGGAAGACAACCGAAAAGTCACTTTTCGGTTGTCTTCCGTAGATTTTCGGTAAGTTTTTGGTTTAAATTCCAAATAAATTTACTTCATCCAGCAGAAAAACACACATTATTAATTTTCTGTTATTGTTTTGCTTGTCGCGGATCTTAGCTAAGTAAATCTTTTGACTGTCCATATATTCATTATTACTTATTTATTTCTTAACACTCCTCGTCTTCCGTTGCGGTAGTATCATATCCCTATCACCTTTTCTTTCTTCTCTATCCTGTTCTCTTCTTCTCCGCAAAGACACGCATTGACGGACTGCTTGTCAATTTATTTTTATAAGTTACAATGGCTTGCACGACCGGAACTTTAGGACCACAAAAAAAATATTCTTCATATGTGTAACGCAACAATAGTTCTGATAAGAATTTGAGCGAAGAAACCTTGGTTTAAATGAGACGTGCTTCCACTGTTTAATCAAGTAGCTCTCGCAAATTTATCTAAGAACATACATACATATATTATGCAAGTACTTTTAGAGTAAAATTTCAGTACAATAGCTTTTAACAAATGGCAACAAACCGCAAGCGACTTAGCAATTTATTTTCAAAAAGATTTGACATACGCGAGCTGAGCAACGTGAAAACTAATTGTTTAGTGTATTATATATATATATATTTATATTTAATTTACCAATTATATATTTGATTTACCAATCATAATCAAAATTCGCCGGAGAACCAGAGTCACCGACATAGCTCTTCAAGTTAGCAGACTGAAGTGGCAATGGGCTCGACACGTTTGACGGAGAACCGACAATCGTTGGAGCAAACGAGTGCTGGAGTGGAGACCGCGTCTCAGCAAACGAAGTGTGGGACTCCCCCCCTGCTAGATGGAGTGACGATCAGTGCAAGGCGGCTGGCAGAGACTGGATGCGTGAAGCCGAACATCAAACTAGGTGACGCGCCTTTGGTGAGTCCTATGTCCAGCTGCGGACTACTGCGGGCTGATATTGATATTGAATCAGAATTTAAAAATTTTAAAACACATTCAACCCCATTTCGAAACGAAAGAATCAAGATGCATTCCAAAAATAAAAAGTATAAAGTACTTTTTAGAATTATAAAATTACCCAGCTAAATCGACAGATATTGTCGTGATCAAATTTTAATAAATTTATTTGTTATCGTTTTTTTAATAATATGTTCGTCTTAAAGAAAGCTAGCAATGTTTTAAAAATTTTTAGAAGTCTTGTTATCCAACTACATTAATAAAAGTATTGTTTACTATTTCAACTTTATTAATAATATGACTTAATTATCCCATAAAAAATTATATCTTATTGTAACAAAAATATTCATTTTAAAAACAGTTATGTATAGAAAAAAATCGGAGACAATCATTGCTGCCCACAGAAATAAAAACTTAAAACTTTATTTTGAAATTTCAAACTAATTGTAATATTAAATGTTGCTATTACTACAGCTTGTTGCTGACGCGACTCACAAAACTTTATCCATCCGTGAAGCGTCCAACGCACACATATACAATCGGATATATACGAAGTACAATGTGTTGGCGTGATGCGTGTACGTAGGCAGCTGCGCGCGCATTAACTTTGTTTAAAGTATGCCTATAGCTATACTCATAGCTATAGATATACCTTAACCATTAGCATGTTGCTGATGCGAACCCATAGATGTTTTACCAGAGTCGTGTAAGGCGGCTATAGAAGGTTTCACTTCAAAAATAGAGTTACATATAACATGACTTTGGTAAGAGGAAGAGGCTTCAGCGAGCCAGCGAGAGAGGAAAGCATTGCACTAAATTCTCAAGAAAATCACCATGAAAGAAATTTTCCATGAAATGAAAGATCCTAACGAACCGCGGGTGAAGTCTGATGATCGCGATTTTCAGACATGATGGATCGACCAGAGAGTGACAAGTAGGTATTACAAAGCTAATATTGAATTTGTACTTCCCTCCAAGAAGCTAATTCGTAATTACACTAAGTCGACAAGGCTAAAACAATTTAACTGAAGTCACGTAATCAAATCACTTATGTCTCGACATAAATTAATTGTTCGAATACCTTTCGTCGGCCCAAAAAGTTTTAAGTGTATTTCTAAATGTCAAACAGTGAAGTAAAAGTACTTTGATCCAACATTAATTGAATCATGTAATATATTGTTTTAATATATATAATTGCTGCGCATATGGTAACAAAAATAATTAATTACCAAACTATTGTACCTATAAAGGCCAGTTTTTTTTTTATTTGAAACTAGATGACCCGGTAAACATCGTTTCACCTACAATTTATGTTTCCCTGTATTTATGTTCTCCCGGTATGTTAGTACTTACGTATACTATACTTTGGACAAGCGTGGTGGGTTAACGTCCGTTCCTCCAGAAATGGACAGGCCCGTACTCAGCAGTGGGACATATATGGTCTGTTAAAAAAATGTACAAAATATGGATTACAGCTCTGAATTAAAACGTATTTTATTTTTATCAGAACAACTCCTTACCATGGGTGTAATACTCGAAGCTTGAATACCCGTAATCTCTAATGCATGGCACTAAAGCAATATTTCTTATGATTTATATTCACAAACAACTTATCTGTCGAAACATTTCACGGAGCGGAGGGTTAGCATATTGTAATGATTTGGAGCGAAAGGGTCGCCTCTCAGTGTGTGTTATGGAAACTTGGGGAATATATCACTATTTGAAAGAGTACTTACTGACAAAATCCGGATGAAATAAATATAAATATATTACTAAATTTAATACTTATATGTATATAGACAACTTAAGTTTGCCAATTCGAAAGGCTATGTCGGTGACTTTAGTTCTTAGGCGGATTTGTTCATTCCGAATCATATCTACCAGAGGAACTCCGAGCATATCTCTCTCCATAGCTCTCTGAGCAACTCTGAGCTTGTGAAGCAGACGGACTGTCTGCGTCCACGTTTCAGCGCCGTAGGAGAGTACAGGTAGGACACACTGGTCGAAGACACGCACACCATCACAATAGACTTCAAATAAGTGAGGAGTTTCTTCTAAGTATTTCATTAAAATGAAATCTCAACATCGCGAGGTGTAATGATTTTGACATGACCTCGTTAGCTCGAAACTCGAGAGCGCCGTACAGTTGTGTCGCGGAAAATTGGATGCGATCCGTCACACTGCGGTGGCGATATTTTCGCACTAAACTATAGCTACCAGCTACCGTAGAGTCTACTATACCTGATGATGCCTCGTTTTTTTATATATATTCACGCCTATCCCTCGCAGGGGTTGGTAGAGACTACAGAGCTCCATCCGCTACGATTCATCGCTTTGAAACGGCTCTCCATTAGTCGCTTTTCGCCCTCCTGAGAATAAGGACGTGACGGGTGGCGAACCAGATCGCCGTCATTTTCAACAAATTAAGTATATTAAATTCGTCTTAGTGAATCCCACGAGCTGCAAGGGAGGATGGAGGTCAGTCCCAGCAGAGCCTTGCATGTTGAGGTAAGGCACTATAGTACCCGGGGGAGCTCGATCCCGGGACGGTTGGCATGCCTGTGAGTGGGCTCCGCCCTAGCCACGCATTCATTGGCACGGTAGACCGTGGATTGACGGAGAGGAAGGGAAAGGGTAGAGAAGACAGGTAAGGGCAGGAAAGGAAATGCGGATTGGGGGGGGGTTACCAGACTCGAAAGAAACATTTATAAATCCATATATATATTTATTCTGATGCGGGAATCGAACCCGCGACCATTGATTCCGTGGACGGAAGGCCCCGCCACTGAGCCAATCGGTCGTGTTGAGGCGAAACACGTGTCGTGTGCAATGTAGAAAAGTGGTAGTGTGTATTTGGTGTTATTGATAGTGGTTGGGAGATGGAGATTTTTCCGGCCGTTTTTCGGTAAGATTTAGTTTATATTCCCTATAAATCCACTTCTATTCCAGTATAAAACACACATTATTATTTTTGCTTGTGGACTTTTCTAGTTGAAGCTTTATTAATTTAAGGTTTGGTCAAATAGCGAACGGGGTAGCGACGACTACGTGACGCTGACGGGACGTGACCACTTGTAATGTAGTAGTTAATATAGAAAATGTCACACAGAGCGACTCGACGGAACAGATAGTCGAGCGCCGAGCGCGCATTGTTACAACATTTTACCTCACGTTCTGTAAATTACATATTCTCTCTATATATGTATATTTATATAGCATATTTAAACTTTACATCGTTAGTAAAATACTTTTTATTCATCCACTCAAGTTCAAATACATTTATTTTTAAACTTAATTCATTTTAATTAAATTTAATTAATAGTAGGAATTTACTTTATATTTTTTATACTTCTTGTTAATTAGTAATTCATTAGAGGAACTTATGAAACACCTAAAATATAAAACATAAAGTGATGGACGAATTTTTTATTTCAAAAAGTTTTTGTAAGCCGATTAAATTCACGATACCAAAATATATTTTGATATTTTTTTTAAAATCTTACTAATTGGGTTGTCAGGCTAATTAATTATATTCAAATGTAGTATGTAATGTTTTTTTTAAAAAAAAAGCAATATTTGAATTGTTATTTGTTAAAAAATGACGGCGACATGGTTTGCCATCCGTCATGTCCTGATTCCCACGAGGACGAGAAGCGAGTAACTGTGAGCCGTTTCGCTACGATGATTGTGAGAGGAAGGATGGATGACAAAATAGATGATGAGTGTGGAGGAAGCAAGGAGGGTGTGCCGGGATCGTAGTGGATGTAGATCTATTGTCTCTGCCTACCCCTACGGGAAACAAGCGTGAGAATATGTATGTTTGTATATATATACAACCAAAAATACATTTTCCAAGAATAGAATACACGAAATAAAAGTTCCAGCGATTAAGCCGAAAAACTTCGATCCAATGAATACCACGGAATCTTTGTATTATCAATTAGTGTCGAAACCGGCTCTCGTAGAGTTAATAAAAACAGAAGTTTCTGGCATCGTCATCTTCTGGTTACGTCAGTCTAATTAAAAATATCGTTTGTTTTCTTTCCTAAATAATTCTCAAATGCCTGTCGAAGACATTGTGGTTCCTGAAACCTAGAATATAAAGGTTTGAATATGAAGTAGCTAACGACTCAAAAGGTGCAATAGCCCAGTAATTTCTTTTGGTACCGGGTCACGGGTTCAAATCTCGCTTTAGGATAAACATTGTCATCACATATAGCAATTCTGAATCTGTTTTTCTTATCATACGCATATTTTTAATAGCACACACGACAAGGGAAATTGTAATATATATATATATATATATATATATATATATATATATATATATATATATATATATATATATATATATATATATATATATATATATATATATATATATATATATAGGATTGTTAGTATTATGCATATGGACGTCCAATTCTTTTCATTGTCTTACCGACTCTCTGGTGTTGAATGAATCGAATATCATCATCACATTGTGATTGCAAATTCACGTTGTAGAGGACTATCTCAGGCAATAAACTTCGGTTTTCCTTATTCTTCCACTTGTATTCTCCCTCACAGTCGCTTCGTACGACATTCCGGAAGAGATCCTATTCTCCTCCCTCTATCGGGTGCCTACACAGTATTTCTTTTTATAATAATTACTCTACTATTGTAATTTTTCTCATTATAATTACAACCCATGGGCTCGAGTAATTTGTTTTTAACTAAATTTTCTGAGTAGAGTAAAACTAAGAATGTGTCCATTAATTCTTTTCTTATAGTCTCTATTAAGAGGGAGATATTCTTGTGTTCTTCTACACATTAATGTAAAATGTTGTTTGCTATCGATTTGATGACGTCATCTAATACCCTTACGGGATTTCGGATTAAGAACTTCACACAATAGACAATACACCAAACCAAGTGGTTAATTAAATTTTGACGGCCTCTGTAATAAACCCCGACTAACAGCGTTATCGATTTCTACTATCTGTTCCATCCACACGAGCTGGCCAGACGATGCGGAGCTATACTCCGTAAGCTTGATGTGATGGACCAATGAAAATGAGGTGCTCAGTTGTGTGGTAAAAATAGTTTACAGATAATATTTATGCTGCAAAAAAAATTCACCCATAGAAAATATTATACAGAAAGATTGGTAGATAAATAATCAGATAGATAGATAGATTCATAGATACATAGATGGACAGATAGATAAATACATAGCTAGATAAATAGATAGGCAGATAGATAGATAAATTGTTTATTGTTTACCAAAAACAATACAATTGTGCACGGAAGGGACAGATATTCGATTATATATCTTGTTTTCTATTATAACAATAATAATACGAAAAAACAATTATTTCATTATGTATTAAATTTCGAACGTTAAGAAAAGTTTATCAAAAAAGATTTTATATATTGAAATAAAAAGTTTTTATAAATTTAAATCAGACTTTTCCCGCCAACACACATCAGTGACGTTGTGTTTTTATTTTATTTTCATAATCTTATATTATTATCGACGTATCAGTGAAGTGATATGAAATAAATGCGTATATTGTGACTTTTGAAGTTGACTGAAAAAGTCCATAGTAGGATTTGGTAGAATAGCCACCATTTTATTAAGACAACATGACAAGCTACGTTTCGAGGGATTTGATATTATTATGTTTTTTTTTGACACTAACATAATAGTTATACGTAATATAAGTAAAAATTGCCATAAAAGCGGTGAAAAAAATAAATTATTCAATGTATGAGATAGGTCAGTGGATAAATAAAGAGTACTTTTATTTTTATTATTTGTTCATGTCATATATAAAAAATTGAAGCCTATCTTATTGTTAACGAAGTATTGGTCCGTTAGTGAAAACTCCATTAAAATTGGTTCAACAGTTTCAAAGTGTAACCCGAACAAAGCATCTGACCCAAACAATACATGTTATATGTAAAAACTAATTTAAAAAATAGTTTCAGCCGGGATTTAAATTTGAAATTATTTTTTGTAGAATAGAATGGAAAGCAAGTAGACGTGTTGCTTGAAATATAGCAAAAACATTGGCTGTATTTTTGCATAACACTTGAAATACAGCAGGTACATGGCTGACCGTCAACCACCATGCGATTTAATCGCAATTTTCTGCCACGAACTGTAAAAATGTGGAATAATTTACCACCTGCGGTGTTTCCACGTGATGATGACATTCAAGAGAAGAGCGTAAGAGTTCGTTAAAGGCCGGCAAAGCATCTGCGACGCCCTGACCGTTGTAGATGTCGTTTTTTTTATGGAATAAGAAGGTAAACGAGCAGGCGTGTCGGTGTGCGGGGGAGGGTGTTGATCCTCCGGAACTCAGCCGCTCACCGTATGAAGTGCGGCAGCTAAGGTACCACTCACAAGCCGGTTTCCTGCGGGAGTGTGGTACTACCCCGGGCGAGTCTCTGTTGGCAGATTATGTAAGAATATTGTTTTTTATGGGATAGGAAGGCAAACGAGCTGGCGTGTCATCTGATTGAAAGCAATCATCGCCGCCCATAAAGGAAAACCTTTAAGGAACCGCCGGCCTTTAAGGAAAGTGTCATTATAGGAAGGGGGAGGTGAAATGGTTTGGCCTCTGGAACTCAACCACTCACCTGGACGAAGCGCGGTAGCGAGGTTACTACTGAGACGCCCGTTTTCTGCAGGAGTGTGGTACTTCCCCTTGCTAGCCGGCCCATTCATACCACAGACAAATATTATGCCATTCTTGACAAAGTATTCGTCTGCAACGTGACTCTACCACTATAAAACATACAATCACACCCAGCCAATTAATTGGCTGTCTGTCTATAGATTTTCAATAAAAAAGTAATTCAATCTAAATTTAAAATAAATAAAAAAAAACCACGGTGCTAATTAACTAAAGCGCTAGAAGTTTATCAAAACAAACTCCATTAGTTAAATTAAACTGCGCTGGCTGGGCAAACAGCTGAACTCTGGTTGGCTTTATTCGCATTTGTAAAAACGAATTTTGTTCATTTACAGATTGAAACAGAAATGTAAAGAGTACCTAAAAGAAGAAAACTAATGAATTAATTGCTGTTAGGTGCCATGTATATTTTACATAAGTAATACAGGATGTCCGTTGGTAGAATGAGATTTTTAAACATAAATAATAAAAAACAACTACAAAGGATACAAATAAAATTATTTTTTAAATTTCGAACAGAGAGTGGATAGATATGACGGGTTTGGTGTACAATCTCCTTACCCATTCTCTTGCTTCATTCGTCACCTGCAATTACTTCTCTTTCTCTCCCACTCAATATTTATTTTACGCTAAGGTACTATTACGCAAAGAATTTGAACTACCTTTGATATTTGAACGGTATTTGCAAAAAACGGGCGATTTAGATTTTTCTAAATTATTGGTAATAATTTAGTTCTAAAGAGGTTTTAATAGCCAAACTATGTTACTGGCACTTAGACTAAAGAGTTTGAGTATGAAAAAAAAGTTAATTCCAAATTCGGAGCTTTTGTTTTTTTAAAAAAATTATACCTTTTTTAGTTTGTGACATTTTACTTACTTTTCGCGGGTTTGGTATTAAAAGGTTAATATGGACAGTCAAAAGTTTTACTTAGCTAAGATCCGCGACAAGCAAAACAATAACAGAAAATTAATAATGTGTGTTGTTCCGTTGGGTTAAGTGGATTTATTTGGAACTTAAACCAAAAACTTACCGAAAATCGGCTATCAATTCTTCACCTACCAACCACTACACACAACACCAAACACACATTATCACTTTTCCATCTTGTGAACGACACGTGTTTCGCTCCAACACGAGGCATCTTCAGGTATAGTAGACTGACTCTACGGAAGACAATCGAAAAGTGACCCGCCATTACAACGGGCGCCTTATATAAACAACCACCTACCTACAATGTAAGAAACGTCGTGAACGTCGTGAAAACCGTTGAACGTGTCGTTTACAAGATGGAAAAGTGATAATGTGTGTTTGGTGTTATGTGTAGTGGTTGGTGTGTGGAGAATTGATGGCCGATTTTCGCTAAGTTTTTGGTTTAAGTTCCAAATAAATCCACTTAGCCCAACGGAAAAACACACATTGTAAATTTTCTGTTATTGTTTTTCTTGTCGCGGATCTTAGCTAAGTAAAACTTTTGACTGTCCATATAGTGATGGATTTCCGCAAAGTAACGCCTGACTCCATTAATAATATTAGAAGGTTATCAGGCAACTAAAACTAACTTTTTCTCCTCCTGTTACTCTTCTCTTTCTTCCATATTCTCATTTTATCTTACGGTAGGCAAAGCGTTGCAACTGGGCAGCCATTGTCATTATGTGACCCACCTCTTCGTTTGCTATCTCTTTCATAACATAAAGAATGAGAACAAGCCCACTTTTATCACTCAGTAACGCATTTCTAATGTCAATTTCCACACAATACAATATAACTATAAACACAGATTTCAGTCCAGACTTTGAAAGCTAGATCACGGCTGCGTCCATTACGAAAGCTATTAAAATAACACATTAACATGCATTATTACAAGATTAATGTGGAATCCGCTTGTTTTGGTTCGTTATACAAACAAATTAGAAGCATTGAAATTGTATGGCAACATTTTGACTGCGGCTTATTTATTGTGGAGTGTTTCACACGCTACAAATGTGAATCATGTTGCTAAGGATCGCGGTTATTATCCGAATTCTTGAGTTCGTGTCATTCATTGGACTATTAGTGTTACACATTTCTTCAAAAAATAAAAATTAGTTAATAAATAGTAATATAATATTATATATAATTCAATTATTCTTCTCCTTCTAAGAGACTCTCGGACTTGCGAAGGTTGGCAGCCATTTCAGCATAATTTCCTCCTCCTTCGCGAGGTGGAGGAAATTGTCTCTGTCACTCGCTATCCCGGTCCATTCCCTGATATTACATAGCCAAGCTTTTCTTTTTCGACCAACTTGTCTTTTGCCCGCGATTTTTCACATCATGATCAGTTGCAGCAATTCGTCATGTCTCATGATATGACCCAGGTAAGCAACTTTTCTACCTTTGATGGTCTTATTCAATTATTAAAAGTCTGAAAACCAAACATACATACATACATATCGTCACTTCTGTTTCCCGTAGAGGTAGGCGGAGACCACAGATCTCCATCCGCTACGATCCCGGCACACCTCCCTTGCTTCTTCCACGCTCATCCATCTTTTCATCCATCCTTTCTCTAACGTTCATCGTAGCGAAACGGCTCACCGTTAGTTGCTTCTCGCCCTCGCCTGATTCCCAATCAGGATGTGACGGGTGGCGAACCATGTCACCGTCATTTTTTAAAAAAAACTAAATAGTTGTTATTTAATTTTATAATATAAATATAATTTCAAAGAAGTTTAGATTCTACGATGTAAAAGTTCAATACAGCGTAACAATAAGATAACGTAATAAAAAAATTTGAACAATTCAAAAACAAGTCATTGATACTACAAAATAAATTGTTGTTTTATTATTTTATATAAACCGTATTAATATATGTCAGGCAGAAAAGCTTCGCGCTTTGTTAGAGCTTATAAAAGCATTTCAAAGGTATCAAGGCGTCATCGTCTTTTAAGAAATACATTTATTTCGCAATTTTGAGCTACAGAAAACATAAAAAGTAAACTCATAGGCTTGTGAAGCAAATATTAAAAGTAGTCGAATATATTTATATATGCATATACACTTATTCTGTGTTGTCTTTGTCACTGAACTCCTTCTAAACGGCTGGACCGATTTTGATAAAACTTTCATGTGTGTTTGAATGGGTCTCGGTATGGCTTAATAAAAGATGTAAGGGAGAATTATCAAGTTTTGCTATTTGAAATAACAATATTTCTTTGATTGATGGAGTCAGGTGTTACTTTGCGGAAATCCATTACTATGTGGACAGTAGTAATGGATTTCCGCTTTTATCAAAGAAAGTAAAGAAAAGTTTCATTCCCATCATCTGGATGAGTGGCGATCTACTATGGTACGCTTCTCCCAAAACGTCTTTCTACGCACCACCACTCTGTAGAACCAGCTTCAAAGAGAAGAACGATCTCGGAAGAACCGTTAAGGTAATAACCAGTTGTCTTCCGTATACCTGATGATGCCTTGTGTTGAGGCAAAACACGTGTCGTGTACAATGTAGAAAAGTGGTGTTGTGTGTTTGGTGTTTTTGATAGTGGTTGGGAGGTGGTGAGTTGCTGACGGGCGTTGTTTCGGTAAGATTTAGTTCAAGTTCCCCGTAAATCCATTTCTTCCAATATAAAACATACATTGTTATTTTTCTGGTTTCGTTTGCTTGTCGTGGATCTTAGCTAAATAAATGTTCAGACTGTCCACAATCTTCCTTGTCAACAATGCTCTCTCTTTCCCCTTAAAAAGGCAAGGTAGACTTTTGTTATTAACGTCATTGTACCCATAGTAGTCTCTGGGTAGGACTCATTATTAAAAATTTGGATGCCCATCTCTTTTCTTTTACAAACACATATAATTACTGCAAAACATTTCTTAAAATATACATGTATATACATATATATACATATATATATATATATATATATATATATAGATACATTTCTTAAAAACAGTTCAATAATCAAAATATATTATAATAATATGTATTTAATTTTTCATAATTTATTTTACATAAATTACAACTATTATAATTATTTTATATTTTTTTTATGGGATAGGAGGGCAAACGAGCAAGCGTGTCGCCTGATGGAAAGCAATCAACGCCGCCCACGGGCAACCGCGACACCGCAAGAGTCGCGGAAGCGTTGCCGGCCTTTTAGGTATTTATATATAAACTCCGTATAGCCACGCTGCAGACGAATACTTTGTCAAGAATGACATATTATTTGTCTGTAGCATGAATGGGCCGGCTCGCCCGTGGAAGTACCACACTCCCGCAGAAAACGGACGTCTGAGTGACCGCCTTCGGTCGGTCTTCATGCGGGTGAGTGGTTTCCCCTCCTCCTCTCCATTACCTCCCCTCCCCGCCCTCCATTGCCTTCCTATCCCGTAAAAAAATATTCTTACATAATCTGCCACCAGATGGCGCCACATAACATATAAAATTAAGTTTTGTCTATTGCATAAAACAATTAAACATTCATACTAACTTTAATAGAACATACACAATGATTTGACTGAAACTGTAATAATAACATATTATTACAGTTTCCGTTCCATGTTAAAATAGGGTTATAGTCAGTGTAAATCTTCTACTTTATTAGACGTTATAATAAATTCCCTTTATAGATCTGATAGAAGCGGTTCAATTTTTTATGAAAAAGCTGGTAAGATCAATCTAAGAACATAAGAGAATAAAACACCGCTAAGACTCATCTAATCTATCTTAAGTGGTAGAGCCACGCTGCAGACGAATACTTTGTCAAGAATGCCATATTATTTTTCAGTAGCACGAATGGACCAGCTCGCCCGGGGAAGTACCACACTCCCGCAAAAAACCGGCGTCTGAGTGGTATATGAGTGGTGTCTACCGCGCTTTGTACGGCGAGCGGTCTGAGTTCCGGAGGCCCAACACCCTCCCCTTCTCACTCCCACCCCACCCTCCAATTCCCACACCCCCTCCCACTCCGACTCCCATAATTTCACTTTCCTTTAAGGTCGGCAACGCTTCCGCACTGCCTATGGTGTTGCGGATGTCTGTGGGCGGCGTTGATTGCTTTCCATCGGGTGACACGCCTGCTCGTTTGTATTCCTATGCCATAAAAAAATCCTCATCTGTTCACTATTAAAATTCAATATCATACACCGTTAAGTGTTTATGTAAAACTTAGTGTAAGAGGAATGTTATTTTCATTTGAAGCCAAATGAGAAATGATTTTGTTCCGACAAAATGGAAGTAAATATGCATTCAAACTATATTTAAATTGCTTTCCGGTTCGAAATCGAATGCTTTGTGGGAAAAATTCTATCGGGAGTACAATACGACTTCAACTTGTATGGCTCCATTATCTCAACTAAAATATACTGCACAAAGAAAATGACTACTGTTCTAGATTTTTCTATACCCTAGATTAGCAATATGGCTAAGTCACGATATCGACAATTATCTACAATGTGATGCGCACTACAACTTTCTTGCTTTCGCAAAACATCAACTGCTTAAGCAACTTTTTACGACGATTCGTTTATTAAGAAGTAAAAATCGAAGGCTTAATCTCTCCATTCCGTTTCCTTTTTTCCTCTTTAAGGAATCAGTGATCTCTTTCAAAAGGAACCAATGACCTCTTCAAATCGAATGACCTCTTTTTGTTCCTTGTCACAAATCCACATGACACAGATTATTCGCACGCTGCTTATTGCTAAAACAACATTTCTCATTACAAAAAAACTGAAAAACTACTTTTTGTAAAATAAATGTTATTGCTTTTGGTATTAACTACAGTTGGTTACTTACAAACATACATACATATCGTCATGCCTGTTTCCCACAGCGGTTAGGCAGAGACCACTGATCTCCATCCGCTACGATCCCGGCACACCTTCCTTGCTTCCTCCACTCTCATCCATCCCTTCATCCATTCTTCATCATTCGTTATTAAGAAGTAAAAATCGAAGGCTTAAACTCTCCATTCCGTTTGCCCTTTTTTCCTCTTTAAGGAATCAGTGATCTCTTTCAAAAGGAACCAATGACCTCTTCAAATCCAATGACCTCTTTTTGTTCCTTGTCACATATCCACATGACACAGATTATTCGCACGTTGCTTATTGCTGAAACAACATTTCTCATTGCAAAAAAACTTAAAAACTACTTTTTGTAAAATAAATGTTATTGCTTTTGGTATTAACTTACAAAAATACATACATATCGTCATGCCTGTTTCCCACAGCGGTTAGGCAGAGACCACTGATCCGCTATGATCCCGGCACACCTTCCTTGCTTCCTCCACACTCATCCATCCCTTCATCCATTCTTCCTCTCACTTTCATCGTAGCGAAACGGCTCTCCGTTAATCACTTCTCACCTTCGGGGAAATCAGGGCATAATGGGTGATGAATCACGTCGTCGTCATTTTTTAACAATTTGGGTTCATTAAAATTCGTCATAGTGAATCCCACGAACCGCAAGGGAGGACAGAGGTCAGCACCAGTAGAGCCCCGCATTCTGAGGCAAGACACTATAGTACCAGGGGGAGCCCGATTCCAGGACGGTCGGCACGCTTTTGACTAAGCTCGCCCCTAGCCACGCATCCATTGGCACAGCAGAACGTGGATTGGCGGAGAGGATAGGAAAGGAAAGATGGATGGTTACTTGTTTTACATCAATACGAGGAGACGATATAATATGTGTTTGCACTTTACTAAAATGTCACAGCTCTAAATGCTAATAAATCACTAATGTTTAATCTATTTACTACGTACAGTTTAAAATACGTTCCACGGTTAACTTCGTCTAGACTGTTTATAGTGCAGTCATTATCTGCACTGGAGTTTATTGAATTCTACTTGTACAAAACGATAATGGAAAAGAGCTATTTATACAGACACGTACATTGTATACTTTTTCAAAGAATACTTATCGATTAAGGAAAAGTGTATACGAAGTATGTAGATTGATAAATAGGTATTTTTTTATTGTACTCCAGGAAGAAATTTATTCAATTATTAATTATAATATAATGTTATGTATGTTGTTATCCAGACGTACCTTGGATACATCATAATTGATACATTATCATAAAGATGGTAAAATGTTATACTTTTTTGATTGTAATTGTAAAATATATAATTATTATGAGATAACATAATAATATAGTATATATTAGTAATATACATATCGACACATAAAAGCGAAAAAATAGTAAATCGTAAAATGAAAACCACCAGAGCCGAAAAAACTTCAGTTTGCGTCAAGTATTATCACGTTTGATCCACTACAATTTAAAAAAAAATGTATTTAATTAAAAAAATATTTTATTAAAGACTGATAACTTTAACAAGATATATAAATATATAAGTAAATATATTATAAAGTAACTAAATGGGCAGGTCCATGCGGCAAACGAGGCAGAGGCCGTCCCAGAGAAATGTGGGCCGACGAAACAAACAGCCTAGTTGTAGACGACTGGATGAGACTCGTAATTAAACAAAAAGGATTGGACAGTTCTGGAGGAGACCTATACCCTAAAAGGGGCCTTTATAGAAATAGCTGTAAATATATTACTAAATTATAATTTATTCAAATTTATTTAAAATACTTGTAAAATAGGTAAAGGAAGTAAAGACTTTTATTATTATTCTCTTTTATTTACATAATTTTCTCTTAATAACAATATTATTAATATAAAAAAAAATCTATAAAAATAATATTATCATTAGGGTTATTAATCCTTCGTGGCGGGATAAACCAAGCACACGAAGGATTATGTATCCAAGGAAAGGAACCTTCTCACGATCCTAGCCGTGCACAATATGACTGCTTTTTGAATTTTGAATTTAACCCACTTACCTAAACCTAACTTGGACAGATGGGCGTCCAAATTTGTACCGATAAGTCCATTCACAGAGACTACTATGGGTACAATGACAGTTGAATCAACGTGCCACATGGCGGAAATCTCATGCGCGAGGTCTATGTATTTTATTTGTTTATCTTTTTCCGCTTTAATGAGATTCTCGTCATGCGAAACACTAATATCAACTATCATTGCCTCGCGTGTAGATCCACTATCACAATATCAGGCAACAATGTGTCGGTCCGTGATAATGGATCGATCCCAGTATAATGTTGCACGACTGTTTTCGAGAACTGACTTTGGATCGTACTTATAATAAGGCACCTCCTGCTCGCACAGGTCGTATTTAATGGCAAGCTGCTGATGCACAATTCTGGCTACTTGATTATGTCTGTGCAAATACTCCCCGTTTGATAGCTGGGAACAACCGGAAATGCTTTTGTTATTATTATTATTATTATATTATATAGGGAGTGTGAACTAATTTGGAGTTGGACTAAGGAATTGAAAAAAATAAGTTTACTTTTTTTAAATTAACATTGGCCAGTCACAACTGTATTGATGGTGTTTATATTGTATAAATTATTCAACATGAATATTAAAACAATGTCAAAACGTTGTTATGCGGTGACGCATGGGAGACAGGAATGGAGGAGGGGGGACATATAAGAAGTTTGACTTTTGAGCCACACGTAAAACACAATAAGACATAATTTTACATAAATCTTCTAGAAGACTGTGCCACGAGTCAACTTTGTCGAAAATGAATCGGACTAGTCAGTCGACCGATTCATTTTAACTAACGTTAGTTACTTTGTTTGTGCAGCGACCCAAAATGGATCTTGGCCTCTGAACAGATCTTACGCCACCGTGCCCTGTCCTGCGCCACCTCAGTTGCAGGTTCGAAGGTTGCGCTGGTCATCCTACACCATGTTCCTTCAGCGGTACCTGGGGCGCCCTAAGGACGTCGTCCAGTTAAGCAACCAACATACGCTCTCTTGACTGCGCGACTCCCCCCCCCTCTTAACGTTAGTCTCTCCTATTACATTATTATTATTAAAAAAAGAAATAGAAAATACTTTATGTACGATACCTCTTTTTACAATAACTAAAATTAAAACCTTAATAATATTATAATATGCAAATAAAAAACAAAAAGAAAATAATTTTAATCTAACAAGTGTCATAAATTATTATATTATATTGAGATTCATTCAGCTGGGTAAAATCACGTCAGGATATCCGTGTCTATACTATAGTAAATTTGCTCAATTTAGACGGTACAATATTAAACTTTGCGTCGAGTTGAACAGTTGGAAGCTTTAGTAGTTAACTCAGAGTAAGCTTAGTAAAGCAATCATCATATCTGAAATGAGCCAATAATGAATTTCATTTTCATCCAACTTGTACAAAGTTCGCCCAATTAAACTCACAACTTGTTGTTTGTTATCAACAATATTTCTACTTCCTGGTGAATTTATATGCAATCGAAACAATAGTGTACAATACAACACCGGGGATTTACAATACAATCCCAAGGGGTGTGGGATCTAGCCTCAGGGATTCACTACTCCACTATACAGCCACGCTACAGACGAATACTTTGTCAAGAATGGCATATTATTTGTCTGTAGCACAAATAGGCCGGCTCACTCGGGGAAGTACCACACTCCCGCAGAAAACCAGCGTCTGAGTGGTAGCTTAATTACCGCGCATCGTGAGCGGTTCAGTTCCAAGGGACCAACCCCGCCTACACCTCTCCCCCCCTCTCACCTCACTACTAATGATACTTTCCTTAAAGGCTGGCAATGCTTCTGCACTGCCTATGGCACTACAGATGTCTATGGGCGGCTTCGATTGGTTTTCATCAGGTGACTCGCCTGCTAGTTTGTCTTCCTATCTTATAAAAAAAAAACTCGTCTCCTCCAATGATTTTTGGTTATCTGCCAAACGTAACTAGCTCATTGCCACTTTAGTTTACTAACTGAAGTAACAATAGACTATAGCCGGGCACTTTGTGTAACACAACAGATTTATTTCACAACCTCAGAAATAATTAGTCATTAAAATGATTAAAATGTCTAGACTATCGTCACTTATCATTTACTCGGGAAGACTGTACGAAACACGTTCTTACATAGAAGTGGGTGATGATTTATTTTTCACAGTTCAAATATGTCCCACTGCTGAGCACGGGCCTCACCATTGGAGGAACGGACGTTAACCCACCACGCTTGTCCAATGCGGTTTGGCGGGGTTACTAGACTCAGAATAAATATCTGTAGGCCATACATATATTTATTCCGATACGAGGAATCGAACCAGCTACCATCGACCCCATAGGCGGCAGCCCTGCCACTGAGGCAATTGGTCGTCGGTATTATATATGCAATATTTTAATTTATTTATCCTTTCGGATAAATTCTAGTATAAAGGCGGCTCAACCTTTGGATAGATGGATAAGAGTTTTGCCTAGTAAGTACAACGATTATATTATACAGACGACCGATTGGCTCAATGGCGGGGCCCTCCGCCCACGGAGTCAATGGTCGCGGGTTCGATTCCCGCATCGGAATAAATATATATATATGAATTTATAAATATTTATTTCGAGTCTGGTAACCCCCCCAATTCCCATTTCCGTTCCGGCTCCTTTCTTCTCTATCCTTTCCCTTCCAGTCCGCCAATCCACGGTCTGCGGTGCCAAAGGATGCGTGGCTAAGGGCGAGCTTAGTCGCAAGCGTACCGACCGTCCCGGTATCAGGCTCCCCCGGGTACTATGGTGCCGTACCTCAGTATGCAGGGCTCTGCTGATGCTGACCTCCATCCTCCTTGTGGCTCGTGGGATTCACTAACACGAATTAACCTAATTTGTTGAAAAATGACGGCGACGTGGTTCGCTACCCGTCACGTCCTGATTCTCACGAGGGCGAGAAGCGACCAATGGAAAGCCGTTTCGCTGCGATGAATGATAGCGGATGGAGCTCTGTGATCTCTGCCAACCCCTGCGGGGGATAGGCGTGAATATATAAAAAAAGTAAGTACAAAAACAGTAATATTTTAATTAAAAACATACATAAATATACACGATACAATATTTGTAAATTCATTACAAAGGAGAATAAATAAGGAAAGCAGAAATATTAAGAAAAAGTCCTTAACCATACTCTTAAAGCATGGTTATCTAGGGGCTTGTCTCATGTCAAACTGATACCGCAAAAGAATTGTAATAAAACAGGTAAACTGTTACGTTACTTCGAGTACATTTTCTGAGGCGCGAAGTGTGCGAATATGTAAGCTACTTAACTACAATTTAGTGACACTTATATCCCAATTTCTTATCCATTTTTGGCAGCAATAACAACTCGATTCATTATAATAGCTGTTGAATATTAATGTCAGGTTTTTGCGACATCAATTTATTCGGATTTTGCATTTTTCTAGCAAATCTTTTTTTAGCTCAAACGATTTAAGCGAACCTCCAGACATTACGTGTTTAAACTGTGTAATGCTTTGCAAATAGAATTTATCATTATCACAAATTTATCATTTTCGTAGCCACGCTGCAGATGAATACTTTGTTAAAAATGGCATATTATTTGTCTGTGGCATGAATGAGCCGGCTTTACTACTTTAGGGGAATAATGGAAGAATAAGTATTTAATTTAATGTAAGGGGAAGAACACTGTAAAGAACTCTTTGAACTCACAACAGATGCCTGACTCCTGAATATTTAAAAAAGAACTACACATAAGCGGCTGAGGATTTTCCCAGAGTTCCAGTAAAAAAGAGATTATATAGTAGTTAAATAACGTGATGTATTCACCATGAAATGGAAATGTTTGGCGAAACGAAAACAAATTGGTATAAAACAAAAATCACTGGATGGATATTAAAATCGTGGCAATCAAAAGTCCATTACTGAAACTTGCTTTCGCGTACGGGTAGGAAGCGAAAAATAATTGTGGCGTTGGGAATAATGATATTTTGAGAGTAGTACGGAAATAACGCTGGCTTTTTATTCTTATGACCGATTGGCTCAGTGGCGGGACCCTCCGCCCACGGAGTCAATGGTCGCGGGTTCGATTCCGGCATCGGAATAAATATTTATATGGATTTATAAATATTTATTCCGAGTCTGGTAACCCCCCAATCCGCATTTCCGTTCCTGCCCTTTCCTTTCTTCTCTATCCTTTCCCTTCCTCTCC
This sequence comes from Baronia brevicornis, assembly GCA_031353405.1. Taxonomy (NCBI): domain Eukaryota; kingdom Metazoa; phylum Arthropoda; class Insecta; order Lepidoptera; family Papilionidae; genus Baronia; species Baronia brevicornis. The sequence goes on along the minus strand of JASFAT010002824.1, from coordinate 878,939 downwards.
GCCAATCCACGGTCTGCCGCGCCAAAGGATGCATGGCTAAAGGCGAGCTTAGTCGCAAGCGCGCCGACCGTCCCCGGATCGGGCTCCCCGGGGTACTATGGTGGCTTACCTCAGCATGCAGGGCTCTGCTGAGGCTGACCTCCATCCTCCCTTGCGACTCGTGGGATTCACTAAGACAAAATTAATATACCTAATTTGTTGAAAAAATGACGGCGACGTGGTTCCTGATTCTCACGAGGGCGAGAAGCGACCAATGGAGAGCCATTTCGCCGCGATGAATAGTAGCGGATAGAGCTCTGTGGTCTCTGCCAACCCCTGCGAGGGATAGGCGTGAATATATATATTTTCTTCTTATTTTTTCTTATTCTCTATTGTATTCCCTCTACGACTATCAAAGTTATAGATAGATAGATATATACTTTATTGTATACTGTATAGTTTATATGTATATGTGGGTGTATTAGAATTAATATCATTATTTAATTTTTTATGCAATAGACATAACTAATTTAATATGTATTTTGGCGCCATCTGTTAGTAGATTATGTAAAGATAATGATGATTTTTGTAGAATAAGTATAATAATTGTAAATTGTGTAAAATAAATTATTTAGAATGATCTAAACTTCGTATGAATATGTTCCGAGAACTTCTCTGCGCTACAGTTGCGGAGGGGGGTCAAAACTAAAAGTAGATCGCAGGAAAGGTCTTTTGTAAGGTATATACATACGTTAATATTTGTTTTAAAAAATTTTCAATGTCCACCGTGATTTGAACACGAAACCCTTGATTAAAAAGGCTGGTGCCTTATACACCGAGCAACGTGGCTGTCGTAAATATAAAATTTACGACAGCCACCAACATTTCAAACGCTAAAATCATATTATCTATCAGCGTGCCAGTGTAAACACTGAACTGTGTTACTCGTAACAAAAATATATCAAATACAGATGATTTATTTTTACAACAACACTGAAACGATCTATATGAACGTTGATTAGACATTAAAAAAATATATAATTACGTCTAATTTATAAATCAACTGTCTGATTGAGCCGGGTTTGTTTGACTTTCGTGTTACGGCCGAACGTTAAAACGTAGTTTACGTCAAAAATAATTTCCGAGAGATAAATTAAAAATGTTTGGCGCAGTGGGGGAATGTATCTTTTCCAAGCCAAGGGCCGCGAGGCCAACAGATGGCGCCGGAAGTCAAATCAAATACCTTTGATAATTACACACATACACACACACACACACACACTAACATACACAACTAAGTAAATTATACAATAGGAAAAATATAAAACTTGAGAAAAATCACATAATATTATATACGTAAGTAGTAGTGTGACGTCATTAAAAAGCGGAGTCAGCAAAGACCGTGACGATCCATACATAAGCATATGATATAGATAGACACTAATCTTTACATTTATCTCGAGCATTTAGCTCGAAAAACTGTCCAGACATGGACTAAGGGAGTCATATGGTGGCCTGGGCCCACTCGCTACAAGAAGGCAATAGCATGAAAGCGTTGGTTAGAAGTAGCAAAAAAAGTATATATATATATATATATATATATATATATATATATATATATATATATATATATATATATATATATATATATATATATATATATATATATATATATATATATATATATATAAGAATGGCAGCGGATGGAGCTCTGTGGTCTCTGCCAACCCCTGCGGGGGATAGGCGTGAATATATAATAATAATAATATAATAATAATATATATATATAATTGTCCTAAGTAGGAATTAATTTTATTACATATTAGTAAAGTTAACATTTAGTCAATAAAAATATTTGTTAGTAATCTTTAAAGAGAGATAAAATTTCCATAGTGATAGAGCCACGCTGCAGACGAGGACTTTGTCAAAAATGGGATATTAATTGTCTGTAGCATGAATGGGCCGGCTCGCCCGGGGAAATACCTCACTCCCGCAGAATACCGGCGTCTGAGTGATAACTTACTCTTCGTGCGGCGAGCCGTTAAGTTCCGAAGGCCCAACCCCCCCCCCCCCTCCAAGTGACACTGTCCTTATAGGCCGGCAACGCTTCTGCATTGCCCATATATAGCACTGTGGGTGTCTATAGGCGGCATTGAATGCTTTCCATCAGGTGACACGCCTGCTCGTTTGTCTTCCTATCCCATAAACAAAGGCTACTTTATTTGTTTTTAACATAAACGAACCCCGTGTGTTCCATAGTCAGTGGTTAAATACGAGATAAGGCATGGCAATCGCAATTAACTTAGTTTTTTTTACTACACAGCTGGACGCGTACAGATACCAAGTAATGTAACATTATTAGTAACACACACCAGATAAGCCAAAATCAAACACTTGGCGTAGCCTAATACTATCAAACAATCAAGGTCTAACTGACTTTTCCCGCCAATACTTACATCATGACATGACATTGTGTTTTTACATCATTTTCATAATCTTATATTATTATCAGTTATATTGTTTAAATGTGGTGGCGTATTGTACAATATACTTCGATTACGTTGTATAAATGATGTGATATTAAATAAATGCGTGTATCGTAACTTTTTAAGTTGACCCAACAAGTCCATAGAAGGTTTTGGTAGAATAGCCGCCATATTATCGAGACGTAACGTCACAAGCTGACCAATTACATTTCAGTAGATTTGATATTATTGTATTTTACTTGACACTGGCATAATAAATAGTTATAACTAATGGCTTTCAAAGGAAAGAAAAGAAAGGTCCGAACAAATTTAATCCATCGCATTTGTCGGTCCAGGTAATACACACCTAATGTATATATATATATATCTTTACTAACGAGAAAATAAATAATAAAAGAAAAATTCATCTTGCTGCAAGCACTCTCATTCCTATAAACAGAACTTCAAACTTTGAACAGACTTTGACTTTAAAAATGAATTTGTTTAAATCTTTTTTAACCCTTTCGGCCCGAGCGGTGAGTATAGTCACCCAACGCCCGACGCTCGCTCTGTCTGAGCGGTGACTATAGTCACCCAACGCCTGACGCTCGCTCTGTACGAGCGGTGACTATGGTCACCCAACATTTGACGCTGTTTTGTACGAACGGTGACTTAGGTCACTCGCGACTCTTCATGAGCAAAATATATATGTTATCTCCATGGTAATCCATCGCAAGTATTTTGCACTTGTTTTACGCTGCCTAATAATAATCATTTTAACTGACGAAATGAGCAAATATTTTCTATTGCATTATGTTATAATTTTTTAAGCATTTTTTTTCAACGAGCGACTGCACTCGCTCTGCGTAAGATAGCGTGGTATCGTGCGTCTGACGGGCGCTTGCAGTTGTTCCGCAAGTACGGATGCTTGCCGCGACTGCTCGGTCAGCGGGGACGGCGCGACGTAGAATGCGTCCGTACCGAAAGGGTTAATGTCAAGAGGAATGTCATTCTAGCACTTTATAGCCGTTAAGTTATTATTTACAGTATTTGCTCCGACATACACTTTTTATAAAAATATAATCCGAATCGAACTAGTTATATATACATTTATACATTTTTTCTTAAACTCAATACTTTTTTTAATTTTTTTAATCACTAGTGTTTAATCTTGTTTCGTTTCTTTCTTGACTCTTTGATATTTACGACATTTACGTATTAATTACGAAGGGAAGAGCCTAGTTTCCCACAACACAGGGAATCCTAGTGTGGGATCTAGTGTCCTGTAACATATATATACCGTTTGGAAATAAATATATTATTATTACTATATTAATTTTTCTGATTTGTATTCGTGGATCTTAGCAAATTGAGTTTGACTTTCCATCTTTATTTATGATTATTAATGGAGTCAGGCGTTACTTAGCGCAAATCCATCACTATATGGACAGTCAAAAGTTTTACTTAGCTAAGATCTGCGACAAGCAAAACAATAACAGAAAATTAATAATGTGTGTTTTTCCGTTGGGTTAAGTGGATTTATTTGGAACTTGATGGCCGATTTTCGATAAGTTTTTGGTTTAAGTTCCAAATAAATCCACTTAATCCAACGGAAAAACACACATTATTAATTTTCTGTTATTGTTTTGCTTGTCGCGGATCTTAGCTAAGTAAAACTTTTGACTGTCCATCTTTATTTATGACTTTGATTTTAACTTTGTTGCACCAAACAGTGAGCAAATTGAAATACAGTATCAATTTATACAGACTGAGTGTATGCATCATTACGCATTCGACGTTCCGGCCCGTTGACCCGAGTGTGGGAGTGGAGTTTACTCGGCAATAATAATTGTCATACACCGAGAGAAACAGGGTGATTCGCAAACTGTTTCAACAAATTCGACATGTGTACATTTATTTCCTTTTTATTTGTACATTTATTTACTTTAAAACAACTATACACAATAGATAAATGGGACTTTTCCCGCCAAGTTACACCAGTGACGTTGTGTTTTTATTTCATTTTCATAATCTTATATTATTATTAATTATATTGTTTAATTGTGGTGACGTATTACATAATATAATTCGTTTAAGGCGTATAAGCGAAGTGATATTTAATAAATACGTGTATCGTGACTTGTTGAGTTGACTGAAAAATTCCATATCCACAATCAAAACGTAACGTGACCAGCGGACTAGTTACATTTCAAGAGACTTGATATTATTATACTATATTTTACTTGTCACTGGCATAATAGTTAAAAATAATTGCCGTCAAAGAAGAGAAGAGAAAATAGATAAATTATCATCATTGTCAAATTCTATATTGTCATTGACCACTTTTCGTTACCTCTGATAGTTTGCCCCACTTCTACGTGTGTTCCCACAAAATATGACATTCAAAATATGAAATATTATAAATTCCCCTCTTTTGAATATATTCTCTTAAAAAAGTTTTCAATTCGTTTAATACAATTAAATAAATTGTCATATTTACCACATAATAAGTAATAACATATAGTTTCATCCACTTCCCTCACAATAAACCTTTCTCGCTTACACATACCTATGTCTCTTTCTTACATTGTAAGAAAGAGTGTTGTTTATATAATGCGCACATTGTAATGGCAAGTCATTTTTCGGTTGTACCTACCTGAAGATGCCTCGTGTTGGGGCGAAACACGTGTCGTTTACAGGGTGGAAAAGTGGTAATGTGTGTTTGGTGTTGTATTTAGTGGGTGGAGAGTTGCTGGCCATTTTTCGGTAAGTTTTTGGTTTTATTTCCAAATAAATCCACTTCATCTAGCAGGAAGACACACATTATTGATTTTCTTTTATTGTTTGCTTGTAGCAGATCTTAGCTAAGTAAAACTTTTGACTGTCCATATAGTGATGGATTTCCGCAAAGTAACGCCTGCCTGACTGACCTATTAATCATATTTTCTTATTGTTTTAGTAATACCAGATTTACTTAGATCTGGCAAAATTACCATGAAACTGCTAAGCGATTTCATCGTTTAGCATTCTTGTTCATTAAGTTAGTGTTATTATGTACCACTAACTACATTGACAGGCACTCGGTTTGGTCAATATTTTATGACTGATTAGCATTTTCCTCCAGTAATGTCTAGGTGGGGCGTATCAGAGGGTATCGTGTTATGTCATTAAGCTTTACTTCTAAAGGCAGGCTTAATAGAGACAATTAATTATAGTTCCTTTTATTTCTAGAACATTTCAATAAAAAATGTAGACTCATAGAGTTTTCTCAGCCATCCTAAGCTTTTGTATTGACATCGAAAATATAATGTATATTTTTTTTCTGTTGCCCGTCCTTATGACTGCCTTTGATTTTTTATTTTATGCTTAATTTTTAATGCAATTTCAATTTCTTTACTTTTAATAAAAAAAAAACAACATTCCACTTGTCCAACATCAGTCCACCAATAATCAAGCTTAATTGATTTAAGAAAAACTTGCTTTAAGATCTAATAGAATTTTTTGTACATATCTAAGATTAAAAACGTATTTGCTGTAAGTATAAATAGTTTGGTTTTAAACACCATTTGAATCAGAAACAAGTCCTACAATAATATAATCGTTACTTTGCGGAAATCCATCACTATATGGACAGTCAAAAGTTTTACTTAGCTACGATCCGCGACAAGCAAAAACAATAACAGAAAATTAATAATGTGTGTTTTTCTGTTGGATTAAGTGGATTTATTTGGAACTTAAACCAATAAGTTACCGAAAATCGGCCATCAATTCTCCACCCACCAACACTACACCAAAAAACTAAACTATACACAACACCAAACACACATTACCACTTTTCCGCCCTGTAAACGACACGTGTTTCGCCCCAACACGAGGCATCTTCAGGTATAGTAGACTCTAGGAAGACAACCGAAAAGTCGGAAGACAATCGTAATTAATAAAAAAATGCTCGATATGAATTAGGTTTTATTATTAGTTTTAATTTGCTTGAAAAAATTGTTATGTCTCAAAGGTTATGAGATTACAAAATAAAGTTTAAATAAAGTTAAAATAAAGTGAGATTACAATATAAATTAATATAAAATCTTTATCTCATTAAATACAACACAGATTAAATATAGTTAATTAAGTTTTATTATTATTATATATTACACTTGAAGTTACTTAAAATGGTCACGTCACAACGATCAAATATTTGACAGGTAGGAATAGTTTCTAAGGGAAAACGAAACCAAAATTAGCCAAATCAGTTCAGCCGTTCTCGAGTTTAGCGAGACTAACAAACAGCAATTGATTTTTATATATATAGATTTATATCCTGCTAAATATCTTACATAATAGATATTTTCTCTCGCTTGTAAAGCTAAAATTAATTAATTTAATCAATTAATTAATTATTATTTGAAAAATCTGTGTTAACATCAGACGTCATCCATTACAAGTTTGAACTTGAGTCGATGAATAAAAAGTATTTTATTAACGATAGAATATTTGAACTAGATACATAAATATATATACTATGAACGTATAGGGTAATGTGACCTAATGTTAAGAATGTTATAAAACTGCGTCGAAAGCTCTCGGTCGTTTTTTTTTAAGAATTAAAAAATTCGACGCAGTTTATTTTCTGAATCAAATCGCGTATAAAACTGAAATACGTCATTTTCTGATAACAGCCAATATGATTTCTGTCGTCGATGTATTCTAATACAAAAGATTTGAGAGATCAGAGCGTTGTGTATTACAGCCATATGTCAACAAAGACACAAACAATCGTATAAATTGCGGTCGAGAGTCATGTTAATGTATGGCCGCGTGAGTTTTGCCAAAGTTTGGAACCAAACTTCCATTTGACTTATGATCTCTTCTTGCTCCTTACTTTCGTTTCCTCGGGCTCAATTTCACGAATATTACACTGGAAAACTTTCTGTTGGGAAACTTCAAAACTGTATTTTGTATAATATACACTGACCAAAGAATCCTCACAGAGACACACACTCACAGACTTCTTCACACATACAGATCACATCTTTAATGATCTAACATCTTAATCAATTTTTTTATTATCACTAGTGTTCAATCTTTTTTTGTTTCGTCTTTACTGTTTGATATTTATAACATTCATGTATTAATTACGAAGGGAAGAGCCTAGTTTCCTGCAACACAATCCTAGTGTGCGATCTAGTGTCCTGTAACATATGTATACATTTTGAAAATAAAGATATTATTATTGTAATAAATAGAGAAGAGACTATAGATAATAAATAAACTCGAGGAACTCAAGCGCTCACCGTAAGAAGCGCGGTAGCAAAGCTAGCACTCAGACGCCGGTTTTCTGCGGGAGTGTGGTACTTCCCCGGACGAGCCGGCCCATTCATGCTATAGACAAATAATATGCCATCCTTGACAAAGTATTCGTCTGCGGCGTGGCTCTACTACTAAACTGCCGTTGATCTATTTACATCATAGAAAGACGTGAAGCAGCATTGGTCTATTTACATCATAGAAAGACGTGAAGCAGAGTACTACAGTAAAGACCTCATACTCGCTGTATAGAACTCCTTGTGACGTCATCAGTGTCCGGTTTTAGCTTTACTAACGTATAAGAGCCGGCTCATGTTCGTCGATCGCTAAACTCGACGAAAAGCTTTATATAGTGTTGTAAATCAAACGTGATTGTCTTTCTCTTATGTTTTCAGCAATATCAGCTCTCTAGACAATAATTCCATATAATTAGTAATTGGTAGCTTAGCTACCGCGTTTCGTACGGTGAGCGGTCTGAGTTCCGGAGGCCCAACAACCTCCCCCTCCTACTCTCCTTACCCTCCCACTCCTTTTCCCCCTCTCACTCCTATAATGTCACTTTACTTAAAGGTCGGCAACGCTTCCGCACTGCCTATGACGCTGCGGATGTCTATGGGCGGCGCTGACATCAGGTGACACGCCTGCTCGTTTGCCCTCCATCCCATAAAAAAAAATTACATGTTTATGCATTTTCTTAGTTATGACACTTAATATTTCTGTCCAATATAAGATAAGATAAACCTATATCCGCTAACCAGAGTATTTACAACAAATAAGATTAACACACTATAAATTTACGGAATTAATAGTGCTATCAGCAACCAGTTTTGTATCAGGTGGTCCTTTGACAGGCCTCCCCTTGTTTCATCCACTTTTCCCTGTCCCGACTTAATGGGGTATAAACGACAAAAAGCCTTGACAGTGATTGCTGCCCAGTCCAAATAAATCCTGCTATCAACTTCTTCCTTGCACTTGACTCCACTTAATCACAGAATCTGCCCAAAGTAGACACACTCTGGACAACATTGAGAATTTTACCATAAACAATAGTCGATTGTAGTTCAAGTTGATTGTGGACAACGACCTTGATTTTATATAAATTCTTGGGTAAGCTAACGCATTGAAAGGATTAAGACTGGACAGCATTTTCATCATATGCAATAACATACATACATACATACATATCATCATGCCCCTTTCTCGTAAGTGTAGACAAAGAACACAGAACTCCATCTGCTACGATCTCTGCACACTTTCATTGCTTCATCCACACTCATCACTCTCTTTATACAAGCTCGCCGTTTAAAGTTACTTTTGACCTAGCTATTCTAAAGTAATTTGGTCAATATACCTTCTCCTTGGTCTTCGCCTACCGGCCCTTCTCTCGATATCCCCAAAAAATATATTAGCTTAGTTTTATACACATACATCAATATCAATATCAATATCAGCCCGCGGCAGTCCACTGCTGGACATAGGCCTCACCCAAGGCGCGCCACCTAGCCCGATCTTCGGCTACACGCATCCAGTCTCTGCCAGCCGCCTTGCGCAGATCGTCGCTCCATCTAGCAGGAGGGCGTCCCACACTACGTTTGCCGAGTCGCGGTCTCCACTCCAGCACTCGTCTACTCCAACGATTGTCGGTTCTCCGACAAACGTGTCCAGCCCATTGCCAGTTCAGTCTGCTAACTTGAAGAGCAATGTCGGTGACTCTGGTTCTCCGGCGAATTTCTTCATTTCGAATTCTGTCCACCAGAGAAACCCCGAGCATACACATACATACGTTTTTAATATCGCATTTATCTTTAGTTGTAGTTTTGTTATAAAAAGATCGTATCTGGGTTAAGCTTGCTATTTGTTACATAATGTCATCCCACCTCACCGCAAGGCGCCCGGTATATATATATATATTTTGCAAAAATAAATTCTGTTATGTCATCGTATCATTTTCATTCACCCTACCGAAGGTCCCGAAAGGAGAGCTTTTGTGGTATTCCCTTAACAGCGCCGATCGTAACTATCCATTTGCCAGATGCTTCCAACTCCCACGCTAAATGATCTTGACCCTTGATATAAGCATGCACTTAACTATTCGTGTATTGACGTGTTAGTAGTAAAAAAATTTAAAGGAATGAAAAAATCTAAATTTTACAACGAAATATTAGATGAATTACTGTCGAGATAAATGTAAAAAATTGCCAATTATTTTTTGTAGTAGGGACGAATTAGCTCAGAATTGTTTTTTTTATGGCATAGGAAGGCAAACGAGTAGGCGTATCACCTGATGGAAAGCAATCAACGCCACCCATAGACTTCCGCAGCGCCATAGGCAGTGCGGAAGCGTTGCCGACCTTTAAGGAAAATGTCCTTATGGGAGTGGGATTGGGAGGGAGAGGAAGGAGGGTGTTGGGCCTCCGGAAATCGGCTGCTCACCGTCCGAAGCGCGGTAGGTAAACTACCACTCAGGCGACATTTTCTGCAGGAGTGTGGTACTTCCCCGGGCGAACAGGACAGACAAATATGCCATTCTTGAAAACGTATTCGTCAGCAGTATGGTTCTACCACTACAAAAACTATTTGACTAACTACTTATAAAAAGAACACTACCAATACTTTATTTAGAATAAGATCACTGGGTCGTTATTTTACAGCTTTTTTCGGCCCATATATAGTCTGTTATATGGCCATACTTTTGGGCGCATTGCCTTCAGAACTACTAGAGGAATGGTCCCCACTCCTTTAGTAGTTCTGAAGTCTGAAACCCCCACTCCTCTAGTATTTCTCGCACCCCCACCACCCCAGCTTTTTGCTCCAATAGAACGCCTGGCATATGCTGAGCAAGAACCATTTTATGAGACTTGTTATATTAAAATTATTTTCTTTTTGTTTCGTTTATTTATATATTATAATATTATTAAGGTTTTAATTATAGCTTTTTTTAAAAAAAATGTGTCATTCATTTTCGTTTGTTAAAGTGGTTCGCCACCTGTTATGTCCTGATTCCCACGAGGGCGAGAAGCGGCTAACGGAAAGCCGTTTAACTACGATGAATGTGAGAGGATGTATGGATGAAAAGGTGGATGAGTGTGGAGGAAGCAAGGAAGGTCTGGTGGGATCATGGCGGATGGAGATCTGTGGTCTTTGCCTACCCCTGCGGGAAACAGGCGTGACGATATGTATGTATGTATTAATAAATGAAATATTTTTAAAGTGGTATATTTGCCGAGAGAGCACAATTCGCCGTGTAATGTATTTACGTTTGGTTTCCGTATAATCGATCAATTGTTTACATTGTCTAATTAACACTACAAGCATTCGCGTGCGCACCCTTCCTACACGTCTCGATGGGATACATTCATTCAGAAAGCAAACATCTCTTGCGTTCGTACAAACGTAAATATCTTATTTTTAACCAACACCATGAATGAATCAGGGCGAGAAGCATAAAAATACTTTAAAATAACAACCAGTGACTTGGAATTCAAATGTTTCACTTCGTACAATATTGTACGAGTATTATTTATATTTTTATATACTAAGTTTCAATCGTTAATTTTATTCATTCATTCATTCAAATAGATTTTTTTAAACTTGTACTGGATATCATTTGGGATTAATATAGTTTTTTTAGACTGCTGTGGACATTTCCGTGCATGAGTGTACCAAAATGACTGCAGGTAGAGAAATGGCGAGGAACCGTGAGATTAGGATATATCTGATTGAGAAGAATATATATACCACAGCTGGCTTCCCCATAACAAAGTCGTAATGAGTGGAGCATCCACATTCGGAATAAATACATTACATAAGCTGTTTTCTTGAATGCCTCCTATCTCGTAGTCACGTGGGAACACCACAGATTGTAAATTGTTAAACATTTGCACAGTTCGTGGCAGAAAACTGCGATTAAATCGCACGGTGGTATCTACCACCAGGTGGTGGGGATTGGCTATTTATTTTTGTGGATTATTTATGAACAAAGAATATTTCAACCTGAATAGAAACTTCATAAGTTACGTGAATGCGTCATACATGCGTCATACACGCAGAAAAGCTAAAACGTGGTAAATCGCAAGACTAAAACTTTTAATATTTCTGAAAAAATTGTATCTGATCACCCAAAGGTCGTAGAGCTCTGAGACTCAGACCATTCTACGCAGTGTTTTATTCTGATCCGAATATGCAATTTTTTTTTATATCTGCGTCATTTACAACGTTTACACTTTTTACGTCTATATATTTAAGTCTATGAGGAACCCGCGACTATTGTACTACAAGTGTTAACTTCTCCACTGAGCCAATTCCATCGTCAAATTTTAGGCATGTTCATGCCCTTGAAAATAATGCTCTCTTCTACTTCTAAGATAGTCTGTCCGACTAGCGAAGGTTGGCAATAAATTCAGCACAACTCTCTTCTTCTGTCGCGAGGCGCAGCAGTTCTGGAACACTCGCTATCCCGGTCCACTCCCCGATATTACGTAACCAAGACATTCGAACTTCCGACCAAGTTGTCTAAAGTAAAGTAACAAAGTGGTAGAGCCACGCCGCAGACGAATCAATATCAATATCAGCCCGCGGCAGTCCACTGCTGGACATAGGCCTCACCCAAGGCGCGCCACCTAGCCCGATCTTCGGCTACACGCATCCAGTCTCTACCAGAATGTCTGTTCTCGCAGACGAATACTTTGTCAAAAATGGCATATTATTTGTCTGTAGCATGAATGGACCGGCTCGCCCGGGGAAGTACAACACAAGAAAATCGGCGTCTGAGGGGAACTCAACCGCTCACCGAACGAAGCGCGGTAGCATAGCCACCGCGCTTCGTTCGGTGAGCGGTTGAGTTCCGGAGGACCAAACCCCTCCCCTCTTCCCCCCCTCTCACATCTCACCCCACTCCCCCCTCTCCCATTATGACACACGTAGCGTAGCGTTGGTTGCTCTCCATCAAGTGACACGTCTGCTCATTTGCTTTCCTATTCCATAAAAAAAGAACATAATGCTAAAGATTTATTTATATTCCACGTAAAGATTACAATCATAACTCTAGTTCAAAGATTACAATCAACGCTACCATTGTAAAAAGGCGATGCATTGCAAGGAAGCGATGACAAGAGGACGTTCACGGTTTACATTCGAATCTTTCCTCACCTCACTTTCATCTTTACAATAGCCACCGTTTTAGCACAATCATTGTTTATTGTACAATGTAACAATTAACAGGTCTAACAATCTATTGTAGTCCACAATAACAAATAATTACGCATAAACAGGTTTCTTTTCTCTTAATTGTTGGAGGGGTTTTGAAGTGAAAACTGCTTCAGTCGCGTTACACTACTCTGGATTGGGAAAAAATCTATGGATTCGCGTCAGTAACATGCTAATGCTTACGGTATGTATATATATAGCTATAGACATACTTTAAACACACTTAAAGCGCGCGCAGCTGCCTACGTACACGCATCTCGCCAACACATTGTATATACCCGATTGTACGTGTGTGCGTTGGACGCCTCATGGATGGATAAAGTTTTGAGTCGCATCAGCAACATGCTGTAGTAATAGCAGCATTTAATATTACAATTAGTTTAAAATTTCAAAATAGTTTCAAGTTTTCACTTTTGTCAGCAGTCCTCATGACTGTCTTTGATTATATATATATATATATATATATATATATATATATATATATATATATATATATATATATATATATATATATACTCGCTCAGTAGTGAGACATATATAGGGTGTAAATATATAATTTTGCACAAAAATAGTTTCACTGCTCGGTAAGTGAAGGTTTGCTTAAGCCATCGCCTATTTCCATTTGCTTATAATGTGAATTAATATGTATTATGTTATTGATTGACTGACGACTAACGACGGCTCAGTGGCGGGACCTTCTGCCCGCGGAGTCAATGGTCGCGGGTTCGAATCGCATTCGCATCGGAATAAATAAATGTATGGATTATAAATATTTATTCCAAGGTGGGTTTAACGTCCTTTCCTCCAGAAATGGAAAAGCCTGTGCTCAGCGATGGGACATATACGGGCTGTTAAAAAAAATGTAACTGATTAAAATGTATACTGCAGAAGGAATTAATTTATATATCTATCTATCTATATATATATATATATATATATATATATATATATATATATATATATATATATATATATATATATATATATATATATATATATATATATATATATATATATATATATATATATATATATATAATGTGGTGTTTCTTTTACCGAACTAATATATTCTCCTAATTAAAAAGTTATAATGTTATTTATGAAGTTTCTATTTATTTTTAGACATCGTTAAAATTATAAAGCACAGCATTCACAAATGTCTTTTCATCTACGTAAGGGGCCGCTTGGACGGACACTCGATCTACGTTCCTATTTCCCGCCGCCTCGCTGCAGTCGAGCTCTATAATTTATTTAACGTCACTAAAATAATGAAAAGTTTCTCTCTTTACATTATATTTCGCCATAATAGAAAAGGCACCTTCACGTAACTTGTTAAATTTATTTTTACTATGGCACGAATGAAATATTCTTTATTCGTAGATACATACATACATACATACATACGTGACTATATACGCCTGTCTCGCTGTAGGGTTAGGCAGAGACCACAGATCTCCATCCACCACGATCCCGACACAGCTTCCTTGCTTCCTCCACACTCATCCATTCTTCCTCTCACATTCATCGTAACGAAACGGCTCACCGTTAGTCGCTTCTTGCCCTTGTGGGAATCAGGATGATAGGGATATGATACCACCGCAACGGAAGATAAGAAGTGATACGGTAGTAGCTCGGGAGCCCGGGGTCGCGTACCCGTGTACGAATACCATAACTACCGCACAGGCGGCTAGGCAAAGATACTCACTGATCTGTCGAAATTAAAAACGGCGGTAATGGATGAAAATTTTATGGACAAGGCTTTGGAATAATCATTAAAACCTTAATAGAGGCTTCCATAACGTACGCCAGTGAGCGATGAGCTTAATTCACATTACGGAGATAATTAAGGCAAAATATTATTAAGAAAAATGAAAAATATGTTTTCATAGAAGCAACATCGTTATCACAATGAAGGCGGTTTCGCAGGAAAGTTTTAATTGAAATATACATAAGTCATGTATTTTATTTTTTCAAAGTTTCTCTGGTGGATATGATTTAAAACGAAGTAATCATCCGGAGTACCAAAGTCATATGTATATACATATGACTGTGGCTTTCCAGTGGTAGTATTTGGTTTTGAAACGTAAATAATAACAAAACTACTAGGGATGTACCAAAAAAAATTCAAAAACTTTTACGAAGAAGAGAAGTACTGGTTCTATTTTTTTATTTTTTAAATTATTTCGTCAAAATTTTGACCGACACGTAGGGCACACTCTTGAAATCTAGCCACAGTATTCTATGCCATTCACTGAAGTAATGACGTCGGTATGCCATTAACCCTAGCTCTTGAAACGAAACTAGTCAACTTGTCACGTTACGTCTTGATAATATGGTGGCTATTCTACCAAACCCTTCTATGGACTTTTTCAGTCAACTTAAAAAGTCACGATACATGCATTTATTTCATATCACTTCACTTATACACCTTAAACAAACTATACTATTTAAAACACCACCATAAACTTAAATTTTTAAATTAATATATTATTACGGATAATAATATATTAATTCATTCATTTAAATTAATGGCTTTAAAAAAAAGAGAAGACACGAAGGAGGTTAATCAGTCCGGTTGAGATAAGGAAGGAATAGAATGCACACGACACTTATGAGATTAAACGGGGCGGTCGGGGTAACAATGGAATAGAATGGAGAGGACACGAAGGAGATTAATCGATACGATCGATGTGGACCGTCAAAAAGTTCTACTTAGCTAAGATCCGCGACAAGCAAAACAATAACAGAAAATTAATAATGTGTGTTTTTCCGTTGGGTTAAGTGGATTTATTTGGAACTTAAACCAAAAACTTACCGAACACGAGGCATCTTCAGGTATAGTAGACTCTACGGAAGACAAGAAGAGTCTACTATACCTGAAGATGCCTCGTGTTGGGGCGAAACACGTGTCGTTTACAAGATGGAAAAGTTATAATGTGTGTTTGGTGTTGTGTATAGTGGTTGGTGGGTGGAGAATTGATGGCCGATTTTCGGTAAGTTTTTGGTTTAAGTTCCAAATAAATCCACTTAACCCAACGGAAAAACACACATTATTAATTTTCTGTTATTGTTTTTCTTGTCGCGGATCTTAGCTAAGTAAAACTTTTTGACTGTCCATATAGTGATGGATTTACGCAAAATAACGCCTGACTCCATTAATGATACGATCGAGATTACAACCTCAATAGAATTTTTAAGTGAGTAGGTAATAGGTATTTTATGATTAGCAACTAACAAACTAAACAAAAAACAATACAAGCATTTGAAATACGATAAACCCCAAAATTGTTAGTAATATATGTACATCTACATTATTTTAGAGCATGCACCAGTTATATTTACAATTTGATTTTATTTTGTTTTTAATATATTTAAATAAAAAAGGGCAAAAAGGACTAATCAACAAACATTCGATATTTACAGGACGGGGGATTTTGCGAGGGAGAGCGTCGTAGATTAATCCTATCTATGATAATAATATAAGATTATGAAAATAAAATAAAAACATAACGTCACTGATGTAAGTTGGCGGGAAATCATAATATTTCTTGTCATTGACAGATGTCGAATCTTATTTTAAAACCTTTATTAGTCATCTGAGAAAAATCATAAAGGATGTTCTCCTTTACATATTGTAACCTTCTGCCCAATATGTGATTATTTTAATTCTAGTTTGTATAGTTTTTCAGTTATCAGTAAAAAAAAATTCATCCCATACATGAACTGGTTACAACTTAGTGCCATATAAAATCTTTATATGAATGAACTTAGAAAATTATAAGTGAAGATTCGTCATCAACAGCCTGCGGCAGTCCACTGCTGGACATGGCCACCTAGCCCGATCTTCGGCTACACGCATCCAGTTACAGCCAGCCGCCCTGCGCAGATCGTCGCACCATCTAGCCGGGGGGCGTCCCACACTACGTTTACCGAGACGCGGTCTCTAATCATCCATCACTCGTCTGCTCCAAACAGCCCATTGCCACTTTAGTTTGCTAATTCGAAAGGCTATGTCGGTGGCTTCAGTTTTCTGGCGGATCTGTTCATTCCGAATCATATCAACCAGAGAAACGTGAAGATATATCTACCAGAGAAACGATAAGTAAAGGTTATGTCTATTAAATTATACTTTACTTTTTATTACTCAATTTTTAATTACTACTCAATTTTATTATACTTTTGAATATTTTATAAGACCTATATATAAATCTTATATATTGAAATTATGACTTTTACTTGATATTTTACGTTCATATATGGATTCTATTGACTCCATATATGATGAATATAATATTATATTATATTCAATTCAATTTCATTTATAAGTGTATATCAATATACAATATATACATATATCTTTAAGATATAGCGGTGGTGTTATTATTTAATAATGGATCGTATATTAGTGTTTTTTTATTATCCCAATAAACTTTCATCTCAAATATATTCATAAATACAATATTATCCTTAAATTATTGCAAAAATTTCGTTTTACAAAATTATTTTAAAAACAACGGACGACCGATTGGCTCAGTGGCGGGGCCCTCCGCCCGCGAAGTCAATGGTCGCGGGTTCGATTCCCGCATCGGAATAAATATTTATATGCATTTATAAATGTTTATTCCGAGTCTGGTAACCCCCCCAATCCGCGTTTCCTTTCCTGCCCCTTCCTTTCTCCTCTGTCCTTCCTTTCCTCTCTGCCAATCCACGGTCTGCCGTGCCAATGGATGCGTGGCTAGGGGCGAACCTAGTCGCAAGCGTGCCGATCGTCCCGGGATCGGGCTCCCCCGGGTACTATGGTGCCTTACCTCAGCATGCAGGGCTCTGCTGGGGCTGACCTCCATCCTCCCTTGCGGCTCGTGGGATTCACTAAGACGAATTTAATATACCTAATTTGTCGAAAATGACGGCGACGTGGTTCGCCACCCGTCACGGCCTGATTCTCACGTGGGCGAAAAGCGATCAATGACGAGCCGTTTCGCTGCGATGAATGGCAGCGGATGGAGCTCTGTGGTCTCTGCCAACCCCTGTGGGGGATAGGCGTGAATATATAAAAAACAATAAAAAACATTATTTTGGGTAAAGGACAAATAGGCCAATGGTGCCAATTTAAAGTCGGCGTACATGATTGTTGCTCGCGGCAAACGCATTTTTAAAAGGAATTTTAATCAGACACCCTAAAAAAAGATACTTTAGAATAGAATAATTTTTATTAAAAGTTCACTAAAAGTAAATGACCGGCATGACGCTGGCTATATATTGGGACCCTTTGATCCCCATTGTATTTACGGTATGAAAACAAATTATTAAAGAGAATGTAGTGATTTTTTGTATAATATTTAAAAAAAGACTATACATTTTTTAATGTCATTCGTTTTAATAGTAACAGAGCCACGCTGCAGACGAATATTTTGTCAAGAATGGCATATTATTTGTCTGTAGGATGGATGGGCTGGCTCGATACGTAAAAGCGGCCTCTGAGTGGTAGCTTTGCTACCGCACTTCGTCCGGTGAGCGGTTGAGTTCCAGAAGCCCAACCCCCCACCCCCTACCCAACCCATGACACTTTCCTAAAAGGCCGGCAAGGTTTCTACATTGCCTGTGTCAATGCGGATGTTTATGGGCGGCGTTGATTGCTTTCCATCAGGTGACACGTCTGCTCGTTTGCCTTCCTATCCCATAAAAAAATTCGAGTACAATTTTTGTAAAATAGTCACTTTAAAATTTATTGGGACAAAACAATTATCACTCATAAAACTATTTACTTTAATAGGCCAGATTTATAATAATTTTTGATTAATTAAATAAAACCGCTTATATGATAGATATAGTAATTTATAATACACATAACTTCACCACAAGACACGCAGAATAATTGGCAAAGTATATAGACTTGTCCATTACACTCCAAACACAATGGCGATTAGAAAGGGACAAAATTATACCATAAGTCATTTCTACAACAGATGTCATCCTCAAAACCCTAACAACAAACCAAATATGAACATGCCCACAATTTTTCCTTGTACAAAAAGCTGGTATATTTAATACCTGATATATCGCGTGCAAATTGCTTGTCACATCATCTCAGCACTCATTTACAGCTGAAGCATAAACCAGTCAAGCTTGGCTAAGACCCGGACTCCCGGTTTTTATTTGCCTGTCTGAGGATGAAGTAAGTAACATGTGAAAATTTAAAATAATAATAGTAAATCCACAGTCATTTATGTTCCTTATATATATATATATATATATATATATATATATATATATATATATATATATATATATATATATATATATATATATATATATATATATATATATATATATATATATATATATATATTTGTTTCGGCGACCCCCTGGGGGGCACGCCTCCACTTTGAGAATCACTGACTTACCTCCTCATGTACTGGAATTTAACGACAACGAAGATGAGCAGCGTGTTGGCGGACAGCGAGGCCGTCAGCACCACCACGTACAGCACTATCACCACCACGTCCGGTCTGTAAAACACATCGAGGTCTATAGGGGCCACCTCCCACTGTTGGGTCTCGTTCCACGTTATATCCTTCAGTGACGTATGGAATGTCTTTAAAGGCATTCTGACGCTTAATTAGTCACTTTTACAACAACGATTTAATTAGTCACTTTTACAACAATCACTTATTTACGTATAAAAGTGGTGACATTTTCTTTTGTACACTTAAAAAATTATGTAAACTATTAGT
Organism: Baronia brevicornis; assembly: GCA_031353405.1. Lineage (NCBI taxonomy): Eukaryota > Metazoa > Arthropoda > Insecta > Lepidoptera > Papilionidae > Baronia > Baronia brevicornis. The sequence continues at coordinate 859,252 of JASFAT010002824.1, read as the reverse complement.
TGGTATATATACACATATGTATATACACGTTTATTTATAATTTAAAACATATTACTGTATACTTCGCAGTCGTCTAAGGCAACGCAAACATCTCTTCGTTTTAAGCGACAACAGTCTACTAAGACTAATCCACCTTAGTACAAAGCTAATCTACCTGAGTAAAAGGCTAATTCACTTGAGAACAAGGCTAATCCACCTGGATATAAAGCTAATCTACTTGAGTACAAGGCTTATCCATCTTGGTATAAAGCTAATCCACTTGAATACAAGGCTAATCTACCTGGGTACAAGGCTAATATCCACTTGAGTACAAGGCTAATTCACCTGGGTACAAAGCTAATCTAGTTGAGTACGAAGCTAATCCACCTGAGTACAAGGCTAATCCACTTGAGTACAAGACTAATCCACCTTGGTATAAAGCTAATCTACTTGAGTACGAGGCTAATCTACCTGAGTACAAGGCTAATCCACTTGATTACAAGGTTTATCCACCTGGGTATAAAGCTAATCCACTTGAGTACAAGGCTAATCCATCTGGATACAAAGTTTATTATAGATAAAAAACGATAGACAAAACCTACCCAGTTTTGTCTATCGTTTTTTATCTATAATAAATTTTGTAGCCAGATGGATTAGCCTTGTACTCAAGTGGATTAGCCTCGTACTCAAGTAGCTCCATTGACTAAATCTTTTATATGAGTAAATCCACTCAGCTTGGGAAAAGGTTATGTCTAGCAGTATACTGTTTTAAGCTTATATGTGATAGAAGTTCTGATTTAACTTACGAATTAATATTTTGATTTGTATCTCGTTCCAATCAAAGAAAATATATTGAACACTGATACAGGTTTGTAAAAAAACTGCATATCATTGAAACGAACCAAAAATCTACATAATGAACCCGTTTCAATTAACATATTCTCCGATAGGTTCGCTTTAGAACTCTTAAATGAACTTCATTTAGTATTCAAAGCATAATTACAATTCACTAGAGTAGGAAACGAAAAGCGTTTTGAGGCAAAACATATGACCTTGAACCGATTTTTTTTTAAAATAAAATATTTTGATTTTTTAAGAACAATTTTTTATGTGATATGGAGGCAATAGGGCAAGCGTATCCCCCGATAGAAAGAAATAATCGCTGTCTATAGATACGAGGTCATCATCTGTGATGCCTCTTGCGTTGCCGGCCTTTAGGGTATAACTCTAACCTCGAAAACTCATTATATACTTTTGGGCCAATGTAATAAAATAACGGCTACCCAATGTGTAATCCACCAACATTGCTCAAGACCGATTGGCAGAGCACCCACGCCTCAAACAAATACCTGTATGCCATACATACATATTTATCGTAATGCGGGAATCAAACTTCTAACCTTTAAATCCGTACGCGATAGCATTAACACTGTCCACGGCGCGATATTAAATATGCCGGTGGCATACGATCAATAAATTGGTAAAATATATTGTTTATTTCAAAACATATCATGTGCGAAAACTAATTTATATGTATAAAAGAAATTTTAGTTTCATAAAAGTATCCAGGACCCTAAATTCAGAAGTTATTCTCTTCTAGTTCTCTAGTGGTAGAGCCACGCTGCAGACGAATACTTTGTCAAGAGTGGCATATTATTTGTCTGTAGCATGAATGGGCCGGCTCGCCCGGGGAAGTACCACACTCCCGCAGATAACCGGCGTCTGAGTGGTAGCTTGTCTACCGCGCTTCGTACGGTGAGCGGTCTGAGTTCCGGAGGCCCAACACCCTCCCCTTCCCACTCCCCCTCCGATTCCCACGCCCACTCCCATAATTTAACTTTCCTTTAAGATCGACAACGCTTCCGCACTGTCTATGGCGTTGCGGATGTCTATGGGCAGCATTTGTTGCTTTCCATCAGGTGACACGCCTGCTCGTTTGCCTTCCTATGCCATAAAAAAAAAGTTAGTCATCCAACCACTAAACAAAGTGGTCGTTGACATCATAAAGGGATGCAAATATGTATTTGTAGCATAAAAATATATACCATTTTAGTATGAGTGAACGCTTAGAGAGATTACTCGAGTGTATACATTAATTAATAAAGCGCAAGCCACACATGCTTCTTTTAAAGAAATGAACGCTAAGTGAAATCATTTGAGTGTAGATATTCCTTAATAAAACGTATGTGCACAATCGAAACGAGAAACGCGTTGAAAAACATTTTACAATTTAATGAGGTATAAACTCCTTCTTGCTTTCGCATTCCCTAAATATTTATCCCTCCCACATTCCCCAATAAAATACAATCATTTAGCGAGCAATAACGTTTCTTCGCGTGACGTACAGACGTAAACGATTTATTTTTAACTACTAACATGAATGAGCAGTTCCTCAATGGATAAAAATACTTTTGATTTAACCTATTTTTTCTATATATTAGATATTTAATAAAACAATAAAGATAAAATAGTAATGTAGGATTGTGAAGTATCAAATTATTCATTCGATTATCAATTGTGTATTATGTCTGTGCATTCGAATAAAAGGTGCGAGTGAGAGGACAATACGATAGAAAGAGAGATTTGAAAGGAGGTAAGAGTAGTTGTTGAGAGTGTAACAAAGTTATAAGAGCTAAAGGTGTTTATAAAGATGTTAATAAGGATATTGAGGTGAAATATTGTAAAATATATAAATAAAAAAGAAGACTCATTTAACACGCCAACCCTACAGTAATATATCCGCCAATCCGCATTGGACAAGCGTGGTGGGTTAACGTCCGTTCCTCCAAAAATGGGGAGGCACGTGCTCAGCAGTGGGACATATATGGGCTGTTAAAAAAATAGTGCAAAAATATTAAACAAAATCTAATGTTCTGAATGCCCTCCATCACGCCCGGTGCTTAAAATGGATGTGGGCTGGCCATGTTAATGATGAAAGGTGGACCAAACTAGTCACTAAATGGGCAGGTCCACGCGGCAAACGAGACAGAGACTGTCCTAAAAAAAGTTGGGCCGACGAAAAAATAGGCCTAGCTGGAGACGACTGGCTGAGACAGGCGTCAAACAAGAAGGGTCGGAAAGTTCTGGAGGAGGCCTATACCCGTATAGCGGTATTATCCAAAATAGTTTAAAATAATTATAGTTAATTATAATTTTTCAAATTTATTTAAAATAATTGTAAAATAGGTAAGGAATTAAAGATTTTTATTATTATTATATTATAGGAATAAACAGTCCATTATATTTCGTATATAAAGTCACCGAGATATCTCTTTGTGTTAGTGAATTGAAGTTACAATGGTCTGGACATATTTGTCCACAACCGCTGTAGTAAACAAGTGCTGGAGTGGAGACCTCTACAAACGTAATCTAGGATGACACGCTTGCTAGCTTTTCCCCCTTATCCAATAAAAAGAAATGTTTTATATCGAATTAATAATACAGATAGCTAATAATTTATTATTTAGGGAAAGCGATGTAATTGTATCAAAGAGGCAAGACAGCTGGTTGTGAGATAAAAATGCGACGGTAAAATCGACGTAAATTTACGTATTTACGATCCAATAAGTACTTATTAAATGGATTCCGAAACTGGTAACATCTGCTTAAAGTAAAATAAATTATCCATTACAGCCTTAAGTGTATTTTCCTCTCAAGAACTTACATGCATATATAATATTTTCTTTAATTTTTTTTACGCAATAGGCAGTGCAGAAACGTTGACGGTCTTTAAGGAACGGTCATTATGGAAGTGGGGAGTAGGTTGGGCCTCCGGAACTCAACCGGTCATCGGACGAAGCGCGGTATCTAAGCTATCACTAAAACACCGGTTTTCTGCGGGAGTGTGGTACTTCCCCGGGCTAGGCAGCCCATTCATGCTACAGACAAATAATATGCCATTCTTGGCAAAATATTCTTCTGTAGCGTAGCTTTACCACTCTGAGTGAACACTAGATGGAGCCGAGGACGACGTAAAGGCAATAGATGTGAAGAACTGGAGAGAGAAAGTCAAACTAGGATCCCAATATAAAAATTTAGTGGACTAGGCTACGGCCCACACATAAGTTAAAGGCCGGCAAGGCTTCTGTAATACCTGTGCTGTCGTAGATATTTATGCGCGTCGTTGGTTGATGTCCATCAGGCAACACGCTTGCTCGTTTGCCCTCGTATCCCATTAAAAAAATATCTTGATCCACTTCAATATTGAGAAATGCTATCACAATCCCCACGCTTGGCGGGTGAATTGGGTATTGCGTATTACATTTTATTACTCGGGTAGAACAAGATGGCCATCTACTGATATGATACATTTTGTTCATCTATTAGATGAACAAAGTGTATCATATCAGTAGATAGTGGAGTCGATGCAATCACAGAATGTCAACATCAGAGGTCCAATGGGTCCAACATCTTATCTTAGATTGCAAATCTTAGCCATAATCAATAAGGCTATTTACCACCTTGTCTCAATTATATATGATTGAGTTTTCTGTGTCTGATATTATAATTTTATATTACATACATGTTTACATTTATACATATAATATGTCTTTAATGGCCTTCACGACAGGAAATACTAAGCTATCAGTTCAAAGTGAATATTATTTATCTGAAATATAATTTTATAAAATAAGTCCACACATACGGTTGAACGAGGCTAGAGTACCCAAGCGTAAACTAGACGGAAAACTGGACGGTCATATATGGAGCGGAAGGTCGAAGATCAGATGGCTAGTTTTTTTTTTATATATGATAAGTCGGCAAACGAGCAGGCGTGTCACCTGATGAAAAGCAATTAGTGCTGCATATAGACATCTCCAGCGCTATAAGTAGTTCAGAATCATTGCCGGCCTTTAAGAAATGTTTAGACTTGTTTTTCGAAAGTTCCAATGCGGCTCAGAAACGCCACTGGAGATAGCTGATTACTCAGCTGATGGTGATGCGTTGAAAGAAGTTAACTATATTCTATATTAACTCATCACTATCACATTGTTTTCACCTTGGTACACTTTATTTCAAATTTATTATCCGCGTACTTTTACAAAGTTACGCGTTTCGGACGACGCTCTACACAGACCCGACGCGTCCGAAGCTGAAATACGACTGAAAGCTCCGCGTACATCGTAACTAGTAATAACGTAATGAATACGTGAACGGAATACGCCAACTTTCTCTCAATGAACTTCTCCAATTTCTCAACTTTTTCTCATAGTAGGCTGTGTGTATGTAATATATTTATGAGTTGTGAGGTTTCAATCAATATGGACATCTTTTTAATATAGAAGTAGTTAGTGTATATATGTAATATACAAATATTCGTTATTTTTTAATAACGAAACTAATTTTAAAAAGTTAGACGTAGTGGTAGAGCCACGCTGCAGACGAATACTTTGTCAAGAATGGCATATTATTTGTCTGTAGCATGAATGGATCGGCAAGTCCGGGGAAGTAACACACTCCCGCAGAAAACCGGCGATTGAGTTAATAATGAGTTAATAATACCGGAAAACGTCCGGTAAGCGATTGAGTTCCGGAGGCTCATCACTACTCCCTCTCACTCCTCTTCCCTCTATACTATATATAAAATACCCAGACCGGGGAAGTACCACATCCCCATCGTGGTATCAAAACTCTAAAATAATATCTATAATGACTATAGAATAAAACATTATAACAATAAATTGCTATTATAAATAGTAAATAATTTCCTCACAAACATAAATTATTATTATTAGTTTTCCTCTTCTTTGTGTATGTGTGTGTGTGTGGGTGGTTGGATGGTAGCATATAAATTACTGTTTAGTTTGTTGTATCATATTTTTAGTGATTGTGCTACTGTTTATTGTATATAAAAATGAAATAAACGTTAAAATAAAAATACATTTCATATGATTCCTCCATGAGGGGTTAAAATAAAACACATACAAAAAATACTGGCTGCTTTATATTTTTATTTCATTCCATTACGAGGAAAAGTACGTCGGAAGACAAAAGCTTTTCTTACATATTTTCTAACCAGCATTAAAAAGCACCTCCAAACAAAGACTTAATGTACAATTTATTATACAAAATAACGGTTGCAAAAGAAAAATGGCTAAGGTATCGCGTTTTTATGGATAAAGACCAGACGTTATAAAATACAAAATACTTTAAGACGCCATCCATTGAAATCTATAATATTTTATACAATTTTATACAAAAAAATTATACAATTAATAAATATTCAATAGACGACCGATTGGCTCAGTGGCGGGGCCCTCCGCCCACGGAGTCAATGGTTACGGGTTTGATTTCCGCATCGGAATAAATATATATATATGGCTTTATAAATATCTATTCTGAGTCTGGTAACCCCCCCCCATCCGCATTTCCGTTCCTGTCCTTTCCTTCCTTTATCCTTTCCCTTCCTCTCCGCCAATCCTCAGTCTACCATGCCAAAGGATGCATGGCTAAAGGCGAGCTTAGTCGCAAGCGTGCCGACCGTCCCGGGATCAGGCTCCTCCGGGTACTATGATGCCTTACCTCAACAAGCAGGGCTCTGCTGGGGCTGACCTCCATCCTCCCTTGTGGCTCGTGGGATTCACTAAGACGAATTTAATATACCTAATTTGTTGAAAAATGACGGCGACGTGGTTCGCCACCCGTCACGTCCTGATTCTCACGAGGGCGAAAAGCGACCAATGAAGAGCCGTTTCGCTGCGATGAATGGTAGCGGATGGAGCTCTGTGGTCTATGCCTACCCCTACGAGAGACAGGCGTGTCAGTATGTTTTGTATGTTTGTTATTAATAAATAAATCGATATTTAAAAGGGTCAATTGTCGAAAGAAAATCCGCATCAGCATACTATGACAGGTATTTATGGGCGGCGAAGAACACTCAAAATCAGGGAACCAGGTTAATAACTTGCTCTTCTAAAGGTCGAGTAATTATAGTCCTGAGTAATGGAGGCTAATTAAGTTTCCATCAAATAGAGTAGGTAGTTGCACGTCCAGACGAGGCACAGAACGAAAAAACAGACATAATGATAAATGGAGTGTTGAAACATGCTATGATCGGTGAAAGAAATAATCAATGCAGACAGAGAGTTACTTGGCAAGTAATTATTTTTACTCAGACTGCTTTGCTCAGAAATGAGAGTACTTTCTGAAGTTTTTTAAAAACACTTCTTATTAAAAAAAATATTTTTCGTAAAGCATGTCCATCAGAAGCGATGACCATAACAACTCTGACCTAAGTCCAAACGACGGAGTAGAATAATTCCTGGATGTATTTTGTATATATCCACTTTTTCCTTGCAACTTATGAAAAAATTGTTCCAATGCGCAAGGAACTAGCGTGGGACGCCCACGATCTGCACGAGACGGCTGACTGAAATTGGATGCGTGAAACCAAAGATCGGACTAGGTGGCGCGTCATTGGGGAAGCCTAGGAATATAGGTTAAAATATATTTTTAAATTTGCCTTTAACTTTGTTCCATCAAATAGAAAGCTCATCGAAATCTTACTTACTTACTTCCTGCGGTGCTACAACCTTTTATGGGTCTTGGCCTTCTCGACGATTTTCTTTCACTACGCTCTCTTTCTGGCCTCCCATCTCCAATATGTTTTCTTGCCAAACCTCTTTTAAACCCTCCTCAATATAATCTATCCTCCGTTTCCTCCTGAATACAATCTATCCACCGATTCCTCCTGAACACAATCCATCCAAAGCTACCGTCTCAACACAATCTTTCCACCGCTTCCTCCTCAACACAATCTATCCACATTGAAATCTATTGTTACTTTATACAGACTAATATTATGCATCCATGGGCTTTTAGAGCGGTAGCTTCGCCATTACGCCAATTAATATTCAATAGAACCTTAGTATGTTTAATAAAATTGATGAACATGAACTAGGAATTATATAGACGCATACAGTGCCATCTGTTTATTAATACAACGCAGTTACGTATCAAGTACCAAGAATAAATGGATCATATAATTGACTGTGTACTCAAACGTTGAATCAATTAATTAAAATGGTTCTTAAATAAATATACAAAATAATTATAAACATTTTTACTCTGTTCACAATTTTTATTTCGTTAATGAACCTGACCTCTTGTGAAAAAAAAATTAATTCAAACGGGCTGCAGTCATGCTACACCTGCACTATTATAATTGTCAAAGTAAAGTATAAACTTTCAGAGGTGAACCGTAAAAATGAACTAGTCGGTACGCCTTTGAAGTATCCGACCGAGTAGTAATGTTAAAGCTCGTGGATTTAATTATATGTAAGATTTGTTTTTTGCAAAGCGAACCGGCATGTGAATCACTTGAGTAGTGTTGTTATACAGGTATCCGGAGGTCAGAATTAGGTTTTCAATCGTATGTAATAAAAAAACTGCAAAGTATAATAGCAATGGGCTGGTCACGTTTTTCCGAGATCCGACAACCGCTGGAGAAGACGAGTGCTGGAGTGGAGGCAGCGTCTAGGCAAACGTAGTGTGGGACGCCCCCTGTGCAGAGAAGCTGGCAAAAACTGGATGCGTGAGGCCGAAAGTCGGGCTGGGTGGTGGTGTGGGGAAGGGCTATGTCCAGCAGTGGACTGCCGCAGTCTATTCTTGACGATGATGATTTTATTCAGTATATAGTATTGCAAAGCATGCCGGCTACAGATAATTCGAAATAAATATTTAAATTTACAAAATGTGTTTATATTTCCAACATTATCAATTCTTAGCATAGAATTCAATTAATTACCTTAAGTATAAAATAACAAGCAGGAGTTCTGTAACCCTCATCCCTTTATGTTCCTCGTTAACAAGAATTACTTCGTTTGTATAATTCACTGGCCTTCCTCCCCCACAGCATCCGGGTGTCGGCCCATCCTAATTGCTGGCAATAGCTTTATATAATAAAATGGAAATTTAAAGAAGTTGTCTATCTCAAGTTAAAAAAAAAACTAAAGGCTTAACTACTAATTTTATAATGTAAAGTATTATTTAAAATTTAATCTCTTAGGCACGGCTAAATTTTGCACAGCGCTTGCGTTTCTCCGTACGGCAGATGTGAAGACAAAACAAATGTGAATCAATATGTGAAAATGATTATTTAATTTATACGGTCAGCTAGTATGTTACTTGATTGCGCCACTATAATGGCGCATCGTACAAAAAGAAGATATTCGCGATAGCCACTATAATGGCGCGTCATTTAGAAACAAGATATGCGATAAAGCCACTATAATGGCGCGTCATTTAGAAACAAGATATGCGGTAAAGCCACTATAATGGCGCGTCGTTCAGAACGAAGATATTCGATAAGGCCACTATAGTGGCGCATCGTTCCGAAAGGAGATATTCGGTAAAGCCACTATAGTGGCGCATCGTTCCGAAAGGAGATATTCGCTAAAGCCGCTATAGTGGCGCGTCGTTCAGAAAGAAGATATTCGCGAAAGCCACTATAGTGGCGCATCGTTCAGAAAGAAGATATTCGCGAAAGCCACTATAGTGGCGCATCGTTCAGAAAGAAGATATTCGCGAAAGCCACTATAGTGGCGCATCGTTCCGAAAGGAGATATTCGATAAAGCCACTATAGTGGCGCATCGTTCCGAAAGGAGATATTCGCTAAAGCCGCTATAGTGGCGCGTCGTTCAGAAAGAAGATATTCGCGAAAGCCACTATAGTGGCGCATCGTTTCGAAAGGAGATATTCGCAAAAGCCACTATAGTGGCGCGTCGTTCAGAAAGAAGTTATCGCCGGCTTTAAAGGAGCAGCACCACGCGTTTTGCCGGTCGGCGTGAGACACCGTATTTCATTATCTTCAAAAATGGCTGCCACCACCCTTAACTTAAGAATATGATCGATTACAATAAAGATATCCTAATTTTAAGTAGAATATTAGCTAAAACGAAGCAATAGATTTATATCTACATCTTAATCTATGAAACGCAGTTTTGCGGCAACTGGCTCTAAAAATATTTTCTTCTGAAATTAATCCGTATCACTTATGTTAAAACTTGAGTCGTTTGCGCCATTTATTCCTTGAAATTCAATTCAAAAATCCTTGAAATTAAAACACGCGATGTGAATCATTTAAAGTTGATTCGAAAAATTAAATGACACTTAGTTCCGGTAAATAGAATTAAAGTTAAATAATTTAGTCAGGTGGGCGGGAGTATTGGGCCTACGTAACTCAACCGCTCACCAGATAAAGCGTGGTAGCTGAGCTACCACTCAGACTCCGGTTTACTGCGGGAATGTGGTACTTCCCCGGGCGAGTCGGCCCATTTATGCTACAGACAAATACGCCATTCTTGACAAATTATTCGTCTATAGCGTGGCTCTACCATTACAACTGTGGCTCCACAAATACAGCACATAAATAAATAAACAAATAAAAGCCTTTATTTTATTATTATATAAAAAACATTCACTCGGTATTATTTTATTTGAACTACTCTTCATAGCCGTGTAAAAACAAAACACATTCATAAAAAACCAACACACAATAACAACTATTATACAATAAAGGGCTAACTAGACATCCAAATTTTCCATTCATCTCTTTAATTGCCTAAAACAATTTAAACCCAAATTGAAAAAAACCTTTAACGATTCGCTAAAAACATACTTCCAGTAATTAAAATTTTTTTGTGAGTTATAATTAATTAACGGTTCTAAGAGAAGTTTCGGGAAGTTTTTCAATTTCGTTAAGGATTTTTTTTTAAATGTCAATATTAACGTCATCAGCTTATAGCAGTCCAGTTTTGGGCGTAAAAGTCTTCCCAATTATGGGCTTTGCCTATGCCGGAGGGTGGAATGACGATTGAAAATCTGGCCATTATTATTTTTTTACGGGATAGGAAGGCAAACGAGCAGGCGTGTCACCTGATGGAAAACAATCAACGCCACTCATAGACATCCGCAGCGCCATAGACATTGCGGAAGCGTTGCCGACCTTTAAGAAAAGTGTTATTAAGAGAGGGGGTCGGGAGAGGGTCTTGGGCCTCCGGAACTCAGGCGCTCACCGTACGAAGCACGGTAGCCAAGCTTCCACTCAGATGCCAGTTTTCTGCGGGAGTGTGGTACTTCCCCGGGCGAGCCGGCACATTCATGCTACAGACAAATTCTTGATAAAGTATTCGTCTGCAGCATGGCTCATACATACATACATACATACATACATATCGTCACGCCTGTCTCCTTTAGGGGTAGGCAGAGACCACAGATCTCCATCTGCTACGATACCGGCATACTTCCCTTGCTTCCTCCATACTCATTATTCTCCTTAAGCAAGCCCGCCGATTGAGGGTACTCTTGGCCTGTCCTTTCTTAAAAAGTTCAGCAATTTGGTCAACGTACGTTTTTCTCGCACTACTCTACCAGCTACGCATGGCTCTACCAGTATCAAATCATGGTCATGATTGTCATGATTTGTAAGTGTTACTATTCTGAAACTCTAACGCTCTCCATAATGGTCAAAGTGTTCTACATATACGTCAAAGAATTAAAAGAGAAAGAAAATAATTTTAAATTATCACATATTTTAATGGGCGAGATTAAGGCACATGGACTTCGTTGGCTCGGTCACCTTGAGCGAATGGGCGAGGAACGGAGTTGTGAAGAGGGCGTATTTGTGTCGATCAAGTGGTCGAAGGCCAGTTGGTCGATCCAGATACCGCTGGAGAGATCAGGTGGATGCTGACCTGCGAGAACTTCAAACCGGCAGTTGGCGGAAATTAGCGCGGGTCAGGGAACGATGGAGGACTCTCGTTTCAGAGGTCAAGATCCACTGCGAGACACTGAGCCATCGGAGTAAGTCAGTACATATTTTAAGATATTTATCAAAACAGAAAATTATTGAGAAAATATATTCGACACAAATGAAATGTTACCGCATAATAAACGCAGATAACTGAAATAATCTCTCAAATAGTAACATAAAACCAAATGAATGAACATCAAAAATATATTTTGTTGTTGGACACATTTGTAGAGGTGTGTTTTTACCGATTCAGGTCGAATCGTCCTTTTTACATTTTATTATCCTAGCCTGAAGCAACACGAGGTAGTAGAGCCCTTAATACCGCATTAAAGCCCCAGGCTTTTGTCCTCGACATCTAAAACTCCTATTAGGCCTCATTCACATATATGTATGTATGTATTTTTTATACAAATACACATTTAAACGGTAATTTTGAATAATCAACTTTTTATAATCAAGCGTCAGTTCGGGAAGTTAATTCTGCCAAGTAAACCGACCATATTGTAAGACAACCGATTGGCTCAGTGGCAGGGCCCTCCGCCCGCGGAGTCAATGGTCGCGGGTTCGATCCCCACATCGGAATAAATATATGTATGGATTTATAAATATTTATTCCAAGTCTGATAACCCCCCAATCCGCATTTTCCTTTCCTTTTTTCTCTATCCTTTTCCCTTCCTCTCCGCCAATCCACGGTCCGCCGTGCCAATGGATGCGTGGCTAGGGGCGAGCTTAGTCGCAAGCGTGCCGACCGTCCCGGGCTCACCCGGGAACTATAGTGCCTTATCTCAGCATACGGGGTTTGCTAGAGCTGACTTCCATCCTCCCATGCGGCTCGTGGGATTCACTATGATAAATTTTAATATACCAAATTTGTTGAAAAATGACGGCGACGTGGTTCGCCACCCGGCACGTCTTGTTTCCCACGAGGGCGAGAAGAGACTAATGGAGAGCCGTTTCGCTGCGATGAATGTGAGAGGAAGAATGGATGAAAGGATGGATGAGTGTGCAGGAGGTGAAGAGGGTGTGCCGGGATCGTAGCGGATGGAGCTCTGTGGTCTCTGCCAACCTCTGTAGGGGATAGGGGAAATATATGAAAAAATTAAAAATGGAGATTAACCTACTAAGGTCTTCCAGGCCTCATTAGTGGGATGCCAAGTGAAACTTGGCATGTCATTAATGCGCCCTATGAGAGGCCAAGTAAATCTTGGCATCCCACTAATGCACCCTAGTATAAATATTTATAAACCATACATATATTTATCCTTATATATACGGGTTACGAAAGCGGTAACTTCCTCATATAGCCAAATTAGTCGTCATCTCATCTAATAAGCAATCCTATTATTTCTCCAGCACTCTAATTATCTGCACGTGGCATCAAGTAACCCTCGAATAGCAAATATCTATGATTGTCGGATACATTTTATTTCATCTTTCATTCGCGGAATAATTGTAGTGTAACCCAACAGAGCTCCAATCAATAATCTATATACCTAATTACATATATACACACACCGCATCATTCATTTATACGTAAACGTAAAAGGGAAAGTTAAGTGAAAATCCTGCTTTAGATTAAAGTTAAAATTTTCTCTATTTAAATATATCTGGTTTAAATAATATTTGTATAAAAAAATGAAATCATTTATTTGCACTAAAATATGTTTATATTATTCATAATACTATGTATTTGATTGCCGTGTATTTTGTAATTTAAACATACATTCATATTGTCTCCCGTAGGGGTAGGCAGAGACCAAAGATCTCCATCTGTTACGATCTCGGCATACTTTCATTGCTTCCTCGACACTCATTACTCTCCTCTTGCAAACCCCCCGGCTAAGGGTACTCTTGACCTGCCCTTTCTTACAAACTTCAGCAAAACTCCTTTATGAGGTCCGACTGGCGGTTCATCAGGGGGTGCTTGTTCCGACTGTAATGTACGATAGTGAATGTTGGGTTTGGCAGAAGTGTCATGAAAGCAGACTGAATGCGGTGGAAATGAGAGCATTAAGAAGAAGTATGTGTGGTGTAACGTTGAATGATAGAATAAGAAATGAAGATATAAGAGAGCGATGTGGAGTAAAAGGTGTCGTGACAAAAGTTGAAAAAGGGATGCTTAGATTGGTTGGTTTGGGCACATAGAGAGGATGGATGAAAGACAACTGGCAAAAGATATTTATGTTGCGAATGTGGATGGAAGCGGAAGACTACGCAAAACATACCTTGACCAAATTGCTGAACTAATACACAAAATAATTATGCGGGCCTTTAAAAATTTCTATGTTCGTTTATTAGGTAACTGTACTCATATAATCAAATTAATCCAAGCCCAAAAAAAAATGCTTGGATTAAAAATGTTTACACCACAGAGCGGACCCTTGTCATCTCATGTCATGTCAATAAAAATCAAAACCTTCATCAAAACGAAAATAACAGTGTAATATAAAAATGAAAAAGATATGACAGCGACAATTTTATTTTATTTTAGGTAGCTTTTATTTTAGGATTGATTCATGTATTTTTACGAAGATCTGTCACTTCTTTTCTATATTTTCACAGTCTACCTTCATATAACTATCAATTAGATATTTTATTTCATCCTGATTATCACAAATATATCTGAATCAATCATTTATTGCAAAGTTAATAAAAATGACGACCAATTTTTTTTAAATATTTGTGTTGTTACATTGTAGTATTTAAATATTTAGTCTAGCTTCCCACGACACGAGGAATCCTAGTGTGAGGTCTAAAGTCCTGTAAAATGTGTTTTTTAATTATTATTATTAGTAATTGGCTTACGTAAAGTGGATGGTCACGCGTTTGACTCCCGCATTTATATATAAAATATATTTATATATAATAAATAATATATATATATATATATATATATATATATATATATATATATATATATATATATATATATATATATATATATATATATATATATATATACCGTCAAATTTGTATAACCATACCATAGGTTCAAACTTCCTTTTGAGATTAGATATATTATTTTTTTCTTATTCCGTACATTTCAACGCCACATACATATGAATGATGTCCTGAGAAACTCAATCATTCCGCTCAGCAGTCACTAACGTTCGCTTATCATGGATTATATGCAGCGGGAGATTTGCATTTTCATTGGACTTCCATCCAACATTTGTGGAGATAAACTCAAACTACAGGATGCCCGGTAGCAGAATTAGATTTTAGATAAAATAATCAGGAAACACATGATCACTTCAAATTTCCACCTGTTACGGTCTCTGAAGAATTCTTAAACCAGTGATGAATTAACATCAAGAGAACAAAACTACTACATCTTTTACATCCCCACCATCTGGATGAGTGACGGTGCGTTTATCTTGAAACTTCCACGCACCACCACTCTGTGGAACCAGCTACCTTCAGCGGGTTATCCGAAGAAGCCTAAACATATCTAAAAGGCCGGCATTCCGAGATTCCGATATTCCTGAACTCACTACCTACAAATCTACAGGATGGCATAATTTATCGAACAAAATGGCATATATATATATATATATATATATATATATATATATATATATATATATATATATATATATATATATATATATATATATATATATATATATATATATATATATATATATATATATATATATATATATATATATATATATATATATATATATATATATATATACATATATATATATATATATATATATATATATATATATATATATATATATATATATATATATATATATACATATATAATGTGGACATTACTATCATGTAGATAGTCAAAATTCTTATTTACCTAAGATCCACCACAAGCAAACAAAGATAGAAAAATAATAATTTTAGTTTTTTTACTTGTAGGAGTGTATTATACGGGGAACCTAAATGAAATCATACCGAGGCCTTTACTTTATTTGAAATAATTAACTTCTCAAGTTATTCTATACGTGGTTAAATCAGAAATACACTTATATGATCAATCCCCATCAAAGACAAAAGCAATCTCTCGTTTGAAATCAAATCTGAGAAAATCGTATTCCACATATCGATATTCCTTTGAATCGAAAACAAAGCGTGTTATATTTGTCTTTATATAAATATTTTTCTGTGGTTTTGTATCCCGAGGGAACATTCTAGTTTCTCACAACGAAGAAGAGCAGTGTGAGAATATTCGGATAAACATTTACTTTTATATTTTGTTAATAATCCTAAGAGCAAATCTAGTAAAAATTGAAATATTACCATATAATAGATTGTAATAACCTAGAAGGGAGCCTTGTCCAGACATTTTAGGTAACATTATCATAGAATATGTGTAGTTTAAGAATTTTTCATTGTCGTAGAATATGTCGGCATATTAAAATCAGGAATTAATTATTTTATGTAATAGACAAAACTTAATTTTATATGTCTTGTAGCGCCATCTGTTGGCAGATGATGTCAAAATAGAAGGAGAAAATACTTTACTCATGACACCTTTTTTACAATAACTAAAATCAATACCTTATTTTTACAATAACTAAAATCAATTCCAGTCTAGCTTCACTATTAATGTTGTGTCCATCGAAAATCACGGTTATATTACATAGGTTTACATACAATAATATATTTTTTTATAATTCCCGTAGATGGTCCATATATAAATAAATAAATAAATCAATGCATATATCTACACAAAAAAGGAATGACGTAGTAAACCGCAAAATGAAAACTTATCACTAGAGCCGAAAAGAAATTTTTAAGATTTCTGAAAAAATTGTATCTGATCCATTAAAAACTGTCAGTTATAATGCTGTGCCAAATTTTTTATTGGTTGTAGAGTTGTGAAACTCAGAACATGCGATGCGGTATTTTTTGACGTCTGTTTCATTTACGAAAAGCGGTAAAACTTTTTTGACATCTGTTTCATTTACGAAAAGCGGTAAAACTTTTTTGACATCTGTTTCATTTACGAAAAGAAGCGAAAACGCTTTTTTGCGTCGATATGTACGTACATCGCACATTCCATACCACTCAACCGTTTGCCGCTTATCCGTCAAACTGTCACACGGGTGCGTCGCTATGAGAGTTCCTTGTAGTTTATTTGAATTTTGATTTATAAATTTTTACGCAATGGAATAACGGCGACCTCTGGTACTGGGAGGCCTTCAAATTTCTACAAGGTTCCTTGATCATAAACTAAACCAGGTTATAAAAATAGTGTCTTCGTAAAAAGTAGTTTGGAGTTGGAATTCCCGAAGATAGAAATAAGTACAGCCTGTATACAATTTTGTAATTAAAATGACTTCGTCTGCTAATCGTTTACAGTTTTTGTTTGGTTCCACTTTCTCTAATATATTGTACTTAATAATATTTTTTCTCTCAAGGACCGATCCTTTGCTATAGCTTATAATTATTGGTAGTAATAAAATAAGTAATCCTCTATCTCTTTCTATCCGTGACTTTACGTGCACAGTCGGCAATAGAAGACTTAATAGATGCTTTGATAGTGATAGAGCGACGCTGCAGGCGAATACTTTGTTAAAAACGGCATAATATTTGTCTGTAGCATGAATGGGCCGGCTCGCACGGGGAAGTACTAAACTCCCGCAGAGAACCGGCGTCTGAGTGGTAGCTTACCTACAGCGCTTCTTCTGGTGAGCGGCTCAGTTTTATGGCGATGCGGATGTCTATAGGCGACGTTGATTACTTTGCATTAGGTGACACGCCTGCTCGTTTGCCTTCCTATCCCATAAAAAAATGAATATATGGACTGTCAGAAGCTTCACTTAGCTAAGATCCGCGACAAGCAAAACAATAACAGAAAATTAATAATGTGTGTTTTTCCGTTGGGTTAAGTGGATTTATTTGGAACTTGAACCAACCGAAACACGGAAATACGGAACTGAAATACGGAAGACAACCGAAAACCGACTTTTCGGTTGTCTTCCGTAGAGTCTACTATACCTGAAGATGCCTCGTGTTGGGGCGAAACACGTGTCGTTTACAAGATGGAAAAGTGATAATGTGTGTTTGGTGTTGTGTATAGTGGTTGGTGGGTGGAGAATAGATGGCCGATTTTCGGTAAGCTTTTGGTTCAAGTTCCAAATAAATCCACTTAACCCAACGGAAAAACACACATTATTAATTTTCTGTTATTGTTTTGCTTGTCGCGGATCTTAGCTAAGTAAAACTTCTGACTGTCCATATAGTGATGGATTTCCGCAAAGTAACGCCTGACTCCATTAATAATCCTAAAAAAAATTAAGTCTGTCCATCTTGTTGGATCATCAGCTGCGAGGACATTGTCCTTCTACTCTCCTTTATACCACTAAATCTTCCAGGGAGCTTTCGTTGCAGATGATATGTCCAAAATATTAAGTTTGCTTGTACATAGGTTGATTAAAAATGTAAGTATCGAACATTACTTACGTATATTATATTATCGTATATTATATTATCGTATATTATCATGAATGCTTCTGAAAAAAAAGTAAATCCGACATTTATTTAGTGCGTACGGTCGGCAAACACATTTCCTATTACAAATATTTACGGTTGGCAGCCGAAACTTTCAATATTTGTTTTAACTCAATAGATTCACGATGATAAATTTTATCGCTAACCACGATTGAGAGATGGTTATTTTAAATGCTTTTGGAGGATGCAAATGTGCTTACAAAAGATATACCGTGATGATCCGAATGGATAAGTGCTCTCCTTCTTCTTCTTCTAAGAGTGCCTCTCCGACTTACGAAGGTTGGCAGCCAATTCAGCACAACTCTCCTCCTCCATCGCGAAGTGCAGCAGTTTCGAAGCACTCGCTATCCCGGTCCACTCTCTGATATTACGTAGCCAAGACTTTCTTTTTCGACCAACTTGTCTTTTGCCCGCGACTTTTACCATCGTGATCAGTTGCAGCAACTTGTTCCTGTCATGTCTCATGATATGACCCAAGTAAGCAACTTTTCTACCTTTACAGTCTGCAAAAGTTTACTATTTTGCTTGACTTGTCTGAGAACCTCGTCATCGGCCACAATAAATAAGTGGTTAGCGATTATAAATTCAAGTATCGTGGGTTCACTTGCCGGATTGTAACAATTGATTGTCTATTATATATATATATATATATATATATATATATATATATATATATATATATATATATATATATATATATATATATATACATAAATATATATATATATATATATATATTCACGCCTATCCCCCGCAGGGGTTGGCAGAGACCACAGAGCTCCATCCGCTGCCATTCATCGCAGCGAAACGGCTCGTCATTGGTCGCTTTTCGCCCTCGTGAGAATCAGGACGTGATGGGTGGCGAACCACGTCGCCGTCATTTTTCGACAAATTAGGTATATTAAATTCGTCTTAGTGCATTCCACGAGCCGCAAGGGAGGATGGAGGTCAGCCCCAGCAGAGCCCTGCATGCTAAGGTAAGGCGCCATAGTCCCCGGGGGAGCCCGACCCCGGGACGATCGGCACGCTTGCGACTAGGCTCGCCCCTAGCCACGCATCCATTGGCACGGCAGACCGTGGATTGGCGGAGAGGAAGGGAAAGAATAGAGAAGAATGGATGGGCAGGAAAGGAAATGCGGATTGGGGGGTTACCAGACTCAGAATAAACATTTATAAATCCATATAAATATTTATTCCGATGCGGGAATCGAACCCGCGACCATTGACTCCGCGGGCGGAGGGCCCCGCCACTGAGCCAATCGGTCGTCTATTCAAAGTGTGGAAGAAATGGGGTAACCCATTTACTCATCATGTTATCGGTTTTCTACCACTTTATACCAATAAATAATCATCACCTCGTCTCATCAAGGATTAGAACACTGTGGTGCTTTCTATGTCGTCCATTTATCATCATCGTGATCACTTTTCCCAGTCTCGAAAATTGCAGCCCCCATGCCCCGAATTCTTCTAATGAAGTTGCTGTAGAGGCAAAGGTAATCGATTATAAAGATGGACAATCAAACTCACTTTGTGAAGATCTTCTTCTTATGGTCCTATGTCCCCGAGGTGGAGCAGAGAGCGTTCACAGTGTTTCCCCATTGAGAATAAGTGACGCGCTAACGTCGACAACAGCAAAAACACACACTACAATTTTTCACTTCAAACGCAAGCGTTTCGCCTTGAAACGAGACATCCTCAAATAAAGTAGACCTTACGAAAGACTCCACGGTTTTCTTTCGTACACTCTACTGATTTGCATGGGTCTAGGAGATCTCAAAAAATATCCGACTATCTAACAATTTTTTTTTTATACGAGCAGGCGTGCCACCTGATAGAAAGAAATCAACACCGCTCACAGGAGGAGGAGGGGGGAGGGGTATTGGGCCTCCGTCACTCAACCGCTCATCGCACGAAGAACTGTAGCTAAGCTACCACTCATACGCCGGTATTCTTCAGGAGTGTGGTACATCCCCGGGCGAGCCTTCCCATTCATGGTACATATAAATAATATGCCATTCTTGACGAAGTATTCGTCTGCAGCGTGGCTCTACCACTACAGTAAATGTGTGTTGTTACAAGGTTTCCGGGTATCTTTAATTTAAAACTCAAGTACTACTGAAGACGGCGCTATATGTATAGAAAGAAATACAAATAGAAAAATAATTTATTCGTATATTGGTGCTTTATATATTTATTTATATTGAAAATTAAACGCTTCATTTATTCTGGTAAAGCTTCGTCTAGAGCTGTTACAGATGCTTCACTTTATTGTGGTGAAACTTCGTCTAGATCTGTTACGGATAATAAAGTATTCGTGAACGAGGCCATTTGTTGTAATTAGACTAAAGAGGAAGCGATCAACAGTGTTTACAACCACGATGTGGTGAGAGAAATAAATGCTACCATTCTCTAGTGACGTCATATCCGACATCCATTCGGTTAATTTTTTTTACGGGGCCGTCCATAGACAAAGGCGACACCACAGGAGTCAAGAAAACGTTGTATATTGAAGGTGCCAATGTCGTATCGTTTCGGAAAGACCGCCGAAGGTAGCTGGTTTCACAGAGTGGTGGTGCGTTCCACAAATTTGATAATGGTAAAATCATTATAATTTTATTTCTAGATGTGTCAACATATGAAGATTTTTGCGTCAACGGTCGCGGGAATTAGAATTAATCTCGTCCCGACTGAATTTCGGATTTTATACACAAAATCAAAAAAGCGAACAAGACAATAAACAACGAATCGAATAATACAATTTGCTTCAAAATAGCAACAAAACCTTTTTTTAAAAAAAAAACAAATTAAATTATTACAAAATAATTCTTACAATACAGCCAATATTTAAATTACATAAATATATGAATTTTAAATAATTCAAAATAATTTATTTTATATTTTCTACAAATATTATAATTATTTTATATAAACCAACATTATTCTACATAATCTGTCAACAGATGGCGCCAAAATACATATAAAATTAGTTTTGTTTATTGCCTAAAATAATTAAGTAATGACAAATATTTATTATAATACGCCGAGAAAGACTTATTTACAGTAAATAATATTTTTCTTATATATGTATATACAATAAAAATATTATTTATCTTACTAATAATATTTATTCTATCACTCGAAGTTCCTTGTCTCCGTACCGTTTTTAATTCCAATTCTTTTGCGGCATCAGTAATTAAACTTTGGAACGTGCTTCCCATTGACGTAACAGAAGCCCCTAGCAAAAATTGCTTTAAGGGAGTTAAAGACTTTTTTGATTTAAAATCTCTGCCTCCCTAATAAATCCTCTTCCGTCACAATTGTATAAATATATAATGTCTTCATTAATTTGTCTTAGAAAAATTCTATCAATTTTAACATCAATATTACTTGTTTCGTAGACGACTATGACAAAACGCACTCAGAAAATTCCCATAACGACAGAGTCAGAATTGTTGAGAATACACGTTTATGTTATTTACTTGGGGAGCCATAAAAATAAAATAATGTTTTACAAACAAATACTTATCTCCTAATATGTCTAATTAGGAGATAAGTTTTTGTTTGTAAAATACGTACCGTATGCGGCCCGTGAGAAATGCGTTGGACAGCCCTGGATTAAAATCACACTTCTAATATATGATCCAATACTCACCTTGTACAACTACCCAGCAGCCAATCTTATTTTTTTTCAGTATATTCAATTCGATATTAAGATTATGAAGCACTAATTATGTAATTGGTAATAGATAGCACAGAGCCTAATTTTTTTTTGGTCAAATCAGTTTACCACCCCTGCTCTATTTTACGCTACTCACTCACACACCAACGTCCGCTTTTGTAAATTTTTTGTATTTTTTGATGGCAATTAGTTATAAATATTATGCCTATTAGTATCTTGGAATGTACTAGTTAGCTTGTCACATTACGTCTTGATAAAATGGTGGCGATTCTACCAAAACCTTCTATGGACTTTTGCAGTCAACTAAAAAGTCACGATACACGCATTTATTTCATATCACTTCACTTATACGCCTCAATCGAACTATATTATATAATGCACCACCACAATTAAACAGTATAACTGATAATAAAACATCGTCGTTGATACAAGTTGGCGGGAAAAGTCCATTATACATTGCAGATTTAACAGTTCTGTTGGCAATTTTTGTTTCAATTACTTTTTTTATAAACGCATTATATTTTAGAGTCAGATAAATCTCTCGGTACAGATGTTTATTATTACAATACTCGTATATTCGAAATACCAGCGAAGCGAATTGAAAAGTTTCGTAAATCGATTCGCCGATTCAGTTAGCGTGTAGACAGTTTTTAACACCGCATCATGAATATCAATCAATTATTGGATAAATGAAAAAATAAATCACATTCAAGCGATATTGAATTATTTCGTCAGGCGCTCGAGAACTATTTGATTGCACGATTTTTATTTTTTAAATTGTTTATTTTTTCTATTTTTTTATCGTGGTAAAGCCTCGCTGCAGATGGATACTTTGTCAAGAATGACATATTATTTGTCTGTAGCATGAATGAATGGGCGGGCTCGCCCGACGAAGAACCACACTCCCGCAAAAACCCGGCGTCTGAGTGGTAGCTTAGCTACCGCACTTCATCCGGTGAGCGGTTGAGTTCCGGAGGCCGTATCGTTTGATATAAATCAATTATCGTACACAATATCATTTATATGTCGCAAATGTTGATATACAGTTATGCCGATGCCGTATTGTGAGATAATTGAAAACAAATACAGAATGATCGATGCTTCCGAAGCTTGAGGCTTTAGAGGTAAAGCCAAAAACAATAAAAATATAGTGAACCAGCTGTAATTCGACCAACGTTTTGCAGGGCGATGTCGGATTATCAAATGGGTTCGAATTATAGATCGAATTTATTTCAATAATAGAAAAAAAAATTAAACATTTATTGCATTTTAATATTTATATACAAATGGCGGTCTTAACGCTCATAGCGATTTCTACCAAAACAACCGTAGGGTGGACAGTGTTAAAAAGATAATTTGATGTAGGTTGGTGAACCACGTCGCCGTCATTTTTCAACAAATTAGGTATATTCAAATCGTCTTAGTGAATCCCACGAGCCGCAAGGGAGGATGGAGGTCAGCCCCAGCAGAGCCCTGCATGCTGAGGTAAGGCACCCGGGGGAGCCCGATCCCGGGACGGTCGGCACGCTTGCAACTAGGCTCGCCCCTAGCCACGCATCCATTGGCACGGCAGACCGTGGATTGGCGGAGAGGAAGGGAAAGGATAGAGAAGAAAGGAAAGGGCAGGAAAGGAAATGCGAATTGGGGGGGTTAGACTTGGAATAAATATTAATAAATCCATATATATATTTATTCCGATGCGGGAATCGAACCCGCGACCATTGACTCCGTGGGTGGAGGGCCGCGTCACTGAGCCAATCGGTCGTCAATAAAATAAACAAAGTTATACATAACATGAGCCATTAGAAAAAATATAAGTATATATAAACATGAAATAATTAGAATACCTCGTAAATCACCTTACAAATCAAACAATCTATTTGAACTACGAATTATATTATATAGTTACGTATATACCTTAAATTAAAGATCACAATGGAGAAAAAATAACATAATTGGTGCTATAGTATAGGTAATATATATAAAACAGTAAAGGTGACGCGTAAAAGTTACAACTTGTCCAATCATACATTATATTAGTGAAGGTTTGCCGAAATTTTTGCGCGGGGGCGCCGAATTAGACATAGTCTGTATTACCGCGGTTCCACTGTCTATATTTACTATAATTGTTATAAATAAAATCCTTTATTTACTAAGCTATTGATTATTCTTTAAAAAAACTTGGCACATATAGAGAGGTTTGGACATATAGAGAGGATGGATGAAAGACGACTGACAAAAGAAATTTACCTTGCGAATGTGGACGGAAAGGCCGGAAGAGGAAGACCACGAAAAACGTACCTTGACCAGATTGCTGAACTTTTTAAGAAAGGCCAGGTCAAGAGTACCCTCAACCGGCGGGCTTGCATGAGGAGAATAATGAGTGTGGAGGAAGCAAGGGAAGTATGCCGAGATCGTAGCAGATGGAGATCTGTGGTCTCTGCCTACCCTTACGGGAGACGGGCGTGACGATATGTATGTATGTAAACTTGGCACATTGTAAATACACCGTGACTTTTTAATTACCCGAGAAAATTTAGTAATATATTCAGTTATCGATATACATTAAATTTGGCGAAGAAAAATTTTTTTTATTTTTATGAAATATTTATTAAAAATTTCCTTAATATACACCAAAAATTATACAACAAAAAATCTTGCTAATTCAAATAGAAATCATTATCATTCCAATATGAACTGCACCCAAACCAACTTAATTTAGTCGCGTAATGTTTACAGAATTTCTTTGAAGTAAACAATATTACCATAAAACAATATTTTTATATGAACGCTATAATATTTGAATGTTACTTACTGACATACATATTTTTACAAACGCGAATTTTAGTTTTCTCGGGTAATTAAAAAGTCACGGTGTATAATGTTACAAGGAGCATTTAAAGATTAATATAAAATACATGTTACTATCATCGTCTAGGAATGTCGAAGCAATTCAAACATGGCAGATTTCTCAAACTCGAAGAATTCAAAGTCTATCCAACAACGATATTCACTCAATTAGTGTTCCGAGCATTTCGAAGGATTTCTTGTTAATAGTTCGAATCGCAAAACTAATTCAATCTTCAAGTTATTCGAAACTACCTGCCGTATTTAATGAAAAGGGTTCTCGAATAACGAGGCGATAAGAGGTGACAGTTTTATACTAGTTTATTCGTCGAATAATATAATATTTATTTGTATATATGCCTTGTACCTCATTTAAGATGTATTGTATTGTAAAATAAACCGACTACCAACTAACTCATAGCAAAGCTACCGTTTTCGGAATATATAGTCAAGGATTCTTCCCTTAAGTGTAAAGTGTACACTTTACAACCACTAGTTTTATGAGCTGTACAATGAGCCAAACGTCATCACAATCATCAAAATTGGACGCCTTCGTTGGGCTGGACACGTTATACGAATGGACGCGGCTAGAGTACCCAAACGCCTACTAATGGTAGAGCCACGCTGCAGACGAATATTTTGTCAAGAATGGCATAATATTTGTCTGTAGCATGAATGGGCCGGCTCGCCTTAGGAAGTACCACACTCCCGCAGAAAACCGGCGTCTGAGTGGTAGCTTAGCTACCGCGCTTCGTACGGTGAACGGTTCCGGAGGCACAACACCTTCCCCCACACCACTCCTACTTTCCCTCCCCTCCCACTCCCCTCCCCTCCCATTCCCCCTCCCCTTATTTATTAAGGTTAAGTTTAATATAAGGCTATGTTTTTATCTTATTCAGACAAATGAAACATTTTTAGTTATTTTTTTTAAAAATTATTGAATTTTATTTTGTTTGAAAACCTAATTGTTCCCTGTAATGCTTTGTGACACGTGTAATATATCTTGAGTTTGATTATAATACATAATAAAGCATAATAAAATTTAAAAAAATATGCGAATACGTCAAATAAAAAAGAAGACGTAATTTATTAAAAAACTGTTCGCATCAATCAAGTCACAAACATTTTAGGATATTCAATTTCAATTCCTGTGGGTAATTTAACAAATTTTATTCGCGCCCGACTGGAAAGAGATCCAACATAAGCATATGCAAACTAAATGCAATCTCGCTCTTTATACAAATTGTGAAATCAATTTCTTTCAATTTCAAATTCTATAACACTTTTAATCGGTCACACCTGTGCTGGCTTCTTTAAAATATTTGAAAATTTACGTAAAAATACTACGCTTTGATATTTTCTCATGGGATTCACTATGACGAATCTCAATATACCTAATTCGTTAAAAAATGACGGCGACGTGGTTTGCTATTCGTCACGTCCTGATTCCCACGAGGACGAGAAGCGACGAATGGAGAGCCGTTTCGCCACGATGAATGTGAGACGAAGGATGGATGAAAGATGGATGAGTGTGAAGGAAGCAAGGAAGTGTCAGGATGCGGATGGAGATCTATGGTCTCTGCTTAACCCTACAGGGAGACAGTGTGACTGTGTGTGTGTATGTATGTTAAAATTTACTTATGATACATAAGGCGGACTTTTTTATGGGACAGGATGGCAATCCCATAACTTCCCATGGCCCCACCGACATCTAGGTCATACGGGAGATACACTCGGAACTTGCGTAGGACTCTTTCCCGCGCGCATTTCTTGCTTGCAAGCCGGCAACGTTTCCATGACTCCTGTGGTGTCGCGGTTTTCCATGAGCGGTGTTAAATTGCTTTCCATTTGGCGACACGCTCGCTCGTTTGCCCTCCCATCCCATAAAAAAATTGATGGTTTTACGATAAATGTGCACAATCCTAAATAGAACATCGATCATATCAAGATCACAGAGTGGCTGGCAGAGACTGGATACGTTTAAGCGAAGATCGAAGTAGGTGTTTAAACGCCTGCTCGTTTGCCTTCCTATGCCATAAAACAATAAAACTGCTATATATAAAGTAGGCTTTAATGTCCTCTGATATAAAGATACTTTATTTACAAATAATTTTCTTATATGCATTATTAGTACAATTTTACAGATCATCATTTAGAATTAAATAGACTCAATACATACAACATACATTTAAACACACATCTCACGGAACACGCTGTATATGCAAACATCACGTTCAAAGATAGCTTCGTAAAAATTGATGACTCAGCTAAATGAACCTTTTTACTATCTGTCATAACATAATACTTTTACGCCGCCGTAAAAGTGACTGTATAACAATTAATGTAGCAAAACAAAGTCTTGTATCGTTGTTATAAGTCGTTATTGCGCCGTGAATAGAGTCGCCATTCATCGCGTGTTTTTCCGGAATAATCCTAGTTTGAAGGTCGTCCGCGAAGAATCAGGGTAACGTTTCATTTGTTACAAACAGAACGGATATAAATATAAAGTCGATTTTTTAAGTTACAAAATATTATCATAATATTATAATCATTATATTATTTATATACAAAAATTCCTATAATATCGGAATTGGTACGCAAGTGTTACGTTTTTCTTTTCTATATACTAAAAACGCTATAATATTCGCCGTTCGACGTGGTTCGCCATTCCTCACGTTCTGATTCCCACGAGGGCGAGAAGCGACTAACGGAGAACCGTTTCGCTACGATGAATGTGAGGGGAAGGACGGATGAGAAGATGGATGAGAGTGAACGAGGAAACGAGGAAGGTGTATCGGGATCGTAGCGCATAGAGATCTGTGGTCTCTGCCTGCCACTACGGGAAACAGGCGTGACGATATGTATGCATGTATTCGTCGTTGGTGTGAAAAATACACACAAAATAATAATATTTGATATAAGTAATAAATGCCGAATTATAATAATTTTAAAAAAATGTATCAAAGGAGAAAAAATATATCCAAGTTTTAAACTCAAATATGGGAGGTGTGTGTGTGTATGTCTTTTTTATTGTTCTGTATGATTTATTGATTTAATAAATACCAACCCTAAGACTGAGTATTTTTTATACGTATCCCAAATAAATTATCTAAAAGGATAAACAGTATAGTATTAAAAATTTATTAAAAAAGAAACTTAAATAAGAAACAGTGGAAAAGAACGCTTTTATGTAGCTTGATTATTGCATACAAAATGATATATACCCTTTGTACGCTTTGTAAAAACTAGGATTGTTACAAACATCAACCGTAGAATCGAAATAAACCTGTTTGATACTGTTATTAACTAAAATATCTGCAATAAAATGTTATAAATTAATTAATAAAAATAATTTAAAAGCAAAAAGCAGAAAATACGGAAATGTATTAAATAACATATAATACATATTCCATATTTTTTAAAATCAAATTATATTATAGTAAAAAATTAGAAATATTATATAGAATTTAAGACATGAATAGAGTTATTAACTTGCAAAATATTTCCGAATATAAAGAAAATTCTTGTAAGTCTTTCTTCATTTCTCGATCACTAGACTAGCTATCCTTTATAACATAACCTTTGGATCTTTAACCTTCCCTCCTCTTTTGATTAAACTAAATATAATTTCTAACACATAATCCCATCTATGTATCTTTATAGTATTGTCACAATACCTGGCATCTCAACTAATACTATGTATTATGAAAATGCAAATGTTTCTACCTAAAAACCCGGCAATAAAACGCGGGCTTCAAAATTAAAAAACACGATTGACAAAGAGCAATAAAACGTCATGCGGGAACGAATGAGAGAGAAAACGCTCTTCTCTTTCTAACACCCGGTATTGCAAAACGACTCACGCATAGATACCACCCATAAACCTTCATCAAATGGAGGCCAAGAACCGAGAGAAGAAACGTAGATGAAAACTCATGCTGAAAGATGTTGGATAAGAAAGACCATGGGTAGAACGCCGTGTGCGGGTGCCGCAAATTGCAGTAGCATATGCCCTGCAGTGGGAAACACATGCTAAAGAAGAAAAGGAAGGAGACGTTCATGACTAGCATAATACAACATGCGACGCATTAAGCGCGAAGCAAGTGTCATTTCTTCCCCAACAAATCCTCGAGCAATTCCTGATTAGACATACTATTGTCTCCCAGCAAGCTGCTTCTAGATTCAATTCTAGAATTCTTCCTTCCCGATACAGACCGTTTCCTCGCAATAGGTCCTGCTTCAGCTAAACTTTGATTAGTTAACATCTGGAAATTATTATTAAGTTCTGTTAATGTCTCATCTGGAATGTCTGTATTAGAGTTAACCAATTCGTTTATTTTATCTACGGCCTGTAATTGTTGTACTAATTTGTCGTTGTCGAATTTCGTTCGATTAAACTGTTTCACGTGCTGATCGATGATTTTAGTGTTCTTTTCTAAATCTTGCATTATATCTTTACAGTATGAATCTATAGGTTTTTCTAATAATTTTCTTTCTACTGCACTATTCTCCCTTTTAAGTTTTTTCTCCAACTCATTCGCAGTAAAATCATGTATACTGACGCTCGTACTAGTTTCTTCAATAGTGGTGCTGTTATAAAATGAGACAGCAGAGTTCCTACGTCCCCTTGATTTTGGTCTATCTAATTCCTCTTCTGCTTCTATTTTTTCCTCTATAGACTCTATAGATTTCCTTCTTAAAGCACTATTTCTCCTGGAAATAGGTTCCTCGTTGTTCTTTATTTTATTGAGTAGTTCTGCTTTCAAAATTTCCATTTTCTTTTGCATTTCATCTGGAGAGGAATTTTTGAGAATATCGTCGTCAACGATTGCCAAATCCGCCATCCCATCTTGAACTGTTTTAGCAAGCTCGATAAAGTCTTCTGAGCTCTTGGAACTTTTGCTAGTTGGGTTCGGCGTGGTCCGGTTGCTGGTTGAGTTTGTTCGGCTTCTCGTGTAACGGGAGCGTGACTCAATTGACGAACTTATTTCCTCATCACGAGACAAAGAACTGCTTATCGAACGAGAATTTTCGCAATATCTCGCTATATTTGGTTCAACCTGAAAAAATAAACATATATTTTATATAGGAGATAAAACTTAGGTACCACTTCCTCTTGGAGTATTTGCATCTCAACTAATATAATCTATAATCTTGTTCCCGAGTACATATAAACAATTGAAAATATATCCAATTATATAACTATGTAGTATAAAATATAATTGGGTGGTGGTAAAAAAATCGCGGGCAAAAGACAAGTTGGTCGAAAAGGAAAGTCTCCTACGTAATATCAGGGAGTGGACCGGGATAGCGAGTGCCCCAGAACTGCTGCACCTCACGAAGGTGAAGGAAAGTTGTGCTGAATCGGCTACCAACCTTCGCAAGTCGAAGAGGCACTCTCAGAAGAAGAAGTATAAAATAATAAAATTACATTTAATCGCTCCTCCAGAATTTTGAAAGCTGCATTTTCTTGGCCTGCCTTTGTTGTCTTGCTGACGGGGCGAGCAACGGTCACCGTGGAACCGGACTTGGTGGGTGATTTCACGCCTCGACATGCTGCGGTACTTATAATTTTTTCCTTCATCTACGAAAAAAATAAATTATGACATGATATTAAGATATAAAGACTACATATTGTTAATATTATAAATAATTTAAATTTAAACCTCCAGATCAATAAGTAAAAATAACACGTCGAAAATATAATACTATAAAAGTATAGGTACATACACTTTATACAAGATTGTATAAATATATTTTTTTCTATTTTTACAAGATTGTTTGTATAAATATATTTTTTCTTTTCTTCGCTCAAAAAAGTCGCTAATTGTTCGATTTAATAAGTGATTTGTGTCTAAAGTGCTTTATATCTAAAGTGAAGTGATATGTACTGAAGTAATTATAATTCATTGTCTACGAAGACTGTATTATTGCTTATTTAATTATCGCGATTCCCATCGCCACGCCCACGATTCTCAGAATAAATACTGGTGAAGGCCCTCCTGCGTTAATATATATTTATTTAACTCAGGTTCACTTATTAGTAACAATTCTCTTCATAACTTATGTTAATAAACTAATTCTAAATACTACATTTAATAATGCCACACTAGCACTTTGTGTAGGTGCTGTATTGTGGGAGAATCCGTCTTACATGTCAACGTTCTCAGGATGCCATTGGAGCTAGAACGCAGTATTCTTAGTAAAGATGCGGTCTTGTAAGGAAAAAAAAATTAATATTTTTTTTTATATATATATTCACGCCTATCCCCCGCAGGCGTTGGCAGAGACCACAGAGCTCCATCCGCTGCCATTCATCGCAGCGAAACGGCTCGTCATTGGTCGCTTTTCGCCCTCGTGAGAATCGACGACCGATTGGCTCAGTGGCGGGGCCCTCCGCCCGCAGAGTCAATGGTCGCGGGTTCGATTCCCGCATCGGAATAAATATTTATATAGATTTATAAACGTTTATTCCGCGTCTGGTAACCCCCCCCCCCCCAATCCGCATTTCCTTTCCTGCCCCTTCCTTTCTTCTCTATCCTTTCCCTTCCTCTCCGCCAATCCACGGTCTGCCGTGCCAATGGATGCGTGGCTAGGGGCGAGCCTAGTCGAAAGCGTGCCGATCGTCCCGGGGCCGGGCTCCCCCGGGGACTATGCCTTACCTCAGCATGCAGGGCTCTTCTGGGGCTGACCTCCATCCTCCCTTGCGGTTCGTGGGATTCACTAAGACGAAATTTAATATACCTTGTTCCTTTTTACGGTATAAAAACCGCTAGTTCTGCTATATGCAAACATTTCGGATGCCGAGCAAAACCGCGACAGCATCAATAGCATCCAGAAACCGTTATTGTACAGCACACTTAGGGCATCTAAAGCCTTCTGCGGATAGTTAGTCCACAGATTTTCTTCGTAAAAGACTGGAAAATGAACTGATGGTAATTCAATATACTGTAGCACTAACCTCGATAATCGTGGACAATTTGTCGGCGTTGTTGATGGCTAGATCCAGGTCATGCCTGGTGTCCTTGTGTTTGTTTATCTCCGTCTGTAGCTGGTGGCGGAAGTTCTTCGCCTCCAGCGTTATGCGTCGCTGCAGCGTGCTGATCGTCTCGTTCTGCTGTTGAACCTTCGCCGTGAGCTCATTTACTTGCGCTTGAAGCTTCTCACGTTCGAGTAGATTCCTGTATATATTTATTTAAATTCTTTATTGCAATCCTTAACACCCCTTTTTTATGGATAGGGAGGCAAACGAACGAGAATGTCACGATGAAAAGCAATCAACGCCGCCCACAGACATCTGCAACACCAGAGGCATCACAGTTGCGTTGCCGGCCTTTAGGATATGAGTACGCTTGGTTTTTGAAGGTTTCAATGTCGTATCAGTTCGAAAATACCGACGAAGTCAGCTGGTTCCAGCGTGGTGGTAACGTGGAATGAAGTTTCGAGAAAAACACACCGTACTAGATCGCCACTCATCCAGACGGTGGCGATGAAACCCTTTAATCTGTATTGAATAAGCATGGTGGGTTAATATCCATGCATCCGGTTCTGGTAAGGCCCCTGCTCAATAGTGGGGCATATATCTGCATTACCCCTAACTCATTGACTAACAAGTTATAGAAGGGGTAGGGGGTAAGTTTGTTGGGAAAAATGTTGAGGTAGGGCTCGATGAAGAAGAATTACATCCAAACCTTAAAGATGAACTGAACCTAGTGAAGAAATGCTTGACGGCCTGACGGTAACACCTACCGGGGTTGCTCTCGAACAAAAAATGGTGATAAGTGCGAACATATGGGTGGGAGGGGGGCGGGAGAAAAAATCCAAAATGGCGGAAAACAAGATGGCTGCCATACAAGGCTGCCAAAAACGCTCGCGTAGCTTATCGGGGCCGTCTCAGGCTGACCCCAATAAGCTAGTATGTATTGGGGGCACTCTAATTCTCAAAAGATGTGAAATATAATTTTTTGTACACAAACACATATTGTACGGTGACAGACAAATCTCAACTTGTTGCGAGAATCACATATGAGGCGACACGGTAACTGTTCAGAAATAGGATCTTTAGATCTTTTTTTTAGAATCAAATTTGGTGACGTTTACAAAAAATTTTGACCGATAAAAATTTTTTTGTAAACGTCACCAAAATTGATTTTTTTAAACGTAAAGGCCATATTTAAGACACCTTATTAGAGTAGGTATATTTTTCCAACAATTTGTTGCCTGATATCGGAAATTACCCGTGAATGCTGCAGTTTTTTGCTGGTGTACTATTCATAGATGGCGCGTGTCTCTCTTTTTATGAGATGGGAGAAACTTCATTAATGCGGTTAGTTTTTCCCCGCTTTAAAGTATTTAATCAAATCGACTCTCTTACTTGTCCCTAGTCAACTCCAGTAAGTGTTGGTGCTCGTCTCTTAGCTGCTGCAGCTGCATGTCCCGTTCTTTCAGCTTCGCGGTCACCTCCTTGTACTGTTGTCTCAGCTGCTTGTACTTGCTGTGCTGCACGCGCATCTCCTCAGTGTGAGAATTCAGTACTTGAGGCAATTCCGCGTTAGAATTCTCGTATCTGGGCGTAACAACCATTCTATTAAGTGAAACAACATCAGCAGTCGTCGAGGGGTCGAAATTTGACCTCAATTCATATTTTTTCTATACTCTTCCATTAAGTTCATGTGGTTTAAGATAGTTTGCGCACATAGAGAGGATGGATGAAAGATGACTGGTAAAAGAAATTTACGTTCTGGATGTAGATGGAAGGGTCGGTAGGAGAACACTAAGGAGAATATACCTTGACCAAATTTCCGAAGCTTTTAGGAAAAGCCAAGTCAAATGTACCCTTAACCGACGGGCTTGCATCAGGAGGGTGTTGAGTGTGGAGGAAGCAAGGGAAGTATGCCGAGATCGTAGTGGATGGAGATCTTTGGTCTCTGCCTACCCCTACGGGAAACAGGCGTGTCGATATGTATGTATATGTGTAAGTTCATATTTAAATAAATCAAAACTCACACTCCTACGTCAGCGCAAAGCGATTTAAAAAGGTATTGTAAATGGTAGAGCCACGCTGCAGACGAATACTTTGTCAAGAATGGCATAATATTTGTCTGTAGCATGAATGGGCCGGCTCACCGGGAAAGTACCACACCCCCGCAGAAAACCGACGTCTGAGTGGTAGCTTAGCTATCGCGCTTCGTACGGTGATCGGCCGAGTTCCGGAGGCCCAACATCCTCCCCCTCCCCCTACCCCCTCCCCCTACCCCCTCCCACTACCATTCCCACTCCCATAATGACACTTTCCTTAAAGGTCGGCAACGCTTCCCCACTACCTAAGGCGCTGCGGATGTCTATGGGGGACGTTGATTGCTTTCCATCAGTTGGCACGCATGCTCGTTTGCTTCCTACCCGTAAAAAAAGCAACGACATAATTATTTTGATTTCTAACAAACCTCTGTAATGCAATCTCTTGTTTTTTCTGTAAAGCGCGTAATACTTTATTTTCATTGCTCAATTCCTGAAATACAAAACAAAATAAAGTTAAGTTAAACCTTAAAGGTTGTCTCGAACTCGTGAAACACGTGTCGTGTACATCGTGGAAGAGTGGTGGTGTCTGTATTATGTTGGTGTTGTTTAATAGTGGTTGTGAAGAGGCGAGTTGCTGACGGCCGTTTTTCGGTAAGATTGAGTTTGAGTTCCCCGTAAATCCACTTCTTCC
Source organism: Baronia brevicornis (assembly GCA_031353405.1). Classification (NCBI taxonomy): domain Eukaryota; kingdom Metazoa; phylum Arthropoda; class Insecta; order Lepidoptera; family Papilionidae; genus Baronia; species Baronia brevicornis. Next base: position 824,804 of record JASFAT010002824.1, on the reverse strand, counting down.
AGTAAAAAAACACATTATTTTTTTTTCCATTTTCGTTTGCTTGTCGCGGATCTTAGCTAAATAACAATTCTGACTGTCCACATAGTAATGGATTTCCGCAAAATAACTCCCAACTCCATTAATCATATTTTTTATTTTATTTGTATATTCTTTGCTTGTCTGTACTGTTTTGTTGATTTTGGGATAAGGTTTTTCTTTTTATCTATATTAAAATTAAAATCACCAAGGGACTTTTCCCGCCAACTTAGATCAGTGAAGTTGTGTTTTTATAACACTTTTATAATTTTATATTATAATCAGTTATATTGTTTATTTGTGGTGGCGTATTATATTATAGTTCGGTTAATGCGTATAAGTGAAGCAATATGCAATAAATGCATGTGGTTTTGGTTGAATAGCCACCATTCTATCAAGACGTAACGTGATAAACAGACTAGTTATATTTTAAGAGATTTTATGTAATCGTATTTTACTTGACACTGGCATAATAGTTATAATTAATTGCCATCAATGAAAAGAAAAAAATCACCAAGAGACCTGCAAGTGATAATGTGCATCGGCCAGTTGATTCTGCAGCTGCTTGACTCGGTGCGTCTTCGCGGAGAGTACGCGCTGGGTCACGTACCGATCTCCCTTGCCCAGCGAGTGGTTGGACATGTCCACTGTCAGCGGTGTAAGCCGCTTGCGTTTCGTCAGCAGGCTTAGCCGCGAATTGCTGCTGTAAACGCTCTCCAGCGATTCCTTTCTATAAACCACAGTAACTTCGATTATTATATTAACTTGTAACAACGCCATCTAGGGAACGTATAGAGAACCTTCATGTAAACCGACCAATCAAAGAAGTAAAAAGTTTATCTAAAATAACAATTCAAAATAATAAAACAAAAAGTAAAATGAATAATGATTTTTTTAACAAATTGAAATATTTTATTTATAGTAGTGTAATTACAATAATTATAAGAAGCTAATGTATATTAATTATTATAAATAACATTTATATAGGTGTTTCCAGAAATTTCTTTCCACGCAACAACACTCTGTTGAACAAGCTTATTAATAACGGGTTGCTTCGAACGAATACGACATGAGAATCTTCCAAAAGCAAGGTTTTCTTCATATTTTATAAGAGCTAGAAACGCCTTTGTTGCATACATCTGAGTGATGTCGTTTTCTATCAGGTAACGAGCGGTTACTCGCTTGCCTTCCTATCCTATAAAATACAACCTTTCTATGCAATGTAAGCTATTCCTAAATAAAGGTTATGATAAACATCATGTAAAAAAGTATGCACATATATTATTTTCATTAGGAATATCTCTCCGTCGTAAAGAAAATCATACTGGCCTTGGTTCTTTTCTTCTTTCTTCAGGCATAAGACTCAATACTGACATGCTTTTAAATCACACTCAGAAAAACATTTCTACAATCAACACATAAGAAATTCTACCTTGTCAAAGTCACCTTGTTAGTATTTTGCTAAATTGTTTTGTAAAACGTGTTGCTATGGCAACAGATAACATGTCACAATCGATAATTAAAATTTATTTTTTATGTATTTAATAGAAAGATTACACTTGTATATCCGCTTGTTACTTCAATATGAAATTACATCTGATTTTATTAATCTTCCTTCTTCTCTCTCTATCTAAAGGTCATAGAAAAAAAATATCGATATTCTTATCCGAATCGACCGACAAAACTGAAGTCGGAAAGGCCTGACATGATTAGCACAAGTATCGAGAAATAGAGCTAAATCGTCACCAATTGGTACCCGAAATAGGCCAAAGAAACAGGAGACGTCTTATTACCAGATAGGAGGCCAAATTGAATCTGACGGTCAAATCAAACCGGCGAAAATTGGCTGGCAACAGAATGGAGTGGAAGAAACTGAAACTGGCCTTCTTTAACCACACTTATCCCTTAAACATTGTGTGAGGGCTGAGAGAAGCTATGTGTTATTTATAGCATGCTTCTTATATGGGCCGGTCCTTTATAAATTTGTAGCTACCTGCTACAGAATATATACTTCGGGAACAAATTCGCGGAACACGCTTTGATACTGCGCACGTGCAGGCGCAACCGCGTCTCCTGATCCCCACAATCTTCTCTCGCCATAGCTTTCTATATAATAGGTCCATTGGTGTAAATAAAAAGAGTATAAATCTCTGTCTCCTGTTGCAAAATTTCTCACCTAAGAGGTAGTACCTCTTACAGGTTTTTTTTGTATAAACCGATTCTTTATAGGCTTGAGTTTTCATAGGATAGGAGGGCAAACGAGAAAACGTGTCGACTGATGTAAAGCTGTAAACAATAATATACAATCCATAATAGACATCCGACACCATAGTTAGTACGGAAACTTTGCCGGCCATTAAGGTATGTGTAGACACGTTTTTTGAAAGTTTCTACGTCGTATCGGTTCCGAAATACCACTGCAGGTATCTGGTTCGACAAACGCCCACCAAGGGCGTGGAGTGAAGTTTCGGGAAAAGCGTAGTGTACTGGATCGCTACTCATCCAGATGGTGGGGATGAAACGTCTATTTTATTTTATTTATGGCTGTATTTTTATTTACTGCTATTTTATTTTATTTCATTCTGCCGACAACCGGTAAGAAACGTGACAGTTGACACGAGGCATCCTCAGGTATAGTAGACTCTACGAAAGGCAAACTTAAAATTCTTTATGAACTTCAAAGACTTTACGGTTGTCTTTCGTAGATTCTACTAAACCTGAGGACTGAAATAATGTCGATGCAAAACACGTTGTCCGTGTTGAAAAATGGTATAGTGTTTGTTGTTGATTTGACGTTGTTGATTTTTGACTGTCCATCTTTATAATGGATTTCCGCAAAGTAACGCCTGACTCATTAAATTACTGTATAGTAAAAAATGCGCCTTTATAATTGGTAAATATGTTAAATTATTATTTATGCCCACCTTTATTGCACACAAAAGACAGGAAGCGTTAAGGGAAAAGGTGTTGCCACCGAATTAAAATTAAACATAACAAACCACAAAGTGTTGCTATATAATTTTCAATATTACCTTTGGCCTTTACAACTTTATTATAAGGATACAGGGTATGAATACTGTATATTGCAGACTTTAACAATAAAGACAAAAAGTGGACTACGGGCAATTCCAGTCTTTAATCCCCGATGAAAGGTGAAGATTATTTTTTGGTAAATAGTGGTACAAAATTGATTGCCTGGCTCCATTAATTATCTATTGGGGATAGATATTACTTACCAAAACTTGACTAGTAAGGTTATTAAAGTCAAATAAGGTAAATCAGTGACGTTGAGTTTTTATTTCATTTTCAAAATCGTATATTTTTATCAGTTATATTGTCTAATTGTGGTGACATATTATACAATATAGTTCGAATATTAGGCGTATTAGGAAAGTATATTCAGAGAAGTATAAATAAATGCGTGTATCGTGACTTTTTAAGTCGTGTTACGTCTGTAATGCATCACACCTATAGCTACCGTGATACTGGCGACCCTGTTGGGAAAGCTCGCCAATGATTGGGTTGACGCCATTTTCGGTCATCATAGACGAAGCCTGAGCGTGACGATGGCAGCCCCGTCAGTAAAACAGACCGATGATTAGGTTGACGCCACATTCGGCCGCCATATCTCCGCCGTGACAGTGGCAGTCGTGCAGGCAACGGTGACCGCTGATTGGGCTATCACGTTCGGCTGCCGACCCAATAGCTCCTAATTTTAGTCAATAAATAGATCAACAAGCTCATTTTGTAATTCAGTGAATACTCGATAAGGGTAAACTCTCTACGAGCCTTGTCAGGAGTAAAATAGTGTATTTTTTTGTTATTGCCAATTGACTGAAAAAGTGCTTGGAAGGTTTTGATAAAATGGCTGCAATTTTGTCGGGTCGTAATGTGATAAGCGGACTAGGACAATAAAAGAGATTAGATATTATTGTATTTTACTTGACACTGGCATAATAATTATAACTAATTGCCATCAAAGAAAAGGAATAAAGGGAAGGTTATGAAATAAAACAATATAAAACAAAATAATATACTTATCCAACAGTTGCTATACACAAGTATATGTACACATCTATTATGAATATTTTAAAGTCGAACACGACTATGGAACATATAAATTAATATATTTCAAATTTGCAATATTCTTGAACAACAATTCATGTATTCTAAGACAACACTACATTCAACAACTCATTGAGATCGTAGATAAGATCTTAGATACTTTGTATTTAGAGGTAATATTTAATATAATCTATTTTTATTTCTTGACCGTACAACTATAATTAAAATTGGTATACGACAAACCTTTAATAGTTATAATATTTTCCCAACTCGGGTGTCACATAATAAAACCCAGCAAAAGGCTTCAAACTAGGGGAGGACTATAATAGATAAAATAAGAAATGTGATATCTTCATGTTCCAGTAAAATAACAGTTCCAGTGACCTGTTCCTAAATAACAGCCTGTTATATCACAACATAGATTAATTAGAAGCAAATTGGATATAGATTAATAATAGCAGTCCTGTAGAATGGTTTCCTGAAATGAAAACCACTCTTCATGCCTGCATGCTCACGACAGAATAATCACAAAATAATCCAGCTGGATTATTTTTTAAATATATGATGAATTTTATCTGGTACATGTGTTTTTTCATTCTATCTTTGTATTTTCTAATGAAATGATGCATTTTATCGTAGTATAAGATAATTGCTTGAAACGTCATATCATTACACACATTTTTAAGAAAATAATAAAAATCAACATGAGCTGAATCTTAAAAATCATCTGTCATCAGCATCTACTGATATCACAAATATATAAATCGGCAACGATCCTATCTAATAATGCACTTTTTTCATTCCAGTTTACTCACTATTGAAACAATATGAATATATGCATTAACTAAAATGTCATCATCAAATTAAAAAGGACAATTTGTATTATCATACACATTTGTAATACCATTACAAGTAAACAAAATAGTTTATCGATCAACATAGACATTGAAAATACTTCTTATAACATTATTGTTTCAACAGAAAAAGTAATTATTTTATGTATTTTACTAATTGAAACATACTCGTAAATTATTTTGATAATGTGATGGCCCACAAAGGTTTTTATATGTCAAATCATAGAATAAGAGATAACAATAATTTTCAATTAAAAAAAACATTTAATATACTTCAATCTTAACATAATGGATAATTATTTCTGACTTATAAGACGCTATATATTTTTTTATATGTGAAGTCACAGACAATAGAAATCCCAAATAACAAGATTACATATATGCTTTATATATGTTGTAGTTATAGAATAGGACCAGCCCAATTCTAATTATATTTATAGACTGTAGGAGAAAATACCTTTGTATGGGAGAGTGTCAGAGTAAACAAAACCATATGCGATGCACAATCTCCTTACCATGCAAATTAAGGCAACACTTTTTTATTTGTGATGTAGGCCAATGTCTATCAGCAAACTTTATGACTATAAATATTATTATAGAATTACTTTATTCCAGTTTGGACTTCTAAGTATTTAAACAAGTTGTTCGTTAACCAAAAATTAGTATAACACATACAATAACTGCCATTCTTAATCTTATAACTAAATGTTGAATGTTACAAAGTTGCTAACTCCTTCCAAAAAATTTTCCTGACCTTTGACTTTAACTTTTCTCAAATATAAAATATGCCACATATAAAACGTATGTGTCACATATAAAACATATATGTCACATATAAAAATAATAACCTCACCCCGAGTAGAAAGCATTTCATACAGAAATCATAAATATCTACGAGAACTTCTACGAGGTTCACCTGCACATTTCATATCATGTTTTAAAATTTCTGCATGTAATGATTCTATATCATAGCTGATTGAGTGAGAGAGTGAGTGAAGGCTTTTATATTTTTGTATGGCAAATGTAAATATTTAGTATCCGTGTATCACAGATAGTAAGGTCTCAACCGCCCCAATATTATTTATACTATCTAGTATTTGGTAACTTTAATGCATATTGGGAAAATTACTTTCAAATAGTTTTCTTAACGTCTTTGAAATTTGTGAACATTTTAATTTAACTAATATAAAGGTCACATGTAAATTTGGACATGATTCGATGAGCAGAAGTGATCAGAACCTTTCACTTTATACAAATTACTAAACACACTTGTATGATACACTAAGAAAATGTGTTGCGCAAACACTGGTCACATCACCATCACAATCACTTCACTTGGGAAGGGGATCTTTGTTCTGTTTCTCCCAAAGCCTGGTATACAAGGATTGCGGGTTACTGATGAGGTCCTGATGTTTTCCCCTTTCAGATATTGAGCCGTTCTCCAACACCAGTATCTCATCTGCATCGGCTACAGTTGACAATCTGTGTGCGATACATATAGACGTCCTTCCAACGGTTGCTGCCTTTAGTGCTTGTAGGATCGCCTGTGAAGTTAAAATCTATATTTAGAAATGATCGATGATTGCTTGAATTATAGTCATGAGAGCAGAGTGAATATGGTGAAAATGAGAGCATTATGAAGTATGTCCGAGTTAACTTTTAATTAGAAATTATATAGTATAAGATGTATAGATAAGAAGATAGTATAAGAGTGATGTGAAATAAACACAAAAGATGGTTCATTTCTTCTTCTTCTGTTAGTGCTTCTCCTTCTAGCAAAGGTTGACACGCAATTCAATACAACTTTCGCATGACAAGTAATAACACTCAACATCGAGATAGTGACAAACTTAGCTGTAGTAATTATTGCATATACAGTTACCAAGAGAATAACAAAAAAAATTATTACACACACATATTTTTATTGTGTTACAGTGATGTTTTTGATTTATTTCTTAATGTTACAGAGTGAACCAAAAACATTACATTAACAACAAACATTGAATCTATATGATTTAACGAGAGTTTTACTGGGGGCCCAACAATTACTTCGACTTATAGAGAGGTTTGAATTGTCAAGAATAGACTGTAAATCGTACTCACATGTTCAGTAAGGGAATCCAAACTGGAGGTAGCCTCATCGAAGACGATAATGGGGGAGTTCTTGAGAATGGCTCGAGCGATAGCCACTCTCTGTTTTTCACCCCCGGACAACTTCAAACCACGTTCGCCAACTTGAGTTTCATAGCCCTGAAAATTTAAAACTTCACATGTAAAAAATCTTAGAACCATTTCTAGAATCTATTCTCAATTCAATGGAATAACGCAAAGTCGATATTAAATAGATCAGAGTTCAATCTTTTAACAAATATTTTTTTTTATATATGTGCACGCCTATTCCCCGCAGGGGTTGGCAGAGACCACAGAGTTCCATCAGCTACCATTCATCGCATCGGAACGGCTCTCCATTGGTCGCTTCTCACCCTCATGAGAATCAGGACGTGACGGGTGGCGAACCACGTCGCAGTCATTTTTCAACAAATTAGGTATATTAAATTCGTGTTAGTGAATCCCACGAGCCGCAAGGGAAGATAGAGGTCAGCCCCAGCAGAGCCGTGCATGCTGAAGTAAGGCACCATAGTACCTGGGAAGCCGGTCCCGGGACTATCGGCACGCTTGCGACTAAGCTCGCCCTTAGCCACGCATCCTTTGGCACGGCAGACCGTGGATTGGCGGAGAGGAAGGGAAAGGATAGAGAAGAAAGGGCAGGAACGGAAATGCGGATTGGAGGGGTTACCAGACTCTGAATAAATATTTATAAATCCATATATATATTTACTCCGATGCGGGAATCGAACCCGCGCCCATTAATTCCGTGGGCGGAGGGTCCCGCCACTGAGCCAATCAGTCGTTTTTATAAGAAAGAAAATTATATTCTCTTTATAAGAAAATATAGCTAAAGCAATCTACATAACAAAGTTCCGCATAAATACCACTTACATACATACATATCGTCACGCCTGTCTCCCGTAGGAGGAGGCAGAGACCACAGATCTCCATATGCTATGATCTCGACAAACTTCAAAATCGACTACTACTCCACAATCATACTCTTCATACTAGCTCAACGGTTAAGGGTACTCTTGACCTGGCTTTTCTTAAGAACTTCGGCAATTTGATCGAGGTATGTTCTTCTTGGTATTCCCCTATGGACCCTTCCATCCGTTTAGATTCCACTAATCAATCTCAAATTGTGTCAAAATAATTTGAAACCACAATTTCGTCTTAAACTATTTTTACAAAATGAAATATAATTTAATTGCTACCTTGGGCCAGGTGACGATGGAGTCATGCAATTCGGCCATCTTGCTGGCTTTGTAAACGTCCTCCGCGGGCCTGGATAGGTCACCGTAATGCAAGTTGTGGTATATTGTATCATGGAACAGTACGCAGTCCTGAAAGTTTTGATAAAGATTTAAATAAAATAAATGCTTATGACCAATAGTATCTTTAGTGACAGTAATATATTATACAATTAGATCGATAGATAGATATATTCTTTATTGTACACCAAAAAACAAAGTTTTACAATTATAATATTTATATAAAAATGTCGTAATATTCATAATAATTGTAATATTTATAATTAAATATTGTAATATTTATATTAGGTGTACAAATAAGTTTCCGCAGTTTTTTATAAAAAATTAGGAATTTATTGTAAAGGAAAAGTACATTACGTTTTATTCAAAGTATTTTCCATCATTTGCCACTACTTTTCCCCATCTTTCTGGCAACATTCGGATACCCCGTCGAAAAAACTCTTCATCTTTTGACGCTATCCACAAATCTACCCAATTTTTGGTGTCTTCATATGATGTGAAGCGCTGCTCAGACAGACCATGTGCCATCGACCGGAACAGGTGATAATCAGAAGGGGCTAAGTCTGGTGAATACGGCGGGTGGGGTAAAACTTCCCAGTTGAGTGTTTCCAAGTATGTTTTTACCGGCGCCGCAACATGTGGACGAGCATTATCGTGTAAAAGAATAATTTTGTCGTGTCTGGAGTAGTAATGGGCGCGTTTTTCCTTAAGTGCCCGACTCAATCTCATCAATTGTGTTCGGTAGAGAGCTCCAGTAATGGTTTCGCTTGGTTTCAGCAATTCATAATACACGACACCAAGCTGATCCCACCAAATACACAGCATGAGTTTTTTTCCATGAATATTCGGCTTAGCTGTCGATGTTGATGGTTCGCCGGGCTTAACCCATGACTTTCTCTTCTTTGGATTATCGTAGTGAATCCATTTTTCGTCACCAGTGACTATACGATGCAAAAAACTCTTTTTTTATTCCTGGCAAGCAGCATTTCACTCATGCATAATCGGCGTTCAACGTCTCTCGGCTTTAGTTCATATGGAACCCAATTTCCTTGTTTTTGAATCATTCCTAACGATTTTAAACGATGTGAAATTGCTTGTTGAGTCACTTGTAGAGTAAGTGCAAGTTCTTTTTGCGTTTGGGACGAATCTTCCTCCAATAGTACTTCTAATTCCATGTCTTCGTACACTTTCGGCCTTCCACTGCGTTCTTTGTCTTTAAAGTCAAACTCACCGTTCTTAAACTTTTGAAACCATTCCTGACAACTTCTCTCACTTAAAGCAGCTTCACCATATGCTTCTAGAAGCAATCGATGCGCCTCAGCTGCAGATTTTTTCACATTAAAGAAGTAAATCAAAAGTTCCCGCAAATGATGCTTATTCGGAATAAAACTTGACATTTTTGCACGAAAAAAATTACGTGATGCTGATACGGAATCACTAGTACTTTAAGGTTATGGTGTTGCCAGATGACTAAACTTGGGATATTACGTTTTACATCTGACAATTTCTCCATAACCTTCTGGTGGGGCCATCTTTTGACAAACCGCGGAAACTTATTTGTACACCTAATAATAATTGTAATATTTATATAAAAATGTCGATCTTGTCGCTAGAATAGCGATTTCTTCCAGACAACCATAGGTTAGACACAATGTTAAAAATATAATTTGATGTAAGTTGGTGATACATTATCGTCAGGACGATAGAAAAAAACAGGAAATAAAAAAGTTAATAGTCATAAACAAAAATATATATAAATATGAGTTAACCATAGATAATAAACGAATAAATAATCCTAAATATGAGTTGACCATAAACCATAATAAACGAATAAATAATCCTAAATATGAGTTAACCATAAACCATAATAAACGAATAAACAATCCTAAATATGAGTTAACCATAAACCATAATAAACGAATAAACAATCCTAAATATGAGTTAACCATAAACCATAATAAACGAATAAACAATCCTAAATATGAGTTAACCATAAACCATAATAAACGAATAAATAATCCTAAATATGAGTTGACCATAAACCATAATAAACGAATAAATAATCCTAAATATGAGTTGACCATAAACCATAATAAACGAATAAATAATCCTCTTGTTTCACGAATGTGATCTAACACGAGTTAAAAAGAAAAAAGTTGTCATTTCACACAAATTGTTTTGTTCGCAGTGGTTTTTTTTTTTTTTGGTTTTTTATATTCTATTAGTTTTTCATGTTCTTCTTGAATCCCAGAGCAAGATATGAAGTCTTTGGGACAAAGATAAAACTGCTGAATTATCAACACAGAAGATTAGGGATGATCATCCAAATATAATATTCGCAAGGTGATAAACAAAATGACTGCAGTGAAGGTAGTGATATAGAAGTTTTGCGCAAACAAATGTATTTATCAAAAAGTGACAATGCGTAAAATTGTTTTATGTTTGTTATTTAATTTCTTTCAAAGTTTAATTTATTTTTTTAATATATTTAATGGTACAAATTATGGGATTGTATAAATAGATTTTTAAGTTAAACTATTTATCTTTTAACACGAAATTTTTGAGTACGTATCTGTCGTGTAAAGAGATAATTAGGTGTATTAATCAGGTTGTGTGCGAATAAAGTTCACACCTGAGAAGAATTTCAAAATGATTTTTTTCCATCGAGTTCGGAGACAATAATTTAATACATCATTGATTGTTACATACATACATACATACATACATACCTGTGGAACTATAGCGATGGCTTTCCTCAAGCTGACCAAATCCACGTCTCTGATGTTCTGTCCAGCGACAAGTATCTGACCGGATTGTGGCTCGAAGAATCTAAATAGAAGTCGCACCATCGTAGACTTACTGAAAAAATTACAAGTGTATATATATATAATACGCATAACAGAAAGACCGATGTGGAAATGGACTTACTGTGTACTTCTCGCAGCAATTTATTTAATGTACTTCGATTAAAGAGCAGAAATGATGTTAAGAAAGTTTCTTTTTAACAGCCCATAAATACTTACTATTAATTTAACATTATACCCTACCACTACTTTGCACGGGTCTTTCCATTTCTGGAGGAACGGACGTTAACCCACCACACTCGTCCAATGCGGATTGGCGGGGTCACCAGACTCGGAATAAATATCTGTAGGCCATACATATATTTATTCCGATGCGGGGATCGAACCTGCGACCGTTGACTCCGCGGGCGGAGGTCCCCGCCACTGAGCCAATTGGTCGTCGAATAGCGAGGCTGATTGTATTGAAATAAAAAAATATTTTGCAGCATAACGGTGCCTTCATTATAATAAAAAAATCACAATTTTTATACTTATATACGATGATTATATATATTTTTGTTCATTTTTGAGGTTTTTGTTTTTTTTCATATAATAATCAAAATGTCATCAGTTTCAAGCAACATCACTTGTTCACAAACCACCTGACCGTTGTAGGCATTACGGAGCGAATTTTAAAATAACATTCAAAAAATAATTTTAATTACTTTTAGCTACGTCAGGCACTTCATTTTATTAATTTAAGATTATTAATGGAGTCAGGCGTTACTTTGCGGAAATCCATCACTATATGGACAGTCAAAAGTTTTACTTAGCTAAGATCCGCGACAAGCAAAACAATAACAGAAAATTAATAATGTGTGTCTTTTTCCGTTGGGTTTAGTGGATTTATTTGGAACTTAAACCAAAAACTTACCGAAAATCGGCCATCAATTCTCCACCCACCAACCACTATACACAACGCCAAACACACACTACCACTTTTCCATCTTGTAAACGACACGTGTTTCGCCCCAACACGAGGCATCTTCAGGTATAGTAGACTCTTCTACGGAGGACAACCGAAAAGTGACTTCCGAAAAAGCACACATTATTAATTTTCTGTTATCGTTTCGCTTGTCGCGGATCTTAGCTAAGTAGAACTTCTGACTGTCCATATATTTATTAATTAATTTATTTGATGTAGCGTTTAGGTAGGTCTCACGAGGCACTCACCAAGCTAGGCGCGATCATAACGAACACGGTCACAGTTGCGCAAACCAAACGCAAACCTTACACATAAACATGTTGAAGGTGCTCGTTGGTCAGGTTCTACCTCCGCAACATCAAGACAGCGGACGTCAGCGTAATCGGGGACAAGGATGGAAGAGTCCTCTGACCAATTGAGTGAACATACCCGCTGCCCGATCCACCGACGATGCCAATCTTCTTTCCAGCGGGGATGGTGAAGCTAAGGTTGTTGAATATTGGCTTCCCGTTGATATACTTGAAGCTCACGTCTTTGAACTCTATGGTGGATGACGTTGCGGTCACATTCAATGGGAGAGCTTTTACTTTCTCCTGAAAATAGAAGTACAGTTTATACGTAATGGATAAAGTAGAACCTACCTTGACCAAATTGCCGAAGTATTTAGGAAAGGCCAGGTCAAAACTAACTCTAAACCGGCGAGCTTGTATGAAGAGAGTGATGAATGTCGAAGAAGCAAGGAAAGCGTGTCAGGATCGTAGCAGATGAAGAACTGTGGTCTCTGCCCACCCCTACGGGAAACAGCCATGTCGATATGTGTGTATGTAGATGATTGATGGTGCTATGATCCTTCATATTATCAAGGATTAAGTGCGTTTTTATAGAAACTTCTTTCCACGCACCACAACCATATGGAACCAGGTGCCTCCAGGGATGTTTCCAAACCGATATGATATTGGAACCTTAAAAGAAACAAGACTACACTTTCTTTAAAGGCCAGAAATGCTTCCGCAATACCTATGGCACTGAGGATGTGTATGGGCGGCGTTAATTGCTTTCTATCGGTTGACACGCCTGCTCGTTTGCCTACCCATATGATTTTACCTATTAATCTATATATTAATTTTTTTTAAAAAAGATAGTTGACTTTTAGTAATCTCTCTTCAATTCGAGAACACCGAATATTAAAGCAATTGCTCCTAACACTGGTGTTACCTTGATACTGGATTGAACGGTCATGAGGGTGAACATCGTCTGCATGTCGACCAACGCCTGCCGCACCTCGCGGTACACCGAGCCCAGGAAGCCCAGCGGGATCGACAGCTGGAACAGCAACCCATTCACCATCACCAGGTCGCCCACCGTCATGTTGCCTGAAACACATTTTAATACAACACCACTACAGTCGACTGTTGATAATACAAACCTCTCGATAATTTGAAGTATTTTTTGGGTCCCTAGCAAAACTCTCAAATATATTCAATCGTTTTTGGTACACGCGGTAATTTGATGAAAAATATTGTATTTTTTTTTTCGAAATACCGAGTGTCCATAATTATCAAAAACACGCGGCAATTCGAAATTCTATATATGTGCTTGGTATGCTTCAATAAATACTACTTAAATCGACAAATAGTACATTTCAATAAATACTAGTTTCAGTAATTCGACCGTCCCGTCCCGGGATCAGGCTCCCCGGGTACTATGGTGCCTTATCTCAGCAAGCGGGGCTCTGCTGGGGCCGACCTCCATCCTCCCTTGCGACTCGAGGGATTCACTAAGACGAATTTTAATAAACCTAATTTTTATAAAAAAAAATACGCCGACGCGGTTCGCCACCCGTCACGTCCCGATTCCCACGAGGGCGAGAAGCGCCTGACGGAGAGTCGTTTCGCTACGGTGAATGTGAGTGGAAGGATAGATGAGTGTGGAGGAAGCAAGCAAGGTGTGTCGGGATCGTAGCGGATGGTGATCTGTGGTCTCCGCCCCCCTCCCCCCTCCTACGGGAAACAAGCGTGACGATATATTTTGTTTTTCTCTTGGTATAACAAATCTCTAAACATTTCGAATCCTTTGTAATTCGAAGTATTAAAAGTCCCTTCCAATTAATGCAGTGTGTCCTTGTGTCGGTTTAACAAATAATACCCACTTTTAGTTTATCCCAAAAGTAATATTTTTTTATAAAATACAATTTTTAACATTAACTTGTAACAGCGCCATCTAGTGAACGCGTAGAGAACTATTCGCGATTGCGTGGTGCGAACTTCGTGCGATCACAGGACCGCATCGACCGATCAGAGGACCGCACCGACCGATCAGAGGACCGCACCGACCGATCAGAGGACCGCACCGACCGATAGGAAGCGAGCGCCAATCAGCGATCCGTAGCCCTCTCTGCGACGCGCACGCGGGCACGCGGGCACGCGGGCACGCGTGGGGCAGCTGGCCTTTATAATGCGTGAACACGTAACGCTGTCTCAGAAACTTCTCAATTGAGTTCGCCAGTTGCGCGCACGTCTTAATTATGCGCGAAAAAAGTAAACGCCTGAATTGCAATCTAAATTACGAGGACCACGATGGAAGAAACGTCTATTACACAATTGAATTGGATCACTCTGACACACACACACACACACACTGTAGTAACTCTGCTATCTGTTATCGGCCTGGGTAAAGGACAGCAAACGAGCGTATCACCTGGTGGAACTCAATTAACGGCGCCCATAGGCATCCGCAACACTAAAGTCGTCACAGATGCGTTGTCGACCTTTTGAGATATAAGTAGGCTTGTTTTTTGAAAAAGTTTCCTTTTATTTAGGTATATCACGATGCACCACTTCCAGGTGAGGTTGGTTGACAACACGTAGTCGCTTTATTCACTTCCATACCTTTAGCGATCTCGTTGGCAGCCATCAGCATTATCACGCTAAGCCCACCGCTGAAGATCGCGTGTTGGCCGAAGTTAAGGAGTGCCAAACTAGACGCCGTCTTTAAAGACGCATGCTCATACTTCTTCAGGCTCTCGTCGTATTTAGCCAACTCATATTTCTCGTTGTTGAAATACTGAAATATAAAACTCCTTTTCAAAAACCAATCTCGGGATTATTAATCTGCCTACCTAACTAAGGACAACAAACATTAGGATCACAGCAAAATTCCTCATTTGTATGTGTATATGATGATAATTTTAGATAGGTCATTTCATTATGTATGTAGAGCCACGCTGCAGACGAATACTTAATTATGGCATAATATTCGTCTGTAGCCTGAATGGGCCGGCTCGCCCGGAAAGCACCACACTACCACAGAAAACCGGCGTCCGGTGGTAGCTTAGCTCCCACGTTTAATCCGGTGAGCGATTGAGTTCCGGAGGCCTAACTGAGGGGAGTTAGGCCTCCTTCCCCTCCTATAATGACACTTTCCTTAAAGGCCAGCAACGCTTCTGCACTGCGGATGTTTGTGGGCGGCATTGATTGCTTTCCATCAGGTGACACGCCTGCTCGTTTGCCTTGGTATCCCATAACAAAAATCAAAAGTAAGTTTGTTCCCTATTTTAGGGAAATGAATAGTTAAATTAACCGCAACGCAAACACACTAATGCTTAAAGTTACCTGAAGTAAAAGCGCCATCTATGGATACATCCATCCATTAACACTTGAGATATACATATATTTTTAAAACTCGTATGAAAGGTCTTTATGATTTTTTGATAGCCCATATAGGCCTGCCCATTTCTACTTACGTTTGTCCAGGGCGCATGGCGGGCCTAAACACAAAATAAATATATGTTCACCATATATACATATATTTACCCCGATGCGGGCGCCGAAATGTGGACGCTGACAGTCCGTCTGCTTCGCAAGCCCAAAGTCGCTCAGAGAGCTATGCTCCGAGTTCCTCTGGTAGATATGGTTCGGAATGAACAAATCCGCCAGAGAACTAAACTCACCGACATAGTCTTTGCTAATTAGCAAACGAGTGCTGGATTGGAGACCGCGTCTCGACAAACGTAGTGAAGGACGCCCCCCGGCTAGATGGTGCGACGATCGGTGCAGGGCGGCTGGCAGAAACTGGATGCGTGAAGCCGAAGGTCGAGTTAGGTGGCACTTCATGGGGTAGGTCTATGTGCAGCAATGGACTGCCGCTGGCTGTTGATTGATGCAGGAATCTAATCTGCGACTGAGGTAATCGGGTCGTCTTCGTCTAAGCTACGTGGTTGTTAGCGTTGTTACCTTGACGGTCTCGTAGTTGATGAGCGAGTCGACGGCCTTGTTGCCGGCCTCGTTCTCGGCCTTGTTCATGTGCACGCGGAACTTGGTCCGCCACTGCGTGATGGCCAACGTGAACGCCGCGTAAACACCCACGCAGCTGAACGCCACCCCTGTTGCATACATACATATCATCACGCCTGTTTCCTGTAGGGGTAGGCAGAGACCACAGATCTCCATCTTTTTTTTTATGGGAGAGGCAGGCAAACGAGCAGGTGTATAGGAAAGCAATCAACGCCGCTCTTAGACATCTATAGCGCCATAGGCAGTGCGGAAGCGTTGCCAACCTTTAAGGAAAGTGTCACTGTGGGAGTGGGAGTGGGAGGAGGAGGATATTGTGACCTCCGGAACTCAGCCGCTCACCGTACGAAGCGCGGTAGCCAAGCCACCACTCAGTCGCCGGTTTTGTGCGGAAATGTGACACTTTCCCGGGCAAGCTGGCCCATTCATGCTACAGATAAATATCATGCCGTTCTTGACAAAGTATTCGTGTTCGGCGTGTCTCTACTACGATCTCAGTATACTTTCCTTGCTTCCTTCAAATTCAGCTTGCTTCCTCATGCATGCTCCCTGGTTAAAGGTACTCTTGACCTGGTCAAGGTTATGTTTTCCTACTGTTAATAAGACTTTTTCAAATATTAATTCATTAATTCATTTTGATTTTATATGGGATAAAATTCTTTTATACAATATATTTAGCAAGTTATAAAAGTACGAATGGTTTTAATTTTTTTATATGCCTTTTTTTTATTAATAAATACTCCTATTTTAGACTTTTTATATCCACATGAATATACATATTTTTTATATATATATATATATATATATATATATATATATATATATATATATATATATATATATATATATATATATATATATATATATATATATTAGGTGTACAAATAAGTTTCCGCAGTTTTTTATAAAAAATTAGGAATTTATTGTAAAGGAAAAGTACATTACGTTTTATTCAAAGTATTTTCCATCATTTGCCACTACTTTTCCCCATCTTTCTGGCAACATTCGGATACCCCGTCGAAAAAACTCTTCATCTTTTGACGCTATCCACAAATCTACCCAATTTTTGGTGTCTTCATATGATGTGAAGCGCTGCTCAGACAGACCATGTGCCATCGACCGGAACAGGTGATAATCAGAAGGGGCTAAGTCTGGTGAATACGGCGGGTGGGGTAAAACTTCCCAGTTGAGTGTTTCCAAGTATGTTTTTACCGGCGCCGCAACATGTGGACGAGCATTATCGTGTAAAAGAATAATTTTGTCGTGTCTGGAGTAGTAATGGGCGCGTTTTTCCTTAAGTGCCCGACTCAATCTCATCAATTGTGTTCGGTAGAGAGCTCCAGTAATGGTTTCGCTTGGTTTCAGCAATTCATAATACACGACACCAAGCTGATCCCACCAAATACACAGCATGAGTTTTTTTCCATGAATATTCGGCTTAGCTGTCGATGCTGATGGTTCGCCGGGCTTAACCCATGACTTTCTCTTCTTTGGATTATCGTAGTGAATCCATTTTTCGTCACCAGTGACTATACGATGCAAAAAACTCTTTTTTTTATTCCTGGCAAGCAGCATTTCACTCATGCATAATCGGCGTTCAACGTCTCTCGGCTTTAGTTCATATGGAACCCAATTTCCTTGTTTTTGAATCATTCCTAACGATTTTAAACGATGTGAAATTGCTTGTTGAGTCACTTGTAGAGTAAGTGCAAGTTCTTTTTGCGTTTGGGACGAATCTTCCTCCAATAGTACTTCTAATTCCATGTCTTCGTACACTTTCGGCCTTCCACTGCGTTCTTTGTCTTTAACGTCAAACTCACCGTTCTTAAACTTTTGAAACCATTCCTGACAACTTCTCTCACTTAAAGCAGCTTCACCATATGCTTCTAGAAGCAATCGATGCGCCTCAGCTGCAGATTTTTTCACATTAAAGAAGTAAATCAAAAGTTCCCGCAAATGATGCTTATTCGGAATAAAACTTGACATTTTTGCACGAAAAAAATTACGTGATGCTGATACGGAATCACTAGTACTTTAAGGTTATGGTGTTGCCAGATGACTAAACTTGGGATATTACGTTTTACATCTGACAATTTCTCCATAACCTTCTGGTGGGGCCATCTTTTGACAAACCGCGGAAACTTATTTGTACACCTAATATATATATATATATATATATATATATATATATATATATATATATATATATATATATATATATATATATATATATATATATATATATATATATATTCACGCCTATCCCCCGCAGGGGTTGGCAGAAACCACAGAGCTCCATCCGCTACCATTCATCGCAGCGAAACGGCTCTTCATTAGTCGCTTTGCGCCCTCGTGAGAACCAGGACGTGACGGGTGGCGAACCACGTCACCGTCATTTTCAACAAATTAGGTATATTATATTCGTCTTAGTGAATCCCACGAGCCGCAAGGGAGGATGGAGGTCAACCCCAGCAGAGCCCTGCATGCTGAGGTAAGGCACCATAGTATCCGGGGGAGCCCGATCCCGGGACGATCGGCACATGAATATACATATATGTGGGGATCGAGATACTAACTAGAAAACTTTATGCTTCTTTTAACAAAATCTTTATACAACAACTGTCTTCCTCAACTTCTTTGGCACTTCTCTTCACATTCGAATCTCAATTCATCACTTAACATTTCCAATACTGAAAACTTAACAATAAAAAAATCTAAAAAGTAATAGATCTATTCGACACATATAAATATAAATCTACTTCAAATGCAGACATTTTGTGTTACGGTGATGATATATTTACCAGCAAAAGCCAGTCCTCCTTTAAGGCCCAGAATGGAAGATACTAGTGTCAGTTCAAAAATGGTGGGTACTATGTTAAACACCATGGCAGACAGTACAAAGTTGATTGCCCGGGAACCACGGTCTATCGTCTGAAACAGACACCAAATAATAATAGTACCTTGACTTTCAAAATGTTTATGCTCTACCCTTAGTTAATAATCAATATCAATATCAGCCTGCCGCAGTCCACTGCTGGACATAGGCCTCACCCAAGGCGCGCCACCTAGCCCGATCTTCGGCTACACGCATCCAGTCTCTGCCAGCCGCCTTGCGCAGATCGTCGCTCCATCTAGCAGGAGGGCGTCCCACACTACGTTTGCCGAGTCGCGGTCTCCACTCCAGCACTTGTCTACTCCAACGATTGTCGGTTCTCCAACAAATTTCTTAGTTAATAATACAATGTAAGAACACAAATATATGTAGGAAAAAAATTAAACAATATATGATATGAATAAGATATGAATAAGTGTATGTGCGTATGTTCGTTCGTGCGTGCGTGCGTGCGTGTGTGCAGGCGTACGTGTGTGCATGCGTGCGTGTGCGTGTGCGTGCGTGTGCGTGTGCGTGTGCGCGTGTGTGTGGGTGTGAAAACATGTATATCATCTGTAAACATAAACACTAAATGACGATAGATCTTAATTTCGGCCAAGGTTGGCAAGGCCATACATATGTATATAAATGGGGAGTTAGCCAAAATTAAGGCTTTTGGTAGCGCTATCAAAAAGTATTGAGGGAAGGAAATGATAGCTCAATCTACACTGATGACATGATAAGTCAGATTCCTACGAAGACCACGACTAACACGTGTTTATGGCTCCTACGAAAAAAGGTTGAGTAACACTGCATTAGACATGAGAATCAATAACAACATACCTTCGATAGCGCACCCGTTTGTCTCCCGAGGTGGAAACTAAGGTCCAGATTGTGGAGGTGGAGGAACACATTGCAGGCTAACTTTCGGATCGAGTGCTGCGACACTTTGGCGAACACAGCGTTACGGAGTTCATTAAAACCCGCCGCGGTGGCGCGGGCTATGCCGTCTGAAATAATTTTTCAATTGACTGGCGATCTATTTTAGTATGGTGCGTTACTTTCAATACTTCATTCCACGCAATATAACTCTATGGAACCGGCTACTTTCAGCTGTATTTCCGAACCGATACGACATTGGAACCTTCAAAAAGCAATCCTAAGATATGATCTTAAAAGCACGCAGCGCATTTATAATAGATACAATGTTGCAGATGTCTTTAGACGGTGTTGATCGCTTTGTATCATGCGACACGCTTGCTGGTTCTCCTATACCATAAAAAACAATGGCCATTGACAATATTGCTTATGAAATATAAATGCAACTTCAATTACTACTTACAAACAAAAATCATACAAATTAAGACAATAGACTCTACCGCCAATTAAAATCAGTAATGTTGTTCTCACTTCATTTTCATATCCTCATGTTATTATCAGTTATATTGTTTAAATCTGGCGGCGTATTGTAATACATAGTTCGATTAAAGCGTTATAAGTGGAGTACTATTAAATAAATATGTGTATAGTGAGTTTTTAAGTGGACTGCAAAAGTCCACAGAAGGTTTTGATAAAATGGTCACCATTTTATCAAGACCTAACGTGACAAGCTGATTAGTACATTTCAAGGCTTTTTTTGTTATTACATTTCAGTTGACGCTGACATAATAGTTACACCTAATTGCCATCAAGGATGAATGACAATCACAGTTTTATACACAGGTCTTGAAATGAAGTACAATTTCAGTTGCTATCCATGGGTGGACGCCGGTTGAGTGGCAAGCGACTGTAAGCAACTTGTTCGATTGGTTTATTTGTTGCATTGTAATTGGTTATATTGAAAAACAAAAAAGAGACAGAATGCTATTCTGTCTTCGTTGCACAGCACACCCGTCTATCGTCATGTCTCTGACGGCAATTGAAAATTGAAAAAAATAGCGCAACCATTACGCCGACTAACACCTACTGCTGTTTATTTATTTATGGACCATCAACATTTATTATATATTATTGTAAATAGTTCTAAAAACATACTTAAATGTAATCCTAATTATTGATGGACACAACATTAACATAAAGTGAAAGCAGACAATCAAATATTATACAGACTTAAATGTTAGATTTACTACAGTGTGTGAATTGTACCACACTGTCGTAGAGAAGGTCTAAAGCGTTGTCTCTTTTCATGTATTTGTAGAACAGTTCACACAACGATTGAAGCGGGATCATTGGATCCAAAAACGCTCCTTTTCATTTCCTTGTGAAATAAACTAAAATTTTGCACCCGTGCATGTACTCTGGGCACAGCGAAATTAATACAATTTAGAATATGAGGACTGTCAATATTATTATGTTAGATCTTAGGCAGAAATATCAACGAAAGTAAGAAAGTAGTTTCAAGTTTTTCCATATGAAAATATGCCATATTTTTTTTCATATGTATAGAACTTGTACTTCATACTAGACACAAACACAAGATTTTTTAGAAATTTTTTTTTTCGCTTTTTTTCTATACCTTCTGAGTGAACTTTATAATAAGGGTTCCAAACTGTTGATATAATACTGTTGATGTAAGACCTGTGTATAAGACCATTAATAACAAGTGTATACTTACTTCATTCCGTTGTTAATGTTATAAATAAGTCACTTACATCCAATGAGTAAACTAAACGCAGTTGTTCCGACAGCTTGAGGCACGGTGGCCATTCCAAGTAACACATCACCAGCCTGAGTGGCAGTGGCCTGGTTTACTTCATCCACTGCATATTTGAACAGGAATGGCACTGTTACATTCATCACCTTTGCTCCAAATAGAAGGGAGAGAGACAACATGACACGATTTCGGATGACCGCATTGTCCTGGAATGAGATATAATTATATAGAGGGGACAGTCAAACTTACTTTGCTAAGATTGAAGAACACAAATCATAGAAATAACATAAGTCTCATTTGTAACGTAATGTGTATATGTAAATATACATACATATCTTCATATCTGCTTCCCATAGGGGTAGGCAGAGACCACAGATCTTCATCTGCTACGATCTCAGCACTTTCCTTGCTTCCACCTAACTCACCCCTCTTTCCATGCAAATTCGCCGGTTGAGGGTACTCTTGTCCTGGCCTTTCTTAAAAACTTCACCAGTTTGGTCAAGGTATATATTCCTTGGTTTTCCCTACGGACCCTTCCATCCACATATATTTTTTTAATTTGTATAAAGGGTAGCATTAACTTCTATATAAGTTAGACATTTTATATCATATTTATAATGTAGGTTAGTTACATGATACCCCATAAATGGTTTTTTTTTTCATTAACTAGCCATGGTTTTTAAATCAGGGCTGGCAAGCATTACCATGTTTACATTAGTGGTAATGCACAAATGAATGCAGTGATTATGAAAGACCAGTGTACTTCTATAGGCTTCAACAACTTCACTATTCAGTAGATTTTCTCATAC
Organism: Baronia brevicornis; assembly: GCA_031353405.1. NCBI lineage: Eukaryota > Metazoa > Arthropoda > Insecta > Lepidoptera > Papilionidae > Baronia > Baronia brevicornis. The sequence continues at coordinate 802,096 of JASFAT010002824.1, read as the reverse complement.
AGTTGTTAAATAATTAATATTCATTGATTTTACTTATGTAACATATGTATACACAGAAAATTTTAAGAATATAAAAAATAACTGACCTTTGGCCACACATACTCCAGCATGCCCCTAAACATGTCCACCCCAGAAACCGGTTTTGCATCGCCCAGTTGGATATCTTCACGAGACAAAACAGAGGCACCTGGGTGAAAGCAGTCTCTCTTTTGGATACCTAGGGATGGGACAACATATCAGGACATTGTAGGAAGTAGGTTGAAAAAAATGAGGAACAGGAATGAAAGCGGACAAATACTACTGGGAAATGTGCAGGGAAGGGATAAAGAGCTGCATTCCAACCAAGTGTTAACAACAAAAAGGCAAATGAAACTGGCTGTGAATAAATTAAAAAAGAAGGAATCTGAATTAGCAAACAAACATAACATTTTTATTAAATACAGTTTATTGTGAGTCAATTTATCCATGTGTACCATTTATTTTTTATAATGTTAGGGTGGTTATTGTGATAATTCTTAATTTAATACTATGAGATATAATTATCCGAAAAATTTGGGATAAAATATAATAAGATATATTTAAAAAAAAACTAATTTAATGACTACAAATTGAGATTGAGGAGGGATATTTTTAATATATTTGAACTATATTTATATCTATCCATTTCAAACACAATATTCAACATTTGAATGTAATCATTATATATTCTACATTAGTTTTCCATTTATGTATAGTTACATTTTTTGTTATAATTTTTTAGCTCTCTAGTACTTGCATGAAAGTAATCATAATATGGGTTTTACCCTTAATTATCTTTTTTTTTTATTTTTTTAAAGTCGTTATTTAATTATGTCACACACATAACTAACTTGAGAATGGCAGAATTTATTGATAGACTTGTCTTGTCCATTCTATGTGACATTAGCGAAATCATCCATGCTATTTGACAATATAAGCCATTAATTTAAATGAATGAATGAATGTTGATAGACAACACCATAAACAAAGAATTGAATGGCATTGAGAATCCCAACCACAGTCAGATGTAATATAAAGTAATAACTTCCTCTACTTCATTTCCCTTTTTGAGGTTATCTATACCAAATGAATAGATTAAAGGACTATTATAGTTAAGAACAAATTTATCAAATGACAATACTCTACTCTAATAAAATGTCAGGAAGCCAAAAAGATAAAGTAATTCAGATGTTTAATTTAAAAACAAGACATTTTTGAATGCAACTAAGACCAAAAACATAAAAGAGATGAACACCATTTTAGTACACATTATATGAAAACACCAACATACATATAAAATTAAATTACACAATATACTTAAATATCTCAAATGGAGATAAACTCACTAATAATTTTTTATTTAAAAATGTGCAATTAAGAGAAAAGAGTAATTAAACTAATTTATTATTTAAGATTTTTGCATCTTCTATCGTCAAATCAAATTGGATTCCATAGTTTTTCTTTCAAAATACAGGTTTCAAATTTCAAATTTCTAAACGACACTGCAGCTGAATTACCTTTATTAGTTTATCTCCAGAACCTCATCATAATAATTTTTCTTTCATAACTTACATCATATACAAAATATTTGAAAAATTTAAGTAAGAGAGTTTAATATTTTATACTTCGGTTTACTAAAATAAGGAGTTTAATGAAAAATGTATGATAATTTTTTTATTATTTTCATGTCAACTGCATTGGTGCTTTAAAGTAATTTTTAACAATATTTACAAACTATATGTACAAGGTCACGTTTAGATTACGCAACTAAACTAATCATTATAAAATGGGAATAATACAAAAGCATTGTATATGTACTAAAAGGTAAATATGAACAGTTTGTTATCACTTACCAACTGGTATTTTTCCAGTTTTGGGCTTGTTAGCCAAGACTGCTGCCAAAACATTTTTCGCTGTATCAGATCCTGCAGGACTATTAGATGGGGGTGACGAGTAATGCTGAAAGAAATATACTTTTATAGTTTTAATAAAGAATTACCGTAGAATTCTGAAAGTTACTGAAAAACTTAATAAACACTGACGAACTTTAATAATTAAACCTACACGAAAATAACTCGATGCCGCACAATGCTTACAAGTTATGCTAAAATGAGGTTTATTTAAAACGACAATATTAGTTTTACAAAACGTTTTTGTAAATTTAACATGATTTCGAAGAATTTTATCGAAATTTTTATTTGACAGCAATAACACCGCCATTATCGCAGAACGGACATGACAAATTGACAACTTATCTGTATAGAGTAGGGCTGTGTTTGCACTGCACAGCACAGCACCAAGTCGGTGTATAATTATTTGGTCTACATGTGCCAAATGCAGATAATTTGGCGTTTATAAGAAAGCGTTATACAGCTTAATGTTTTAATTATGCATAACAATCTTGAAACTATTTAAAAGACATGACTACATACAATCTAAGCAGGTTTAAAAGCATGAAATTCCTTATGTAAAATAGGTGAACATTAAAAAAGTATTTTTACATTAGCTAAGAAATTAAAAAGATGATGACTAGATAATATAATATAAATATGGGTTGCAAACTCTATGATGCATTTTGTTTAGTATGGGTCATTATGAGATAGGACATTTTATTAGACATATTAATGTTACAGACCACTAAGACTACCGCTTACGTTTGGTTTTATTTCCTATTGTAATCATCCGAAGCTACGTATTCCATTAAAATGTTATTAAATTTAGTATATGGATGTTTAGAATAAATAAACTTTATATACGTAAGTGGTTCCCAATATTCTCTAAGAACCATAAAAAATGGAATGGAACAAAAATAAAATAATGATGTATCATTATTCTGTGGCAGTACACTGCAGAACGTAGGATTACGCAAATGCGTCACTTAACGCAATTTTCAGCTTAGAGTTTAATTTCTCGATTAATAAATGAAACAGCATCATTGTCAGTATCATCATCAGTCAATTACATTAGTAGCATCTTGACCAAGACTTACCACCAAGTCTGATTTTCCGCAACAGGCCTCCAGTGTGCCGGCCGCCTTTCACAGGTCGTCCGTCCACCTAACGGGGAGAAGCTACGATTGCCATGAACAGGTCATCACTCAAAGGATGATGCCACTAATTAGTAAATATTGACAACAAATAAAATGATGTATTAGATTAAGATATAAGGAAGGGAGTCTTACTGGTAAGTAATAAACGCTATCTGTGACGTGTGTGTGTGTATCTGACATTTATAGCACCATGGACACTGATGATGTATTGATTATTTTACGATAAAGCGTAAGTAATAGGAGAGGTAGAATTTTATATATATATATATATATATATATATATATATATATATATATATATATATATATATATATATATATATATATATATATATATATATATATATATATATATATATTCACGCCTATCTCCCGCAGGGGTTGGCAGAGACCGCAGAGCTCCATCTGCTACCATGCATCGCAGCGAAACGGCTCTCTATTGGTTGCTTCTCGCCCTCGTGAGAATCAGGACGTGACGGGTAGCGAACCACGTCGCCGTCATTTTTCAGCAAATTAGGTATATTAAATTCGCCTTTTAGTAAATCCCACGAGCCGCAAGGGAGGATGGAGGTCAGCCCCAGCAGAGCCCTGCATGCTGAGGCACGCTTGCGACTTGCGACTAAGCTAAGAGTCATGCAAGCTATGGCACGACAGACCGTGGATTGGCGGAGAGGAAGGGAAAGGATAGAGAAGGAAGAAAAGGGCAGGAAAAGAAATGCGGGTTGGGGAGTTTACCAGACTTGGAATAAATATTTATAAATCCATACATATATTTATTCCGATGCGGGAATCGAACCCGCGACCATTGACTCCGCGGGCGGAGGGCTCCACCACTGAGCCAATCGGTCGTCGAATAAAATAAGGGGAAAAAAGAGTTTGGCCTCTGACTAAAATTGCAATTGGTTCATGTAGGTCAGTTCATAAGTGCGAAACTTTCTAAAACATTCGCATATTAGTACTGCCAACAAAGCTTCTTTAGATAATTAAAGAGTCAGGTGTTATTTTGCGGAAATTCATTATCAAGTTGGACTGTCAGAATTTACTTCACTAAAAATAAGCAATAAACAAAACAGAAAAATATGTATTTTCCAATTCTATTCATAAACATACAATATTATTTTTCTGTTTTTTTTCATGGATCTCAGTTAAGTAAATTTTAACTGTTCTTCTTAAAATTTTCTCAAAAAAATTGACCAAAACATAGGATTCTGTCATATAATATATAGCATTTAAAACTGTATTTTCATAAATTACTTTGGATTGCAATTTAGTGATGATGGTCATAATAATTTTGTAAAAAAATAGTCCTTTAAATAATATCTAACATTTAATAAATTTCTCTAAAATAATATTATATTGACACATGAGTGCTACACAATTTTTTAATATAACACAGTCACATTCAAGGTCTTTTAGTTTACTGATAGATTCTTTTATATTACCAAGCTTAGTTTCTACTAAAGGTACAATTAAATCAATTATCAGTTTGTTATGGGAACATATAGCTGCTGAATATATTAAACGACTGACATCTGTATCCTCACTATAATAGTATTTGGCAACCATTAATAATCCATAAAAATTAAAACTTAAACCTCTCAAATCAATATACAAATCTTTATTTAAACTGTGATTGTGGATAAACATTAATTGATCTTGTGATAACTTAATCCCTTTAGATATTAGGAAATTGTTGACATTATCAAAATCGAAATTCACACAATCCAAATCATTACCTGGTAAATAAAACCCATATTCTGTAATAAGCTTCAAATTATGACTTTCTCCATAACAAATAAAGACTTGTGAGTGTGGGTTGAAATTGTTTTTAGTAAATATAGAGAATCTCACATCAGCAAATAGATCTTCATGTATATTTTTTATTGTAATATTATTCAATTTGCTACTGACTAATAGTTTTGTTTCATTCCTAGCTAATGGACTATGATTTATCATGTCCAAATAAGGACATAGAGAGATTTTTGTATTATCGCTAATTAAAGATATAATTGAACTCTCTACATTATTCAAATCTATCACTTTAGTTAAATCTACAAATACACATCTAGTGTTAACTGTGAAATAGGCCCACTCATAAACTGATTTAGTAAAATATTTCTTCAAGTTGTTCATATATAAACAATTACTTGTACTATTATTTAATATTTCATCAAAAATATTAAATGAACTATTTATTATATCTTTTTGGTTTGAGATAACATTCAATATTTCAGTGTCTATAAAACATTGTATATCATCTGATAAAAAGTAAGGAACTGTGTACTCAGTAGGTAAACTTTTTAAATAAGTGTACCACTTTGTTTTTGTACCTTGTACTCTTAAAAATACTAAATATAATGCCATTAATGACTGGAATGAAACAGTTCGTTTATAATCTAAGAAACATTGCTTTTTGTTTTCTAAAAACATACGACAAAATAGTGTGTCTAATAATAAAGTAGTCACATTTATAGTTAAGTTTAGGGGTAAATTAATTAATTCCTCTCCTGCGTATATCTTCTTTTTAGTAAGAACTCCTCTTCCGGTCTCCTTAAACACAGCCAGCATAAGTTTTGATTTACGGCGCATTCCATTTTTGAATAACCAAGAATTCAATAAAATTAACTCTTCGTAGTTATTACATGTGCAATATTCTCGATTCTTTGCTTTTCTTTTACGCTTAGTGCGACCCATAATGATTCAAATATTCATTTTATACAAAAACTTCCGAAATATTTAACTGTTTTATTCATGATTTACATTAAAATTTTATTTTTTAAATTAAGCGAATATGCCTATCGTAATTTGAGTGATATTGACACATCGATACAGAGCATATAATCATTACTTATAAGAATAAATTGACACGTAATATATAATATAAATAATATGTTTCTTACGATGACACTTCGCCAATACTAATTTTTTAATTGTTTCCTTAGAGTTGCGATCCTTTTCTCCCCTATTCTGTGTATACTGCATTCTATTTTTCTTCTTATTAAATTTTAATACATTTCTTAAGTAGCAATTTTCCTAACAGTGTAAAATATATTATCGGATTAAAATATTACGGGCCATAATAAAAAAGCTATAAAACTCGAGACTAATTTATAAATAGCTTATGTACAATATGTAGTGTTTACATTTCAAAACTACCATTTTTCGTAATTTAAAAAAATAGTAAATTTAAACTAGCATCCAAAAATTACCCTATAAGAAAATAACGCATTATATATAAATATATATATTTTTTGTTCTATATTCCATTTCAATTTATATTGGTATCGCGTTAAGCGTTTTTTTTATTGCCACTCCCATGACTGACTATTCACTGGCAGAATTCACTGATCACTTGCCATAATCCTAAACAAAGATCTGAAGTTTATAAAGTTTTTAGAACTTTTGTATGTTGGGTTAAATTGAAAATAACGGAAATTTGAAAAAAAAATTACTTAAATATATTTATTTGCCAGATGATTTAAAGTTCTTAACGCATTTTATAGCATTAAAGTTTTCCAAAAAATGTCTGTACAGGAGACGAAAAACTGTATTACGCTTAGAGGTTCAGCACAAATTATTTGCGAATATTTGAGTAAGACAATTTCATTTTCTTTTCGTTAAGTGACAAATTATTGAAATTAGAGTAAAAAAATTATTTTACTACGACTTTCTAATGTTTTCTTTTTACGAAAGAATATTTATTAATTTTTAAACAGTATATAAATAAATGAAGTTACGTATAATATTTTCATACGTGTTAACATTAGTACTGATTATAAGACTTACAGCAATATAAACGTACTTGGCATGGCGTCTTAATTATATGACTTAGATACAAGAAAGTTAAAATCATGTTCAGTACATAACACTTACATCAACCGAAATTGCAATGAGTGTTATCGTCAATTTGGTTGCTATAGTATTTATTATATAATTTGTGTATAGTATAGGAAATAAATACTTTTTGTTTGAGTTGTTTACAAATATAAATATATGCTTGGTATAACATATTTGTGTATATTTGCAGTTTAACTTTTTAAATACCAAGTTATGGTTTCTAAGTTTGAACAGGTTCAAAGCTTCACATTTTTCAATTGCTTGAATTTATGGGATTTTAGCATTACCAAAGAAATGTTTCTCTTTCTTACGTATATCATAATAGTTTCTGTGACTACTCTCCCCATTTTGTCTCATGGGTCTATCATGAAGTTAATATGGTAGTAAATACGAGTAAATTGGCAGTAAAGTAATACCTTATTAAAAAAACCAGACTGCAATCCTCAATCCTAGCTAATTTTGAAAGAGGCTAATAATATATATATATAGCTATAAATTCAGCTACACACTATTGTGATTGTATTAAACCTTTAGTGCCATTGTGTTTTACTCATATATACTTAGAAATGCCAAAGAAATCTTTTGCTTTGATATCATTTACCCTTGTCACAAATAGTTGGCCTCCTTGTGATACCCATTTTCCATATAACGGCAATAAATCCTCTCATTTCTGTGATGGTTACTGGCTTCTACAATTTCGTTTCGAGATTGAGGTTTTAAATTTGGATGATCATGCAAAAATTGTACAGCGCTCATAGTAAATTTATTTAGAGTGCCGATGAAGACTCATCATCGTTAATGATGATAGTGAAGAATAATGAAATATTTTTTTCTATTTCAGAATTTGCTATAAATTCTGTTCTGTTTCAAAGAGGGCTTTACCCACCAGAAACTTTCAGAAGTGAACAGGAGTATGGTATCACATTACTAATATCACAGGACCCCCAAATTGTGGACTTTCTTACTAATTTTCTATTACAAAGTGAAGGTATTTTTTTGATTTTTCAATACTTTTTTTTATATATATTCACGCCTATGCCCCGCAGGGGTTGGCAGAGACCACAGAGCTCCATCCACTGCCATTCATCGCAGCGAAACGGTTCGTCATTGGTCGCTTTTCGCCCTCGTGAGAATCAGGACGTGACGGGTGGCAAACCACGTCGCCGTCATTTTTCGACAAATTAGGTATATTAAATTCGTCTTAGTGAATCCCACGAGCCGCAAGCGAGGATGGAGGTCAGCCCCAGCAAAGCCCTGCATGCTGAGGTAAGGCACCATAGTCCCCGGGGGAGCCCGACCCCGGGACGATCGGCACGCTTTCGACTAGGCTCGCCCCTAGCCACGCATCCATTTCCACGGCAGACCGTGGATTGGCGGAGAGGAAGGGAAAGGATAGAGAAGTAAGGAAGGGGCAGGAAAGGAAATGGGTATTGGGGGGTTACCAGACGCGGAATAAACATTTATAAATCCATATAAATATTTATTCCGATGCGGGAATCGAACCCTCGGGCGGAGGGCCCCACCACTGAGCCAATCGGTCGGTCTTTTTCTTTTTCAATACTCATTACATTTATTAACATTTCAATTACATAGTGATTCGCTTGTATATTAAGAGCTGTTTGTAAATTTATTTTGTAAAGATCATGAAACACAAATGAGAAAAATAATACTGTGTTTGTGAAGATGTGTATAGAGAATTACTTACTGAGAAATAGCCATCAGCAAATCCTCCAACATCTGGCCATGCCCTCCACTGTTGACAATGTCAAAGACACTACTATATTTCACTATGAACACTATGTCTTTCACCTTGACACACATCCTCAGATGTAGTAGAAACATAATAGTAAAGTCAAGTGCTTGTATATTGCCTATTTAAATTGGAGATCTGTGTGTTAATAAATCATAATATAAATCTTCCTTTGGGAGAGGCCTACATCAAATATAAGACTGTGTAAGGTGATGATGATGATGATTAAAAGAATTTAGATATTAAATTATTTCCTTAACTCATCAATTTAAAATCATGTTTCAGAATGGATCATCAACAAAAAAGTACAAAAGATATCTTTAATTATTGTCAATGTAGCAAATAAAGAAACACTTGAATGCTGGGACTTCAAAGTACAATATGAAGATGGAGATGAGGTATTGTCAAAGGAAAAAAATGAGACAATGGGCAGCAAAGAGTTGAAGAAAATTCAACTAGAAATAAGGGATGTCATGTTACAAATAGCCGCTACTATTTCCTATTTACCTCTGTTGGATTGTAGATGTTCTTTTGACGTTTTAGTACACGCTAAACAAGATTGTGATATACCAGACAAATGGGCTGAGGCGAAGCCTATAGATATAACTAATGCACAAAATTTACAGTTCAAATCATTCTCAACAAGTCTTCACAAAATGGATACTGTAGTTACTTATAAGTTGACAGATTAGAACATAAGCTTGGATTGTTAAAATGTGGTCTAAGAAGAATTACATATGTAGTGTCCTTGTATATAACACTTCACTGCATTTGCTAAGGCAAGACATTAACTTGGACGGCAGCCCACAATCAACTGATCATTCCATGCACTCATATAGAGATAAGGACAGTAATATATTTGTAAAGGTGACCAATGGTAGAATTGAGTTTTTAGCCTTAAGTACTAGTTTCAAACAAGGATTATTCAGACTAAATTGGTCGAATATTCCTTGTTTTAAAGTAGTGGTTAAGGTTGAAAACCAAATATATAGAAAACTTCATCGGACACTATATTTTGCATACCCTACAACATATGCCTAATTAACAAAGTATTACCGTTGTAAATAGTTATGTGATTATGTGAGTGCAATAGCATTATACTCTGTATGAGAGTAGCAGGTGAATTAATGTATGAAGTTCTTCTTGGCCCACAGGCATACTTTATTTAAGGATTTGTTATGTAACTTGTATGAGTAATCTGATGACTGACTTTTAGAATCCATGTTTTTTTAAATATTGATTTGTATTTACATGAGAAATAAAAATAATATGAGAACGTTAAAAATCAGTACATAGTTTTTTTAATTTTTGAAAAATCTGTGAACAGAATTCATTTATATACTGCTTCTTCTTTTATTAGAAAAAAACAGTTTTTTACATGCTAGTACCACCTGTTAATAGGTTTAAGTATTTATTATAAAATAAATATAGTAAATATTGAGTTAGTAGGGCACAATCAATTAAAAACGTTTACCTTGGTTTAATAGTTTTTATTTTCAGAGTGAAGGAAAAGAGAAATTAATTGAACTTAATGTGTACTTCAAAATAAAAACGAGAAAATTTGTGTTTCACGTGTATTATACTAATTCATATAGTTTGTGTTAAAATAGTCATCATGGGGTGTAAAACTAAGAAAATAAAATAAACAATAAAAATAAATGATATTTTTTTTTATAATGTTCTTTATTCAAATAACAAAGCACTTACATATTTATGCATTTAAAAATTACAATAAATAATATCTATTCAGCAAATAATACTGTACAAATTGTTAATACAACTTAACATTTCTCGCCTAGAATCAACAAACAAAATGCTAAAATACGAGGTCTTCCACATATTGAGCCTGAATGAAAATCGATGAATACTATCTAACAAAGCACATTATAGTTTGCAAACGACGCGCTTTTTGATTTTCATTTTAGGCGCCATATTCATTATAATTCGTACACAATTTCGAATTAAAAATTCAAACAGATTATATATAGCAATTATTATAAATGATTTTAAAAAGCAAAATCTACATTATGAATACAATAATATATTATGCATTGGGAATTTCGCAGGTAGCGAAACAGTATACACTAACTTCCGAATGTTTGCTGATGAATGAATGATGTTTCGGATAAATAGTATATTGTAACAGTTAAGTACGTAAGGGATCAGTCTAGGGGCAGAATATTAAATTTCTATGCAAATTATATACACCAAATTTATAGTGACTGGGAAATGGATTGTAAAATTTAAAGCTTTTTGTCCAGTGGTTACAGCATTTTTATAACAATTTTAATAACTATTAAAAGCTCATAAAGTTACAATGCGGTGGTTTATTACTAGGTGGTTATATTTAAGGTTGAAACACACTAATCGGTACTTTTTTTAAATTAAAATAAACTCCATTATTTTTGTAAGTTTTGCCTATGTCTTAAGACAACAAATAATTAAGTATCTGTACCCGGCAAGGATTGCAACACTACGCAAAGAAAATCCTGGCCCAAAAAATTGAGCGTACGCAAAACAATTCGCCAAAGTTTGAATTAATTGGATGAATTGTTTAGGAACATAGAGAACAAATATAAAAGAACAAATATTAATTTAAATTTATTGAAATTTAGCAGAATACGAAATAATTCCTCTATTTCTTTTTTATTTTTAATATGAAGTATTTTACATAATAGGAATGCTTGTTTACCACCGTCTTTTTTAATTAAACTTACAAATTATTCTGTTCGTTTTATTTTTCATCCATTTGTCAACTGGCAATTACCACAGACGTTCGCCCATGCCTGAAATCAGAAAAATGTTAAACGTTTTTTTAAATAAGAAAACTACGACCTTTTTCAGAGTACGAAATATGATGCTGTATTTGGTTAAAAAAGTTTAAGTACAAAAATGAATTGGTGATACAAAAGCATTTGGAGTATAACATACATTAAGTTTTTTTTTTAATAACCAGTGTGTTTAACCTGCAGCGTCATATTTTATTATGACATATTACTACAAAATATGTTTGCACCAAATAAAGCGAGCGGGTTAAAATTAATTTATAATTGAAGTTATTCTCGTTTCAATCTAGTACTAACACATTAGTTAATAAATATTTAAAGATGAAATATATGTTCCTGCACCTCGTATTGGGGATATGGATGCTAACATGCGTGTTATGATGATATATTTATTTAGTAATTGTTATCTCACAACAAATAATTTAATGGAAGTACATTTTATAAGAATAGACTTAACATGCGACCGGCATGCTATATCTAGACATTAGTATTTGTGAATAAGCATTAGTGAACCTAATAATGAAAATGTTATAAATGAGAAAATGTAAGTATGACTTAGCGAATACAATTTGGCCAGTTTTAACATTCGGAACGCTTTAGTTTTCTTTGGTTTTTATATTGTATAAAAAATATATTTTTTTTAATATTTTGAAAATAAATAAAATAATATATATAATTAAATAATATATACATGGTAATGCCATGGATATGATGCTAAAACCAACGAGATGAATGGTATATTATTATAAAAATCTAACGGGTACCCAATGTATAATGTTACATTTTTTCATTTCTTTACAACAATGAGTGCAGAGAGTGATTTAGGTGCACAACATAAAAAAAATAAATTTAGAATACATACCATTAAGTTCAATCCACCATTTTTATTCGTTTTTTTTTTGTGTCAAGGAGTTAGGTGATTCGATAGAATAAAAAAAACAAATCAAATTTATCGCCTCTCTGTTAATTCCAACACTCATTCTTTTATTGTGATTTTGGTATAACTATTACATTATATAACACGATTATTCGCGTTTTAATATTTGTTGTGAGAATACAATCTTCGAGCTAAGATGTAACGACGTCACTTGATATTTAATACAATAAAAGTTGCTTCTGCAAAATACCTTTTTATGTTTATTCTCAAATCAATTTGAGCAAAATTTGTGTGTCATGGAAACAATGCTTAAAATTTCTGACGTCACCCCATCTTTAGTGTAATAATGCCCTAGAATTCTCATATAGCGTTAAATAAATAGTCACTTCTCTAATTTAATTACACATAAATATTAAACTTATAGTAAAAAAAGATTTCTATACAAATTGAAAATAATAGTTCTATAATAAGACTGACGCTTTTGTTTCGGTCCCAAACATATTGTATAAGAAAAAACTGAACTTAATATTTCCTAAGGCAGAAATAATGATATTTTAAATGTATATTCTTAACTCCATTTGCTATATTTAGTAGTTGGCTTAGATCCGAGAACCCAAAAAACTAAGATATTTATACTTTGTAAAAAATGAAAAAATATTTTACTATTCCACAACCATCCTTCCAATTAGCCACGTTCATTAAATTACACATAAATTAATTATTTAATATAAGCCTATCTAATCGTTAAGTATTAAAACTGCTCTTTGACTAGGTGGAGTATATCGGATAAACGAAATTATTTGGAAATAGTAATTTTAAACCTTATAATTGTTATCCGAACCCGCCGTGCTAATTTAAAATGATACCTATTGAATAATTTCAATGTTGTCTTACGTTATCTGTGCAGGATGCGTTAAAATACACCATGGAATCATGTTTATTGATGTCTCATTATACAGATACAGTTAACACTACAGATAACAAATTTAAATGGTACTTGGTCGAATTTTAGATCTATACGGAATAAAAAAAAAGCTATGACGCGCAGCGAGTCGGTACGGAAATTTGTATATTTTAAAGATTGGTGTACATAATAAATCTTATCCTAATAGATATGTACAAAACTTGCAAGTCTCTTCATCAGGATATTTCCCACTAAAACGAGTTATCAAACCTTATGAGTTAATAACAATAAAATAATCGCAAATATTACAAATATATTTGTAAAATATTTACAACTTTAAATATAGGACGTAATAATTGAAATAATTAATTTGCAATATTTATGTGAGAGTGATTTTTGTTTAGGTGATTATAATATAAAGTAAAAAGTTACCAAATGGAAATATTTTTTAAATTCTAAATCTTGATTTGTATTAGATAACAACTATTTCAAGGATCCATAATAAACAAGTAAAAAATATTCTCACTGGTTGGATTTTATTAAACTAGTAAAGCGAATTTATTAATAAATATTTAACGTCTAATGAAACTGCATGAAATCTCTGCTTCACCGAGAGGTACAAGAGTTTCTTAAATTGTAAATAAAAAGAATTTATTTAACAATACTGGCAACATTAAACCTTAAAACTGTTGAGATATGATTAATTTTTAATGAAATAAAAATAATACTCTAATTGCTTTGACTAAAAGAAGTTAATTAATAAATTATGTAAATAAATAAATGAAATGCAACTTAAAGTTCGTCCTGATAGATAGTGCGTTTTAAATTTAGGGTAGGTTAACGAAATAAGTCTATTTGATTTGAAATACTGATTGGTCGGGATGAATTCCCGTGATAAAATACTTTTAATCATGCTCATACTAAATTATAATTAAAAATTAATAAAATTGTCTATGGTCACACAACATGTGTAGAAGAATTTTCGTAAAAATGTCTTTATTGGAAATATTTTACATAAGTTTCTACCTCAGTAATTATATAGTACACATAGTTTGGCAATATTCTCTTCTCACCAATCAGTATTTCTCGATGCAGAAGTAGCGTGTTGGTCTATTAATTATTTTCCAAAAATAAACATAGATACCGAACGTGAAACCATAAAGATTATTCTGAATTCGACAGTTTATGCGCTCGGTGCGTCGTGAGCTACATTTTTAAATATAAAATTGGAACGAGGTGGGTTATACATAGGGCTGCCAACTAACTAAAATAAAATATAGTAACTAAACAATATATAACCGTTAAATATGTTAACAGCTTAGAGTAAGATACAAGATAAAGAAGCAATGTTGCGTTGAACTCTTCTTTTCTAATTAAAACAATTTTGTTATGTGAATGTGTTAGAAAAGACGAAGGAATAAAGAATATGGACATGGCCATGTAATTTTTTTAATATAGTTTGTCTTATTTAATAAACATATGACATGTATATAATTAATTGTCTTGTGTCAATATATAAGTAATCAATGCAGGTTTATATACAAGGACACTATTGATACTTTTTGTTAAAAAATTTGAAGAAATGTATTTATTTAAACGTGACACGAAAAGTGCGTGTGTCGATTTCGCAAGTTGGCAACCCTATTTGTACGGCGGCGCACCGCTGGCTAACAGTAATAGGATGTCGATAGGCCCAGTTTGCATGTGTAGGAATGAGACATACTGCTCCTATTCGAAACGTCCTTGTTCTCACAGCGCTGCCCGTTGAATCCTTCTGGACACCTGTTCAACAAAACAAAAATAAAGATTAACAAACATAATACGTACATATTGCATCAATTCCGTAGTTCCTGATATTCGCCCGGATTTGTGCTTTAAGAGAGGCAGTTTGCTTAAGCATCATAAACAGATAAAGATAAACAGGTAAATAGAACAGATAGCTAAAGAGGGATCAAGTTCACAAAACTTGAGATATGATGTCAGAGGGGTATGAGGAATGAGCGGGCGACAGGGTTCGGTGTTAAAGGGGATCGGGGAAGGAGCGGGCGGAAGGCTCATGTATGCGATCCATTTACATACTCATAATCTAGTGTTTACTAATGAGACTATGCAATCTACCAATTAAAATACATAATAAGTATGTCTACATAAACTTAACATCCATTAAGTATATATATATATATATATATATATATATATATATATATATATATATATATATATATATATATATATATATATATATATATGTATATATATATATATATATATATTTTTTTTATATATTCACGCCTATCCCCCGCAGGGGTTGGCAGAGACCACTCCATCCGCTACCATTCATCGCTTTTCGCCCCCGTGAGAATCAGGACGTGACGGGTGGCGAACCACGTCGCCGTCATTTTCGACAAATTAGGTATATTAAATTCGTCTTAGTGAATCCCACGAGCCGCAAGGGAGGATGGAGGTCAGCCCCAGCAGAGCCCTGCATGCTGAGGTAAGGCACCATAGTAGCCGGGGGAGCCCGATCCCGAGACGATCGGCACGCTTGCGACTAGGCTCGCCCCTAGCTACGCATCCATTGGCACGGCTGACCGTGGATTGGCGGAGAGGAAGGGAAAGAATAGAGAAGAAAGGAAGTGGCAGGAAAGGAAATGTGGATTGGTGGGGTTACAACATTTATAAATATATATATTTATTCCGATGCGGGAATCGAACCCGCGATCATTGACTCCGCGGGCGGAGGGCCCCGCCGCTGAACCAATCGGATGTGTTTTATTTATATATATATATATATATATATATATATATATATATATATATATATATATATATATATATATATATATATATATATATATATATCTACATATATAAAATTATAAAATTACTTTAATATATGTTTAAAATCATAAAACAAATGTACAAACAACACAGTAGCTATTCGATAGTTTTATTTTAATTAATTGTTTGATTATTTTATGTGGTCGTGATCCTGTGTAGAGCCGAGTGGAGGGGAGCGTAGCTAGAATCGAGACGACTACTGTATCTACCGTACGCTCACGGCTAACGTGTAAGTGACCCTGTATAGAGTCGAGTGGAGGGGAGCGTAGCTAGAATCGAGACGACTACTGTATCTACCGTACGCTCACGGCTAACGTGTAAGTGACCCTGTATAGAGTCGAGTGGAGGGGAGCGTAGCTAGAATCGAGACGACTACTGTATCTACCGTACGCTCACGGCTAACGTGTAAGTGACCCTGTATAGAGTCGAGTGGAGGGGAGCGTAGCTAGAATCGAGACGACGGCTCGGTTTATGATTTCACTCTCATATCTCGCGATAACATGTTTCACATCAAAAAGTCTGATTCTTTGGATACTTACTTGCAAGCTTGTTCTTGAACTAACTCGAAGTATAAACAAGTGCCTCCGTTGAGGCAATACGACGAGGGGTCGGGCATGGGACACGGTGCACCCAATGACGCTGAAACCAAGAAAAGAGACAATGAATACTTCTGGTATAACTTGCTCGGTCACTCCTGTACTGAACGTTCGAATGGTAATTTAAAACACAATATGTTTCTTCTAAATCAATTTACAAATAGAAGTAACTTTAAATGCGGTAATTAATAAATAACCTCTTATAATAATGTTACAATTTTTTTATGGGATAAGAAGGCAAACGAGCAGGCGTGTCACCTGGTGGAAAGCAATCAATGCTGCATATGAACACCCGCAGTGCCGGCCTTTAAGGAAAGCTTCATTATGGGAGAGAGAGGGGGGGTTGGGTCTCTGGAACTCAACCGCTCACCGTACGAAGCGCGATAGCTAAGCTACCACTCAGTCACAGGTTTTCTGCGGGAGTGTGGTACTTTTCCGGGCGAGTCGGCCCATTCATCATCAAGTATTCGTCTGCAGCGTGGCCCTACCACTACAAAAAGTTTTATAAGATACTACTATAAGCAAATTAATACTACGTCATTGTCAGTTATATTTAATTGATCATAAAGATTTTTTTTACATGGTTTACAAATAAGTTTCATATATTTCGCCATCTCCACAAGGGCAATGTTCCATTGCGATGGGTTTTTCTCGAAACTTCTCTTCGCGCACCACCATACTATGGAACCAGTTACTTTTTGCGGTATATCAGAACTGATACGACATTGGTACTCTCATAAGACAAGTCCTAATATTTATTAAAGGCCAACAATATCGCTGGTGTTGCAGAAAATGGAGTGGTGCGTGGAAAATAGTTTCTAGAAAAACGCACCCACCAGATGGTGCGGGGATGGAACTTTTCCTTGTGGCGAGTTGTGCGTTAGTGGAAATCAGGGACCAGCATTATCTCGAATAATTCCTCGGAGTACTCTCCATGATAAAATCGATAAATGATGCTATTAAATATATCGAATTTCATAACACAATGTGAAACACCATGTATACAGACAAATGGTTATAATTTGACAAGACATTGTAATCTTCAAAAAACATACAACGGTGTTATGTCACTACCAACAAGATGGCACGAAGTAATCGAACAAAATAGCACATACATATATATATATATATATATATATATATATATATATATATATATATATATATATATATATATATGTATTATATTTAAATGTAAATAACTTTGAAGAAAAAAATGTCTTGTGTTTTCATATAAAATGCGATGAAATTTTTTTCCCAACCTATTATTGCTGCAATATTAATATATTACGTTTCGATATCAAAGTCATTGTAATATTTGTATTGTTACAAATACAATAAACCTAGGAGGGTTTGCGATTCGTATAACGCGATTTCATGTCCTTCGTATAACACATTTTCCCTCGTATAACGCGTGGATTGCCCAAGTCATATATTTGTACGTACTGTGAAAAATTTATAATGATTCGACAGTCCATAATGAACTTTGTTTGCACATCTTGTTTTTATAAAATTAATTTTTTTTATTTAGTTTTTGTTCGATTCGATAGAGTTAGACGACCGATTGGCTCAGTGGCGGGGCCCTCCGCCCACGGAGTCAATGGTCGCGGGTTCGATTCCCGCATCGGAATAAAGATATATATGGATTTATAAATATTTATTCCGAGTCTGGTAACCCTCCCAATCCGCATTTCCTTTCCTGCCCTCTCCTTACTTCTATATCCTTTCTCTTCCTCTCCGCCAATACACGGTCTGCCATGCCAATGGATGCGTGGCTAGGAGCGAGCCGAGTCGAAAGCGTACCGACCGTCCCGGGATCGGGCTCTCCCGGGTACTATGGTGCCTTACCTCAGCATGCAGGGCTCTGCTAGGGCTGACCTCCAATATCCCTTGCGGCTCGTGGGATTCACTAAGACGAATTTAATATATCTAATTCGTTGAAAAATGACGGCGACGTGGTTCGCCAACTGTCACGTCCTGATTCTCACGAGGGCGAAAAGCGACTAATGCAGAGCCGTTTCGCTGCAATGAATGGTAGCGGATGGAGCTCTGTGGTCTTAGCCAACCCCTGCGGGGGATAGGCGTGAATATAAAAAAAAATAGTTTTTGTACCCAGCTTTTGAGTTTTAGCAACATTGATTACACATTACGGTGATCGCTCGTATAATGCGTTTTCCTATAACGCGGAACCGATCTACCGCGTTATAGGAGGGTTTACTGTATGGTAGGTAATATGAAACTATAATACATGTAGCGGGACAATGACGTCAGCAGTCGGAATCGGTTCGATGCACCTTTATTATTCTCCAAGGTAACCGATGGTTTAGTCGGCCATCATAACAGCATTGTTAGGCAATCGCGGAAACATCAGTGTTTGTGTCCCATGGGCTTGCGGTAATCTTAACCGGGTCTGATCATCGGTAAACCAATACAAGTGACCCGCTTGTTGTTGTTTAAAAGATGTAGATGTATATTCACGCCTATGCCCCGCAGGGGTTGGCAGTGACCACAGAGCTCCATCCGCTGCCATTCATCGCAGCGAAACAGCTCGTCATTGGTCGCTTTTCGCCCTCGTGAGAATCAGGAAGTGACGGGTGGCGAACCACGTCGCCGTCATTTTTCGACAAATTAGGTATATTAAATTCGTCTTAGTGAATCCCACGAGCCGCAAGGGAGGATGGAGGTCAGCCCCAGCCGAGCCCTGCATGCTGAGGTAAGGCACCATAGTCCCCGGAGGAGCCCGACCCCGGGACGATCAGCACGCTTACGTTGTTTAAAAAACGATAAAAAACCGGATCTTCGGTTTCACGAATCCAGTTTCTGCCAGCCGCCCTGCGCAGATCGTCACACCATCTAGCCGGGGGGCGTCTCACACTACATTTGCCGAGACGCGGTCTCCACTCCAGCACTCGTCTGTTCCAACGATTGTCGGATCTCCAACAAACGTGACCAGCCCATTGCCACTTTAGTTTGCTAATTCGAAAGACTATTTCGGTGACTTTAGTACTCTGGTGGATTTGTTCATTCCGAATCATATTTACCAGAGAAACTCCGAGCATAGCTATTGAAGCAGACGGATTATCGGTGTCTACGTTTCGGCGCAGTAAGAGGGTATAGGTAGGACACTTTTGTCTTCAGGCTCTGAGGTATAGGCGACGAGAATTATTATTTTTATTTTATATTTACGCCTATCCCCCGCAGGGGTTGGCAGAGACCACAGAGCTCCATCCGCTACCATTCATCACAGCGAAACGGCTCTACACTGGTCGCTTCTCGCCCTCGTGAGAATCAGGACGTGACGGGCGACGAGAAGACCTGACGAAATTACTGCAGTATAGACAACGTAATTGATTGCAGATCTACTATTAATATGATTAATGTTATTTTGTTTTATTTTTGATTGTTTATTATAATTTTTCTGTATCTTTTCTTTTATACATATAGTTGAAAATCTTAGTCATAATAATTTTATTTTTATTTTATATGTACATTCTTTGTTTATCGGTACTGCTTTGTGGATTTTAGGATAAAGTTTTTTTTTATTTTTTTTTTTCTAAATTTTTTACTACTATGGATGAACTCATCTTGGAAATCGCATCTTTAACGGTTTTTAACGATAGAATGCTCCGAATAATTGTTCAGAATAATTCCTACCGCTCGATGCTACTACTACAAAACTCGTTACAAAGAAAAGTTTCATCCCCCATCTTTATAAATGGTGATCCAGTATAGTGCGTTTTTTTAGAAAGTTTTTTCACGTCTCACCACTCTGTGAAAGCAGCTACATTCGGTGGTATTCCCGAACCCATACAACATTTTTCCACAGGTTATATATATATGACTCACTGTCGGGCAGGAGCCTCTACATAACTGAAGGATCAGGTATAACCCACCACGGTTGCCTAATGTGGATTGACAGGGTTACCAGACTCGTAATAAATATCTGTAGGCTATACATATTATTACGATTGTTTAGTGGCCCCCCGCCCACGGAGTCAATGGTCGCGGGTTCGATCCCCGCATCGGAATAAATATATGTATGGCCTACATATATTAATTACGAGTCTGGTAACCCCGCCAATCCGCATTGGAAAAGTGTGGTGGGTTAACGTCCGTTCCTCCAGAAATGGAGAGGCCCGTGCTCAGCAGGGGGACATATATGAGCTGTGAAAAACATATTATTTATTTCAATGCAGGGATCGAACCCGCGACTTGCCCGTGGGCGGGAGGCCCTGCCATTGAGGCAATTGGTCGTCGTTAACAATGATATTAGTGTCTAATACGCCAACATATACTTGCCAGTGTCTGGTGGCGTGGTGGTGGGCGGCAGAACGCTCACATTGGCGGAGGCGAGGGCGGGCGGGCCGACGGCGCCCTGCGCCCTGCATTCGTACGTCGCGGCGTCCTCGCGCCGGGCGTGCCTTATAACTAACACCGAGCGCCGTCTGAAACATACACACACACATACATGAAACTATGTACCTGCGACACTACCCTTCTAGACATACTGTGAAGATCCAGGGATTGTCATTATTAATTTAAAACACTTATATTTTTTTATTATATTCACGCCTATCCCCCCGCAGGGGGAGGCAGAGACCACAGAGCTCCATCCGCTGCCATTCGTCGCAGCGAAACGGCTCTAAATTGGTCACTTCTCGCCTTCGTGAGAATTATAAATAAAATTAAATATAAAACACTTATAATATAATATAATATCGTGTGTATTATTAATGGAGTCAGGTGTTACTTTGCGGAAATCCATCAATATATGGACAATGAAAAGTTTTACTTAGCGACAAGCTTGTCGCGGATCTTAGCTAAGTAAAACTTTTGACTGTCCATATCGTATGTGTAGTCAATAGAACCCATATATGAACATACATTCAAAAGTCTAAAAAAAATATAAATTTGTAAATATAAAGTCGAGGCGTATGCCTCTACAATGTATGTTCCTATATGGAATATGCAATGATAAATTTGACAGCCCACATTTAGTTGCGAATTTGCTTTATAACGGTGGTTGGTAGCATAATAACTTAGTTTTTATAATGTTATAGCAGGGTGGTGCGATCTAGTTCAATGTTTGCAGAAATAAAACATCCGTTTATTGATTTTTCGACCTATAATGTAATTCTGCCACCGGAAACCCTATATGTTTAAAATAGCCGCTCGCGGATTTCGCTCCCATTGCGTTTATACACTAAGACGCATCATCTATCTCAGTGTTCTTTACCAGGGGAATCCGCGATCATTGACTCCGTCGAGGGCAATCCCGCTAAGGAGCGATTTTAATGAAACAACAGTCAGAGTAGTGAAATAGCACATGCGAAAATACCAGAATTAATAACTGGGTTGACTATTGCTTCGAATGGATCTGATTAATGGACTGATAGTCTGAATACAATGGGCCACAATTATAACAGCATGTCCTCATTTATGAAGAAATATATATGTTAGAATATTAGACTTTAGGAGCCAGTTTAGGGAAAATAGAAAGGAGAAGAATAAGAGGAGAACCAAGAAAGAATTTTACAGAATAATTAAAAGGAGTGCAAGTAAAGACGTAAGTATAATATATACTATCAATATTATAGTTAAGAAATATGTATTTTAGGATATATTTAAGAAATAAAGACGACTAATTCGCTCAGTTGCTGGGCTGTAGCTTACAGAGGCAATGAACGCACGTTCGATCCCCGCATGGGGATTAATATTTCTTTTATGTATTTTATTATATTTATATATAATATTTCTAATATTATTTTTAGGAAGGCAAACGAGCAGGCGTGTCACCCGATGGAATGCAATCAACCCCAACCCATACACATCCGCAGCGCCATAGGCAATGCGGAAGCGTTGTCGACCTTTAAGGAAAGTGACATTAGAGGAATGGGAGAGGGAGGGTGTTGGACCTCCGGAACTCAGGCCGCTCACCGTACGAAGCGCGAAAGCTAAGCTACCACTCAAACGCCGGGTTTCTGCGGGAGTGTGGGACTTCCCCGGGCGAACCAGCCCTTTCATGCTACAGACAAATAATATGCCATTCTTGACAAAGTATTCGTCTGCAGCGTGGCTCTACCACTAATAAGTATATAAAAAATAAATAAATTAATATTAATAAATAATATTTTTTAAAATAAATAATTTTAATATTTTCATAATATATACCTTAAGCATTAGCATGTTGCTGATGCCAACTCGTAGATTTTTTCCCTACTGGGTAGGGAAAACATCTATGGGTATCTTAGTCGTGTAATGTGGCTATAGAAGTTTTCACTTAAAAAAAATATAATTCTTAAGATGTTAAGAATAACATTCTGGCCGAATAATCCCAAAAAAAAGGTATTTATTATTAGAGTCTTTTAAGTATGTGTACTGATTATTATAAGAGTTTGATTGCTTGCTTGAAGAGTAAATGCGGAGTTTCTAGAGGGTTCTCCTTAGCAGAATTAATCATTCGAGTTGGTGGTAACCAAATATTGGAAAAGAGTACTTGAGAATAAAAAAAAATATTGATTTTAAATACTATTATTTAATATTTAATTAATCGAGACATGTCTCTAAGCCAAGGGGTTTCAACATCAGCAATAAATCAACATTGTAACACCTAATAAAGATATAATTGCATGGCGCGTAGAAAGGGATCATCAAAGACCCCTCACTCCTAAGTATAGACATATATTTCTGGAAAATGCCTGTCGTTCCTAAGAAACGGATTCCTTGCGTCTGTCGTCGAGTCTCCAGACGGATAGTTCAATGACAGAAGCTCTTGGAATATACCATGAGCTAATGACGTTCCATGGTGGAAACACTACGGAAGTATATAAGCTTCCTGTGTTAGTTATTTAGTCAGTGTCTTCGTCAGCAAATCATCCCAAATTATGACATGCAATAAAATATTTAATCTTGATTATATTTTTGAAAATAAATTATTGGTGAAAAAAATGCTTTATTGTGTAAAAATAGTAATAGGTTAGTCCGTTCTTGCCCATTTAAAAATAAATTATTCTCGGTTTTTACAAAAATGGCAACACTCAACTAAACTATTATATATACATATTATATATAAATGTTTGTCATAATTCTGTATAAAAGGTTGGCGTGTAAAAGAATGTTCGTAGAAAAAAATCATTCATTCGTTCTTTATCGGTTTTCTTTAACTTTCAAAACATCTACCTTTTATAAAATTTTATAAATAAAAAAAAATTTTGAGTGCTCTTGTTGTAAATCTATTTTCTACATTACTTATGAAGTTACCATTTAATTTTTTTCATTCATTGAAAAAAAATAAAAGTATTTCATATATTGGCGTAAGATTCATTTTTAGTATTATCGTACGTTATATATCGTTTTTATACGTATTAGTGTTTCCTTAGTTCGTGCCAAAAATAAATAAAACAAATAAAATCTTTGTTATACAATACAGCAATATTAATGTTAGCCTTCGTTAATCAATGCTTTTATAATCTGTAAAACACTATGAATTCACGTTCCAGTGACACACCTCACAGGATTAGAAATGCATGTGACACACTAGGGTGACTGAACTGTCGTAGTCAAAGTTCACGCAAAAATATTTAGCTCGTCTCCAACCGACGACCCGCTAAACTGCCGTCTGGAACACTTCACACTAATTGCTTGATCAAATTATATCCTACACTCAAATGTAGCAGTGTTCGTTATATTTGATGGCATAATATATTAGTCTATAATAATATATAAAATAATTATGAATGTAATATTTTATTTCTCATAAACTAACTATTACAGTAAAGCGCGATTTTTCTTTAAATACATTTTAAGTTCAGTCAGAACTGAGCCTGAGTAAAATATGAAGGAAAGTTCAAAGAACGTAATTAGCTATACATTGAAAATATAATAAATTAACATATGAGATAATAAATGTGGTACCAAAAACATTCATTAAAAATTACTTTAAATATATATTAGAAGTAAAATTTGTAATATTGAGCTCTCATCAACCAATCTCTAGCGACTTTATTCTATTTCTAGCGAATTACGACTAAGAATTTTATTATGTGTTATTTTCCAACATACAAGTTCAGATGTATACAGGCTACGATGGATTCTATATAAGCGTTAAGTAATATAATATATACAAATTAATATATTAGTGCATAAAAATAACGTGTTATTTACAAATAGCATATCGTTATAGTGCGTTTAAAAAAATAGCCGTTGTTATTACTTCTACTCAAATGTGATGTGGACTTTTTCCGACAACTTACATCAGTGTTTTTATTTAATTTTCATAATCTTGTGTTATTGTCAGTTATATTGTTTAATTGTGGTAGCTTATTCTATAATTTAGTTCGATTAAGGGGTTTATGTATATGATATGAATTAAATGCGTGTATCGTGACTTTTAATTTGACTGCAAAAGTTCGTAGGTTTTGTTAGAATAGCCACCATTTGTCAAGACAAAGTGACAAGCTGACAAGTACATTTCAAGATACTAGATATTATTGTATTTTACTTGACACTGGTATAATAGTTATAACTAATTGCCATAAAAAATATATGATGTGATCGTGCGTTAAAGAGGCTGTTATAGCGGTTGAATGTTTCAAAGTTTATAATGTTATTGTGTCGTAGGTTATTCGTAGGAGTCTGTAGTAGTGATCAGCGGGAACCCTTTGAAGTGACCGAGGCATTCAACTGTGTAATGAGGAGTGCTAATGTAAGCAACACGTGTGGACAACACTACTTGTGTTTTATCGTCGGATCGAGATTATTCATTATAGACAAGTCAATCGGGTCATTACAATAGTCTGATGTTGTACATACCAGATGTGACGGCCTATTTGCTTAGTTATTAGATTAGATTTATGGATCGGAGGTTCGATCGATTGCATTCTGACTTTAAATCCCGGTTAAAATCTTGTAGTGGTAGAGCCACGTTGCAGACGAATACTTTGTCAAGAATGGCATATTATTTGTCTGTATCATGAATGGGCCGGCTCGTCCGGGGAAGTGACACACTCCCGCAGAAAATTGGCGTCCGAGCGGTAGCTTAGCTACCGCGTTACCTTCGATGTGCGGTTGAGTTCCGGAGGCTCAACTCAACACCCACCCTCCCCTACCATAATGACACTGTCATTAAAGATCGGCTTCATCGGATCGGATCGCTTCTGCACTGCCAATGGCACTGCGTATGTTTATTGGCGGCGTTGATTGCTTTCCATCATCCATTTCAAAAGCGTTGCCGGCCTTTAAGGAAAGTGTAGGCTTGTTTTTTGAAGGTTCAAACTTTGTTTTCTATTTGGAAACCTTGTTGTAGGTAGCAGGTCCCACAGAGTAGTGGTGCGTGGTAATAAGCTTCTAGAAAAATGCACCGTACTGGATCGCCATTCGTCCAGATGGTTGGGATTAAGGTTTACCTGTAGTTCTGCACCCGGAATCTTCTTAAAGCAATATCGGCAACAGGCTTGCCGTCCTTGTACCAGGAGATGCGCGGGGGCGGGCGGGCGCTCGCCTGGCACTCCAGCTTCACGCGCCCGCCGCGCGTCGTCTTCACCGACTGCATTGGCTCCACACGCGCTGGACTACCTGGGTACATGGAACCCATATTAGTATACCTTAGATTTGATAAGGTAACAGCATTTCATACATATCTACATACATACATATCGTCACACCTGTTTTTTTTAAATGGGATAAGGAGGCAAACGAGTAGGCGTGTCACCGGATGGAAAGCAATCAAAGCCGCCCATAAACATACGCAGTGCAGAAGCCTTGCCGGCCTTTAAGGAAAGTGTCAGTACGGGAGAGGGGTTAGGCCTTCGGAGCTCAAACGCTCATCGAACGAAGCGCGGTAGCTAAGCTACCACTCAGTCGCCGGTTTTCTGCGGGAGTGTGGTACTTCCCCGGTTGAGCCGGCCCATTCAGTCAGTTCAGGTGAGGGCTACTTTGGACCGGAGCCGATGGACACAGATTATCCGTTTGAAGTGTTCTAAGACTACGACCCTCAGTTTTGAGGGACCGAGTAAAGATGTCAAAATAACTCAAGTCTAGCTGTCTGTCCTTGTCATTTGTATGTTTATAATGATACCCAAAACACAAGGGATCGTAGTCTGGACTTTTATTTATGTATTTGTAATGACGATGATACAAATTACTAATACAAAATAAAACGTCTTGAGTCAATGTCTTAAACAATAAACACGTCGGGATCAAAATGCATCTGTTCACGCTGTGACTGTGGAACTGAGTAGGAGGAAATCTCTTGAGCTCTTAGAATTGCCAATTCTGATATCATTTGGCGTTTAAATAATTGTCCACTAAACGCTTGACGTCTTTTTTATATCAGAAACATCGCAAAGTTTGCCAAATCTTAAATGCGTTCGAGATTTATAGGGTAATGCGAACGAAACAATCGTGAGGTCCCTTTCGTTTTCTCACTTT
The DNA here is from genome assembly GCA_031353405.1 of Baronia brevicornis. NCBI lineage: Eukaryota > Metazoa > Arthropoda > Insecta > Lepidoptera > Papilionidae > Baronia > Baronia brevicornis. Next base: position 775,010 of record JASFAT010002824.1, on the reverse strand, counting down.
ACAAACACTTACACGTTGTAGGGTCACCATTTATTAGCATGTTCTCGGACTAATATTTTTGTGTATTTTTTTTATTATCATCATTTTTCTTTCCTCTATTATAAATACGCTTAACAGAGGATGAAACGTGAATTCTCACAATTGGCATTGACTGAATGGATGGATCGTTCAATTCACCTATCCAGTTGATGCCAACCATTGTACAGAACATCGTTATATTTCTATCGGTTCCTACTACATTTGCAGCAAATGTGGTTTCCGTGTCAAAATATTACATCTATGTTTGTCTTTACTTATTGTCTTTTATTTTTTTTTTGTAAATCGGAATGAGATTGTATTTTATCATACGACTATGTAAAATTTTATATTTATATAGTATTTATTATTTGATGTTACAATATAGGCATACCTTGGTTGGGTTGGGTTAAGGTACAATGGTGAAAAATGTATACAAATCAGTTACATTCAGTGATTTTTCCGTACCGATACGATACTAGAACCTTCGAAAGCAAGCTTATACATTTTTTAAAGGATAGAAACGATTCTGCAACATTTTTAAAGACGTCTATTAATGGCGTAGATTACTTTCCATCTCCGTTTTGGCCTTTCCATATTTTTTTAATATTTATTCTAAGTTGATTCAAAATTCTGTCGCAATTATTATAAAACAAGGAAGGCTAATCATATATTGGTTTAAACTATTGATAGTTTACCAAGTTTGAGACTCACAACTACGTGTTCAATCTTGTTAAATTATAAATGAAAGTTTAACAACTGGTTAATAGTAGTATAAACATCCTAAAACAAAGGCTTCTTACATAATAATAATAAATTATTATTATTCATTCCAGGCTAATAATAAATTATTAGCCTTTCATTTACTTTTAGGTATATTATAATATTAATTATAAGTTATATTTATATTATAATAAATAATGTATAACTTTATATAAATACAATCTTATTAATTTATTTGTTTAATATTATATCTCTTATATACTACATGTTACGTCTTGATATAAATGGTGGCTATTCTACCAAAACCTTCTATGAATTTTTTCAGGCAACTTCAAATGTCACGATAATCGCATTTATTGCATCACTTCACTTATACGCCTTAATCAAACTATTTTGTATAATAAACCATCACAATTAAACAATATAACTGATAATAATATAACATTATGAAAATGAAATAAAAACACAACGTCAATGATGTAAGTTGGCGGGAAAAGTGCGACATTTATTATCATTGATATGTGTCGAATCTTATTTTAAAACGTTTATTAGTTATCGTCTACGTAGAATAAAGGAGGTTCTACTTTATATAAATATAAAGTAGATATTGTATAGACAAGCCATATTGTCAAAAGTTTATGTCCCGATTTTTCATTTTTAAATATGGTGATTCCAGTCGCATCAAAAGACCCAAACTAAAAATACAGCTGCTGTCATTAGGCCAATGGCCTTATTATTTCAACAGACGAGTAGCATATGTAAGAACCGAAATAGACAGCAAGTATTATCTAAAAGGGAGACACTGCTCGGGGTGAAACGAAGAAAAAATTGGCTCGTATTCAGCTTGGATAAAAGCTATGATTTATTGTACGAAACAGGGATTCCGTTTGGTGCAATATATCACAGCGACAAGCATATCCTATGCTATTTTTCTTTGATGGTTCGAATAATCGATATACCTCCTACTCATGAAACAAATAATCGATATTGAGAAATTAATAATAGTTTTTGTAAAAAAATCACACTTTCTCTAATAATTACATATAATATAAATATGCATAGATATTTATTTAATGAATTAATTAATAATTAAATAATGAATTAATATTTGGAAAATCTGTATTAACACCAAGTGTCATCCACTACAAGTTTAAAAAAATGTATTTGAACTGGAGTGGATGAATAAAAAGTGGGTTTGGCTGAATGCGGTGAAAATGAGAGCATTAAGTATGTGTGGTGTAACTTTGAATGATAGAATAACAAATGAAGATATAAGAGAGCTTGTGGATTATTAATGGAGTCAGGCGTTACTTTGCGGAAATCCATCACTATATGGACAGTCAAAAGTTTTACTTAGCTAAGATCCGCGACAAGCAAAACAATAACAGAAAATTAATAATGTGTGTCTTTCCGTTGAGTTTAGTGGATTTATTTGGAACTTAAACCAAAAACTTATTGAAAATCGGCGATCAACTCTCCACCCACCAACCACTATACACAACGCCAAACACACACTATCACTTTTCCATCTTGTAAACGACACGTGTTTCGCCCCAACACGAGGCATCTTCAGGTATAGTAGACTCTACGTTTAAGTTCCAAATAAATCCACTAAACCCAACGGAAAAACACACATTATTAATTTTCTGTTATTGTTTTGCTTGTCGCGGATCTTAGCTAAGTAAAACTTTTGACTGTCCATATAGAGCTTGTGGAGTAAAAGAAAGTGTTGTGACAAAAATTGAGAACGGGGTGCTTAGCTGGTTTGGGTATATAGAGAGGATGGACGAAAGACGACTGGCAAAAAAAAATTACATTGCGAATGTGAATGGAAGGGTCGGTAGGGGGAGACCACGGAAAACATACCTTGGCCAAATTGCTGAAGGTTTTAAGAAAAGCTTGCATGAGGAGAATAATGAGTGTGGAGGAGGCAAGGGAAGTATGCCGAGATCGTAGCAGATGGAGATCTGTGGTCTCTGCCCTCCCCCTACGGGAGATAGGCGTGACGACATGTATGTATATAAATATATACATACATATAGGGAGAGTGTGAACTAATAGTAGGAATTAAAAAATAAATACAATTGTATAACTCGATACAGTGAATTGAGATTTAAAGTAATTAAATTTTCATCCCCGCCATCGAAAGCGTGGCCATAGAGTGCGGTGTTTTTTTTCCCGAAACTTCTTTCAACGAATCACCACTTAATGTAATCAGCTACCTTCAGCAGTAATTCCGAACCGATATGCCATTGGAACCATCAAAAAACGAGTCAACATGTTTTTCAAATGCCGACAACGCTCCTGCAATGCCCGTGATGCGGCAGATTTATTAAATTTTGGACATTTAGACGCCGTAAATGCTAGCTTCCCCACGGAGACAATGAGGCCAAGAATGCTAGGTTACTGTGTGAGCATAAAATAATAACCTTAAAATGTAGGTAGTTACCAAGTCATAAGATAAGAAAATGATATATATATATATATATATATATATATATATATATATATATATATATATATATATATATATATATTCACGCCTATCCCCCGCAGGGGTTGGCAGAGACCACAGAGCTCCATCCGCTGCCATTTCTCGCAACGAAACGGCTCGTCATTGGTCGCTTTTCGCCCTCGTGAGAATCAGGACGTGACGGGTGGCGAACCACGTCGCCGTCATTTTCGACAAATTAGGTATATTAAATTCGTCTTAGTGAATCCCACATATTTTTTTTGACACGAAGAAAACGAAAAATTAAAATGTCTTCAACGACAATCACTCCGGCGTTCGATCGTCGAATTCAAATATAAATAAAGTGTGTCGTGCTTTATTTCCAAATATATCTTTCAATTCCTATTAGTTTACACTCTTCCTATATATATTTATATCTCGTTTAAATTGTCAAACGTCAATAAAATAATTTTTATTCATCCAATCAAGTCGAAATATTTTTTTAAAACTTGTAATGGACGACACTTATGTTACTATAATTTTTTTTAAATATAAATTCATAGATAAAATTTAATTAATTAATTTTAGTTTTATATGGCACATAAAAATATATATATATTTTATATAAGATATTTAACAGGATATAAATAAATACCGTCAGTAGCGAAGCGTGTAGATCGCTGGAACAAAAGTAGTAATTGATTTTTGAAAGTTATCTTTTTTATATTATTTGTTTATTCATGTGTCCCTCGACCATGATGCGAAGGTGAATTCGTCAGAGCGCCGTGCATATATCCCTGTGTCTCATCGCGACAGTCTTGTTGTCATTTGCAGCTCCACACCCTATAAATAGTCGCTGGGAGTCTACACATCCTGAACGGAAGCTGAATTGGAACGGCAGGTGAGGCTGGCGGCTAGCCAAGGCATCGACACGGCGATCTCGGCAAGAGTTTTTTCGGCACTCATTAACAACACGCTTGTTATGGAATATTGTCACGTGGGCAAAACGTACGGAAATCCGTATTTGTTACAAATTTAACAAACAACACAATAAATACTAATTTTCATAACTAAATAATATAGTAGGTTTCCCATACAATGACGGTGTGTTTTTATTATATAATATATTAGATAGCCGGGTGAAGTTTAACATTTTATAGTCCCCTGTATTTATGTTCTCCTGGTACGTTAGTACTTGGTATGCAAGACTTTACAAAATCACACAAAAGAAACGACAGTTTTTTATGTCTGTGCGATGATACAGCTGTAACGAACGCCATCTGTTGAACGAAATTGGAAGTAAAAGGAAGAAATATAATTTTTCATTTTTCAAGTTTTTTTATATTTTCCCTATTAATTTTTTTATTCGTATTTTAACCTTCCCTGTATTATAGCGAAAAAAATATTCAAATCGGACGAGCCATTTTTGAGTTTTAGTGAGACTAACAAAACTGTATTATATATATATTATGTATTATATATATATTATATATATATATATATATATATATATATATATATATATATATATATATATATATATATATATATATATATATATATATATATATATATATATATATATATATATATATATATATATATATATATATATGTATACTGTACCAATCGCTGTACGAAGATCGTCGCTCCATCTATACGGGGGGGCGGTCCATACTACGTTTGCTGAGACGCATTCACTATCTCTCTCACAAGGATTGTCGTTCTCTAGGAAACGTGACCCAACCATTGCCACTTTGGTTTAATAAAGAATTAAACTGAAGTGGTACATTTTGATAAAATTATTGAATACATCATTGATAACATTGATTTTATAGCGATAGAAGTTGCCACTTCTATCCTATGGTATGGTTAATTCCAATGTCTGGCATTTATTATTTTTTTGAAATAAAACGCGTGTGTTTAAACACATCTTTTAATCCCCTTTTTATTATAAATATAAAAAGTGGTAAGTATTGTTAATTTTAAAATTGATTTGCAGTAAAAAGGCTTTACAGGGTGGCCTACCGTATTGTACTACGCGTAGAGAAGTACCTCAGGACCACCTCAGCGTCACAGTCACCGTGTGTGTTCCCATCGTATCGCAATAAACATGGATTTTATATCTTCACCCAGGTCGATCGGATAATACACAATCTGATATTAACTTTACTAACATTCCACACTTACAATGCAAAACAGATAAACATTTGTCGTTTTGATTAAGATGTACAGATTACAATTATTAATATTTTTTTTTCATTGATGGCAACTATTTATAACTATTATGCCAGTGTCAAGTAAAATACAATAATACCAAATCTTATGAAATGTAACTAGTCCTTGTTACGTTACGTCTTGATAAAATGGTGGCTATTTTATCCAAAAACCTTCAATGGACTTTTTCAGTCAATATATGGACAGTCAAAAGTTTTACTTAGCTAAGATCCGCGACAAGCAAAACAATAACAGAAAATTAATAATGTGTGTTTTTCCGTTGGGTTTAGTGGATTTATTTGGAACTTAAACCAAAAACCTACCGAAAATCGGCCATCAACTCTCCACCCACCAACCACTATACACAACACCAAACACACACTATCACTTTTCCATCTTGTAAACGACACGTGTTTCGCCCCAACACGAGGCATCTTCAGGTATAGTAGACTCTACGGTACGCGTTCATGTCACTCCACTTATACACCTTAATCGAACTATATTGTATAATACGCCACCATAGTTAAACAATAAAACTGATAATAATATAAGACAATAAAAACGAAATAAAAACAACGTAAGTGATGTAAGTTGGCGGGAAAAGTCATTAATGTTTAAATCGAAATACATCACTGTCCAATTCGATTTTTTTTGCTTATGACAACTATTAGTAAATTTTGCCAGTTGCAAGTCAGTTATGGGAGTGACACAATTAAATAAAGATTCAAAAAACAAAAATAGAATTAAAGGGAAATATCCGCATCGTGGTTACTTTCATGAAAGTACTAGAAACTAAAAATAAATTGCAAAAAAAATGAAATAATACAGTAAATGCTATTATAATTAATAGAATCGATAATAAGTCAAATCAATTTGTTCTTACAGGCTACAACAGTTAATCCTACCAGTGTGAAATCAGTCATGGAAATTTCACAATTAAAAAACACTCAGGAAAAGAAATTAAAGAGAAAAACGTACCAATTACACACACACACACACACACACACACATATATATATATATATATATATATATATATATATATATATATATATATATATATATATATATATATATATATATATATATATATATATATATATATATATATATATATATATATATATATATATATATATATATATATATATATATATATATATATATATATGATTCACTAGTCACGTGGTCATAATCTGTCACTGTAATTTTAGTTTATTTGAAATTAGTCATTTTAAATAATCGACAATAGTTCTATTACTTTTTATAGGACAACTCTTTTTTTTTACTTTCTTGTACACAAATATTTTTAAAAAAATCACAAATCACTACAGCTTTAAGCTATCTATTGTTAAAAACTCATTATAATTTTCGTATGAATATCTCATATGAATTCTTTAAGTTTTCCACAGTAGTTTTCTACAAAATCTTTACACTACACTTTGTTTTGGCTTCTTATGAGTTTCTTAGGTAAGCTGGCATTTTTTATAGAATATTTTGTATTGTTTTTATGTCAAAATGTACCAAATAAAACCAGCATGGTTCCATCAAGAAAAAAAATGGAAATGGCAAATTTCCTACAAGAAGTGTTTCTTTATTATTATAAAAAATATGAGAATAGAAAAGCACATTATGTACAATTCATAATCATACCAGTATTAAAAATATTAAGAGAAACATCTTAAACGTGCAGGTGGTCGCTGGCGTAACACATACGTAATAAAAATTTTAATAGCGACTCTGGAAAAATTCAATAGAGAATATAAACTTTTTAATTATATCGGTAAAGACCGCAACGGTATGCAGCCATTGCGTTTTGTTTTTACTGCTGATTAAATAGGTTTGAGTTCTGATGCATGTTTACTTTTATTTGGTTTAGATGTAAATTTACCATTATAAAATAATAATGAAGTAGGATAGAACAAGCGCTATTATTTTTAATGAAATAGTTTCAAGCCGAGTGGAGAGAATTAACTTTGAATGCATTGTTAAAACGTATAATGCGAAAACAGATTATAAGTTCGAAAACTGATTATAACTTGGCATGTAAAGATTTTATTGACTGAAGTATTTTAGTAAGGTACAGTTTTACTACTCTTTCTCTTTCTTTTTTTAGCCGATTCTACCAAAAGAGAAATTCTACCAAAACATATAAATTGGTATACAATATATTTTAACATGCTTCTTAAAATTTACCTTTGTAGTTTTTATTTAAGCATCGAACTAATTCGTTATAATACATTTTAGGTAAATTAACCTAAGATTATCTTTAAAACTTTTAATAGTTATAAAGCGTCAGGATTTAATTATTTTATTTATAGTTAAGTAATTTGGATACGTTTCTCTGTAACTGAAAGATATTTCACATAAAACAATTGTATTTTTGTTTATGTTGTATGTATAAATATGTAGAATACGACCTTGAAAATTATTTTCGAACACAACAATTAGTCACACGCAAAAATTTACTTGCGTATTCAAAGTGAAACTAAATAAAAACATTTACAACAGTCATTATCTATGTGTACGAGTGTCAAAGCCAGCGTAAAATTAAAAAAAAAAGTCTCAACAAGTAGGTAAATGAGTCAGAAGCTTCGCCGAAAAAATACACCGGGCGTTGCAAACGTATTTCTCCTTCAATTGCGAGTGCCAAAAGAATTTTCCCGCGATATCACTTTGGCACAGATTATCGGCCTGCCACGGATCAAGGCGCGACTTGGGCGGTGCATTAATTACTTCAAATAAATGTCGCATTTAAAACTGCATATTTATTTATTAGAAAAAAAAGGTGAAAGAGGTTTATTGACCTTTAAAACTTTGATTTGTTTTTTTTTATTGTTTTACTCATTCTTTTTTTTTAAGAATGACAACATTACGGTTTAACTTCAATAATGATATTTAACATAAATTTTTAATTGAGGACTTTTCCCGCCAACTTATATCAGTGACGTGTTTTTTTTTTAATTTTTAACAATATGTTATATTTTCATTTTTAACATTTATATATCACTTATATAAAAATTTATTTCCTACAAAATGTCATTTTTATGAGAGAAATTTTTATATTAGTATATTTTCATACTGGATATATAATCACTCATTCCTAGGCACGTGGTTTCTTCGTTTCTGAAGGACTGTTCTCGGAGTAAATAACTGTAGGTCATACATATATTCAATACACACATTCATTTGTAAAGCCCAAGATCGGGTTTGGTGGCGCTTCTTGGGGGAGACATACGTGCAGCAGTGGACTGCCGCAGGCTGTAGATGATGATGATGATGATGATCCATAGCTATATTGATCCCGATGCGCGAATTGAACCTGCGCTCAGGGAATCCAAAAGCGATATTCACCACTAAGCCACTTCATCCTCATTGAATATAATTATGATATTCCATATATAACAGGAGCGGCCATCTTGATTTGACACAAAATATACTGTTTGCTAACTAGACTGAGCGATCTACCAATTACAGAATAAGCACTTCCATATCAAATACTATTATAATAAATATATAAAATACATATTGTGTTTCATATACGTTAAAAATTTTATGTTAGTAAATAATATATTATTCAAGTATTTCTTTTTTTATTAAAGGGGAAATACAACAATGAAATTGTAAATTATTCTTAGTATGTTAAAGTCACATTTTTCTTCGCTATGCCGCGATCATTTGGCCGGCGCTAAAAAAATATTTAATACTAAGAATATATCGACGCAAAAAAGCGAAAACGCTGTGAATGAAATCGATGTCAATATTTTTTATTGCTTATTCGGATCAGAAAAAATACTGCGTCGAATTGTCTGAACCTCATAGCTCTACGACCTAAAGAAAATTGTGTACAGCGTTGAAACTGACTGTTTTTGAGTGATCTGATACAATGTTTTCAAAAATCTTAAAAATTTTTTTGGCTTTGGTGGTAAGTTTTTTATTTTGCGGTTTACTACATATTCGCTTTTTTGCGTCGATATGTAGTATTGTATAAATACTAACAATTTATTAAAGTCCATACGATAAATGCGACTGCATCTGCCCGTTGTTTACTCACTAGTACGTAGTACGCAAGCGCGGCGCGCGGGGTGCGCGGGGAGGGGGCATTCTACTACGCTACGCTGGCCGATGGTTCGTTTTTTACCGCATTCGGGTTTCCTTTCGACTCGGGCACTCAAGTTTTTTTACGTTAGCGCCCAGTTTGGCGCGCCAACTCCATAAACAGTTATAGTCGCGAGGCAACCCCGCTGAATTGTTTTTAAATGATGACTGCTGCGCCGTGTGCGTGCGCACACTACTTAACCCGTTCGACAGATTAGTGTGCACTTTTTAAAACAAATATCATATAAATATATACAATGTATAAAATAAAAAAATAACTAGAATTACGACAATTGATAACCACACATACATACTATCAGACCTGTTTCCCGCAGAGTAAGGCAGAGACCACATCCTCCATCTGCTACGATTTCGACACACTTTCTTTGCTTCATCCACACTCTTCACTCTCTTCATACAAGCTCGTCGGTTAAGGGTACTTTTGACTTGGCTTTTCCTAAAAGCTTCGGCAATTTGGTCAAGGTATGTTCCTAGGTCTTCAAAGGTCTTCTTCTACCGACCCTTCCATCTATATGCACAACGTAAATTTATTTTATCAATCGTCTTTCATTCATCCTCTCTATGTGTCCTATGTAAGCATTATATGAGATAATCATTTTAAGTTAAATATGTTTAGATGTAACATGGCTTTTAACATAATCTTTCTTTCTTTCTTTGATGGCATTTATCTTGTGCTAAATGTACTTGTCGCCTTGTCACGCTATGTCTTGATAAAATGGTGGCCATGACCCACAATATCTATGGATATTAATTTGCAGTCAATTTAAAAAGTCACGACACACGTATTTCATATCACTTCAAAGTCAAAATTTTGGCATGGAATGTTATATATAAATAGTCAGATTAAAATGGTCTAGTTAGTACATGAGAATATCTGATATAAGGCGTGAAATGGTATCCTGAAATCCGGCAGGTTTAAACATATCGTGCATTACGGATAAAAAGTATGCCTCTCCATGATAATGATAATGACAAATTGGAGGTGTAGTCATTTTTTTTGCGTGTAAAATTGTTGTTTGCAATATTTATAATACGTATTTTACCTTATTAATATGACAGGCGTTTATTAATATTAAAGAATAATTATTAATAATTTATTGATTTTGTAATAAATATTTCAATAACGTATACTGGATATAGGATTCATATTTAGAGATCAATTTAAAAATAAATATTTTAATCAACAATAACAAAATTAGTATCGTTTTTTGAAGTCATTAAAAAATACATAATTTAATTAAATATTTATAGTTATAAGCGATTATAATACTTGTATTTTGAGCTATTTATATTATATTGTTATTATTTTAAATATAAACAAACGCAGCTCATTTGATAAGGATTACTTTCACGATCTAAGACTAACCACTAGTTTATAGATGTGAACAATATTTTGCTATATCAAACACTATTAGTTTAATGAGAATGGTCAACAAGAATTCTAGTAATATGAAATATTGCTAATATTAAAAATATATGTTTTCAATCAATCAATCAACAGCCTGCGGCAGTCCATGGACCCCCCTTAAGAAGCGCCATGTGGCTCGATCTTCGACTTCACGTATACAGTTACTGCCAACTGCAATGCACAGATCATGGCACCATTTAGCAGGTTATATTTGCTTTATAAAATATTAATGTTCTGTTGTCTGTTTAATTTGCCATATGTACGTTTTCAATATTAAAAAACTTTCATTGATATATCTTGAAACATAATTTATAAATTAATTTTTGAATGACTATATAAATCGTTGCACCACTATCGTCTGAGCGGGTTGTAGTCGGCAAAATCAATACAATCTTTTGTTCATCCGCACATGGAGTCGGGCTTACGATAGGCGCATCGTAATATCCCATTCCGTCTAAAGACAGTAAAAGTATCCATTTATTCGATGCTTTTTTTGTTTAATGTCTAAATTCAGATTTTCCTTATGCCGCTGCGCCCGCGCATACGTTGTATACGTGGAAATGTCGATGTGTTGGCTTAGACCAGTGAATTATTCGAAACACACACCGAGTTACATGTACAAATAGTTAAAGAGACACACAGCTCTAACCGTTTACGTATATCATGATTTCTAGCCGATTGTCGATTATATGCTGAGCTAAGATATTTTAGCAAAGCTCGTAAAGTCTAGTTCTACTATGTACTACACGGATCACAAAATATATTAACTATGGAAGTGGTTACGAAAGCTGACTAGACCGCGACCCATCTAACAAAAACTTCCGAATTTGGGACTCACCTCTAAGCTTTCATGAAGAAAAAATGGCTAAAACTGTTGAAGAATTGTTCAAACAATAACATTTTGTATACTAAAATATATATATATATATATATATATATATATATATATATATATATATATATATATATATATATTTAGTTACTTATAATTAAAATGAGTTTGATAACTCCAGTTTTAGTCTTTTTAATAATAATCATAGCCGAAAATCCCTCCTTACATCATTTTAGGTTTTACAATAATTTTAGGTTTATTTTTTTAACGTTTAAATAAGTTTTAACGTTCTGAATATCCAGAAAGTAATAAGGTTATATTATAGGTATTTTTACTGCATTTCTTTTTATAAATAAGTAAGTTTTATAAATTAACACGTTTCATAAATAAGCATGTTTTATAAATAAGTACGTTTTATAAATATGTACGCCTGATAAATAAGTACTTTTTAGAAATTTTTATAACTAAGTACTTTTTATAAATAAGTAACTTTGATAAAGAAGTGTGTTTTATTAATAAGTACGTTTAATAAATAAGTACCTTTTATATATAAGTATTATAAGTTTTATAAATAAGTACGTTATGATCCATTAAAGTTGTTTTGTATTATAGTGATGAAATACGGACCCAGAAATTTTATGTAAATCTAAATATAGTAGATCTAAATTAATGTAATTTCTTTGACAAGATGGCCGTGACTTAAAATGTGTGTTATGACTTGGCTTATATGTACTTAGATGGATTTTTCCTTTCAAAATTTGTCGTTCGTTATTTTCATAATACATTATTATATTTAAAATAAATACGTGATAATAATTATTAGAATAACTAGGAGGCGATCAGAGGTTGACGTTCGAATATATTTTATAAATTTTTTTTTTTTATTGCAATATCTCATAGGTACTTCTCTGCGCAATATGCTTTTTTATCGGATATGAAGGCAAACGAGCAGGCGTATCACCTGATGGAAAGTAACCAACGCCGCCCACAGACATCCGCAGTACAATAGTCGTTGCCGGCTTTTAAGAAATGTGTGAGCTTGTTCTTTGGAGATTCCACTGTCGTATGGTTCAGAAATATTACTAAGGTAGCCAGTTCCACAGGGTAGTGGTGAGTGGAAGGAAATTTCTGGAAAAGCGCAACGTACTGGATCGTCGTCGATTTATCCGCATGAAACTTTTCTTTGTGGCGAGTTGTGCGTTAGTGGAATTCAGGTATTAAAAAGGAGTATATAAGTTTTGCTTCACGTATAAATATATAGATAGATAATAAATATAAAAATGACGGCTCAGTAAATGATCTGCTTTCAAAATATTGGCTGCGGGGTAGTTTTAATATGCATAGGGCATGCGTGGTAGCGGATTATGGTGCAATCATTGGATTCCGAAAATTCCCATCAGGCACAGCGTTTTGCGTGTTGGTTGGGACGTTAACCGATTTAGGAAATATTTTTGGGGTTCGATGACTCCTCCTTAGAGGTCACTGTGTGTTGCTAACCAGACGTTAACAGGATGAAAGTGATTTCATCGCGAATAACTATTTTTTAATGTTGGCGTTAGAAGAAGCATTCGGTTCGTCGGAGATATGTTTCGTGTAAATTTTTAATGCTCGACAGTCTTATTTTACCGGCCATTGTATTATAGTAAGCTCTACTAAAAATAATTTTATATTAATGCATAAACAAGCGAGAAAGCTTGAAAGCGAACTTACCTGAATAAGTTTGTAGTTAACATAAAAAGTGCGTACAATATAATAAACAAAATTCATGTTTATTTTTATGACTTGTACGCTTTAATCAATATAGCTTAATCAATATGGCTTAACCAATATAGCTTAATCAATATAGCTTAATCAATATAGCTTAATCAATACAGCTTAACCAATATAGCTTAATCAATATAGCTTAATCAATATAGCACAATATGCCACCACGATTCAAAAATATAACTGATAATAACATACGATGAAAATAAAATAAAAACACAACGTCACTGATGTAAGTTGGCGTGTAAAGTCAATATAAAACAATATTGTTTAGATTGTTTAGATAGCCAAAGAAACAAAAATGGTGATTGTAATTTAGAAATGGCACTAAGATTAATAAATAATATTAAAAAACCAATGGTGTGTTTTTTACTGGAGGAAGTGGATTTACGGAGAGCTTAATCAGTATCAGGTAAATCAGAAATCTTACTGCAAAACATATTATAATAAACACGATGTGAGAAAGTGGTGTTGTGTGTTAGTATTGGTGTCAATGCTTGGTAAGTGGAGAGTTGCTGACGGCCGTTTTTCGGTAAGATTTAGATTAAGTTCGCCGTAAATCCACTTGCTCTAGTCAAAACATACACGTTATTAATTTTTCTGCTTTTGTTTTCTTGTCGCGGATCTTAGCTAAGTAAAAAATTCTGACTGTCCACATAGTAATGGATTTCCGCAAATTTCCTCTTGACTCCATTAATCCACATAAAAATGTATATTTCATTTGTGAAACGTCAGTCCGCTATCAATCAAACTTTTATCAGGATTCTGCAATGAGGTTCCTCTGAACGGAGGAGAAATGGTGATAGAAGCTCCGCAGGTACGCTTTTTAACAATGTTTTTTTTTAAAAAGAAAGCTCATTTATAGTAAAAGTAATTTCTTATTTTGAAAAAAAGAAGTTGATTTGAATTTAAATTAAATAACGTAATGTGAGTCATTTTGCAAATGAAACGTTAAAACGTTATTTTGTTTGTTCATTTTATTCACGTTGTTTACGAAAGAGTACGTAATAATTTCATCATTGCGACGATCCACACGAGTGACAAAATTGTCGAATCCTTCGGCACCTAATTGACTGGTCGAATGCCGGTGCAGTGAGTGCATTTGATAGTTTAAATCGGGCGAGGTGGGATCATAAAAATAATTCTTCAACGACTCCGATGAGTCGAATGCTTTAACCAAAAATATTTAACGTTTTCTATGAAATATGCGGCCCTTCAATGACTCTAAGGTACAGAAATGCGCTATTTTTAATGCGCTTTCCCAAGTTTTTATTACAAGATTTCTTTTTTTATGAGATAGGAAGGCAAACGAGCAGGCGTGCCACCTGCTGGACATAAACATTCGCAGTGCCAAAGGCAGTGCAGAAGCGTAGCCTGCTTTTGTTAGGCCTCCAGAACCCAACCGCTCACCGGACAACGCGCAGGAGCTAAGCTACCACTCAGACGCCGGTTTTCTGTGGCAGTGTTGTACTACCCCAAGCGAGCCGGACCCTTCATGCTACATACAAATAATATGCCATTATTGAAAAAGTATTCGTCTGCAGCGTGGCTCTACCATTACAAAATTGCCTTGCATAACGCCAACTTACATCCGTGACGTTGTGTTTTTATTTCATTTTCATAATCTTATCATCAGTTATATTGTTTAATTGTGGTGGCGTATTGTACAATATAATTCAACTAAGGCATATGTAAGTAGAGTTATATGAAATATGTTATACGTTTATAGTGACTTTTTAAGTTGACTGCAAAAGTAGTAGGTTTTGATAGAATTGCCCACCATTTTATCAAGACGTAACGTGACAAGCTGACTTGTTACATTTCAAGACATTTGATATTATTGTATTTTACTAGACACTGGCATGATACTAAACTCGACAGCAAACCAGATGGTCGTAGAAGCAACGGAAGGCCTAAGCTCAGATGGGTAGATGGAGTCGAGGACGACGTAAAGGCAATCGGTGTGTGGGGCTGGAGGGAAAAAGCTAAACCAAAATCCAACTGGAAAAATTTACTGAACGAGGTTAATCCCCACCCGCGGCTGTAATGACTTGATGATAAATTGCCAACAAAGAGAAGAATAATACGTTTCTTTTTCTGTGCGCTTTCAAGGAAAAGCTGAAGTAAATTCAATTCAAGAACGAGCCTACTTTTTCAAGCTTTTTTTCGTCCAGGCAACGTTATAATACTAAAGTTGTAGATGATTATGTGCAGTGGTTATCATCAGGCGATGTGTTGACGTACTTGTCATTTTAAAAAATATTTTCAATATTTTTTCTTTTTGTCTCTTGAAGATTTTTCTTTTTCATACGTCTATCTAGTAAGACCAACAGGTCTATAGTTTGCTTGGTATCTAGTATATCACACTAAAAGCGAATCGTAAAAAACAAAACAGATTAAACAATTACAACAATGTAAACCTGACAAACCAACAAGTCAAGGCGGCTTCCGAATCAAAAGCGCCGAAGTATTCCGTCGGCAAACAGAAGCGATTGTTAAAAAAATACGTGTACCCACACAGCTATTTGTACAAGCATTGATCACAAAGCTATAGCTCATCATTTATTTGTTTAACATTACGCGAAGGAAGATGATGATACGGATTCCCAGTAAAGACGGAACGGGACGAAGGAGAGAAACACTTGCGACCACACCGACCTCTGACGCAAGAATGAGACGAATACAAATGAGTTGCAGTTAGTTACAATGCGTTGGAATCCAGATACGACCGACAACTGGGTTAAAAGGTGAGCCTGACAGGTATTACAGTAATTAGAGGTGTGTTGGCATACTCATGCAAATGCAGAGCAGCAATTCCGATACAACGCGCGGAGGAATTCAACTGCATTATAGGACCGACGTTGTGTGCTCCGTCCGAGTGTTTTGAACTGTTCGCTTTCTGGTCGCTGCTGTTTTGTATTGATACAATTTTGACGTCTGTAGGGTTACATACGTATATGAATAAATTATTTATTGTTTATATCTAGAGACAAAATGTTGCCACAAATACGTACCAGGGCGAACAGTTCCCTTCTATGACACATTTATTTTTTACATATATTATTCTAATTGGTATACTTAATATAATATTACTAAAGACTGAAACTAAGAACATCTACTTGATTGAATTTATAATCAAGCTTTAAATTTAAAAGAAATGTATAGAAAAAAAACTATCTAGTATTTTATTCACCTTCTATTATCATTATTGTGTATTCGTTTTTAGTATTTGATATCTGTGTTCTTACATTTTACTAATAACTAAGGGTATCTTACACTAGGATTCCCTGTGTAGTTACCCACAACACAGGGAATCCTAGTGTAGGAACTAAAGTCCTGTAACATATGTGGAAACTAAAAATAAAGGCATTATTATTAAAAAATTGATTAACGTGCTTGATCGTAAAATATATTGTAAGCAAACATTGTAATAACCAAACAAATAAATAAATATTGAAATAGCCAAACAAGATATTCACATATATTAATCTTAGTCATAACACTTATTAGCTGTGGCGATGAGAGACTTCAGACGCAAAAACGGTATTCGCCTAATTAAAACAGTCTTCAATATCCCTTCACACGTATATAATTAATAATTTTGCTTGCATTAGAACACCTCTGACATGGAGATTCGCAAACCGTCCGTCACATTTCGGCTAGCCATTCATCGGCGCTTACCCGGATTAGTCCCGGTTGTATGGGTGTCTAGGAATAATTTATGATTATTAATGTTATGGGTGGCCAATGACGAGGTTCTCCGACAACTCAAGCAAATACGTGAACTTTTGCAGACCGTCAAAGGTAGAAAAGTTGCTTAGCTGGGTCATATCATGAGACATGACTGGTACAAGTTCCTGCAACTTATCATGATGGGAAAAATGGCGGGCAAAAGACAAGTTGGTCCAAAAAGAAAGTCTTGGCTACGTAATATCAGGGAGTGGACCGGGATAGCGAGTACTCCAGAACTGCTGCATCTGGCGAAGGAGGAAGAGAGTTGTGCTGAATTGGTTGCTAACTTACGCAAGTCGGGGAGAGAATCTTAGAAGTTATCTTTAAGACAGTGTTAACAATTTTATGAAATGAATAATAAGTAGTAAATAAGAAGAACCAACCAATTAAAAGACTCAGTGGCGTGGCCCTCCGCCCGCGGAGTTAATGGGCGCGGTTTCGATCCTCGCATCGGAATAAATATATGTATGAATTACTAATGTTTATTCCAAGTCTGGTAATCCCACCAATCCGCATTGGACAGGCGTGGTGGGATAACGTCCGTTAACAAATAGAGAGACATATAATGGGCTGTTAAAAAATAATAAAAAGAAAATAATAGATTATATAAATAGAAATCTACATACTCAGAAGGAAATAAAATCTAAAAATATCCTGCTTTTAAATTTAAAAAAAAAATTCTAATCTGTGAGTCGTTTGTCCTGGTTTATCGCTTTTATATATGGTGGCCCTAGTTACATCGGCCTCGATACGATAACAATCATCTTAATTGTAGCCCGATTACCGGCCGAATCGCAAAAACCCTCCGCCCGGTGTTTTTCAGTCAAACCATTTAATTATACCTGGTTACTATTTGTCCCAATTTGGATTCACACAAGAAATGTTAATTAGAAAGCTCCAAGTTAGCGATGCGGTTTGAATAATTACTTATGAAACTATATATTCATATAAACAATTGAAATTGTTTTATGCTGTATGTATGTATTATGAGGATGGATGAAAGACGACTGACAAAAGAAATTTACGTTGCGGATGTGGATGGATGGATGTCGATAGGGAAAGACCAAGGAGAATATACCTTGATCAAATCGCTGAACCTCTCAAGAAAGGCGTAGCCAAAAGTACCCTTCACCGACGAGCTTGTACGAATAGAGTTATGAGTGTGGATGAAGCAAGAAGTGGATGAAGAATGTGATGTGGAAGATGAGTGTGACGGGATCGTTTCAGATGGAGGTCTGTACTCTCTGCCTGGCCCTGAGTGAAATAGCAGTGATTGTATATATGTGTGTGAAACCATTTGCACTGTGTGGAAAACCTTCAGTGATATTTTTAAATTAATAAATTGGAACCTTCAAAAATGAAGCCTACATATTACCCAAACGCCGGAAACGGTACTAAGATGCCTGTCTCGTGTTGCAGATGTCTGCGAGAGGGAGACACGCTTGCTCATTTGCCTTCCTTTATAAGTTTATTTGTTCTTTGCTTTACAATTATACATTTTTGAAGTGAAAACTTCTATAGCCGCGTTATAAGACTCTGGATAGGGCAAACATCTATGAATACTTAAGAGATAGCTACAGCTATGAGTACAGCTTAAGACATACTTTAAACACAGTTAATGCGCGCGCAGCTGCCTACGTACACGCATCACGCGAACACATTGTATGTGTGTGCGTTGGACGCTTCATGTATGAGTAGAGTTTTGTGAGTCGCGTCAGCAACATGCTGTAGTAATAGCAGCATTTAATATTACAATTAGTTTGAAATTTCAAAATACAGTTTGAAGTTTTCACTTCTGTCGGCAGTCCTCATGATTGCCTCCGATTTTTTTTGTATAACTGTGTAAAAATACGAAAAAGTAAATGTTTCTATTTTACAAGGAAAACCTTCACGGCTTTTTCCTTCGTTTTCACTAGCACGCAGTTATACGATGGGCTGCTTACTGAGCTTTTGGTACAGAAGTACATTAAAATATTACGAACATTAACACAATACATTATTAACCAAAAACAATATAAACTATACAATAATTAATTGTACAACCAACGACATGATGCCCGTTATAATTATATATATATATATATATATATATATATATATATATATATATATATATATATATATATATATATTAATAATAATAATTATCATAATCGTACTTCGTACACTTTATTATAACTCATAAGAAAAATGTCTGTCATTGTAGTCTGTACGTACTGCGTCTGGGATTGTATATCTTTCCGCGAAAATTGCTTCAATGTGAAGATAGCTGCTTGGAATCTATGTCAGAAGTCAGTTAGACTAGCAACAACAGCCCAAGCTCTTGTTTCGCGCGTTGAAAATAAAAGATTGAAGTGTCAAGGCCACAAATTCTGTGTCCATTGCTATACATCGGTAACCCAGATTGCTGCGAGTGGTGTGTAGGATGAGATATATATAAATTCTAGTCGCGGCGTTCGCGGGCTCCCTCTTGTAGTTTTTGTAGTAGTAAATATAAATATTTGTAAATTTCTTATTTATTTGCCTGTCTTATTTGCCTGTAGGCAAAGGAACGCGTCACATGATAGTAACCTAACTTGAACCATCCACAACACAACTAAAGATGCCTTTAAAGGATTTCATGGGGACGAAGAAGAAAGTATAATTCAACGCAATTTCTCAACCGCTCACCGGATGAAGCGCGGTAGCTAAGCTACCACTCAGTCGCCGGTTTTCTATGCGAGTGTGGTACATCCCCGGGCGAGACGGCCCATTCATGCTGCAGACAAATAATATGTCATTCTAGACAAAGTATTCGTTTGAGGTATTCCAAAATAATTGACAACGATATCTATTTACATATGGTATTGAACCATCTTCCCCCCTCCCCCTACCCTCCCATAATGACACTTTCCTTAAAGGCCGGCAACGCTTCTGCACTTGCAGATGACACGACTGCTCGTTTGCCTTCCTATACCATAAAAAAAAACTAGAAAATTCCTTCGTCAATAAATAGTCCTATATACTTTAATACTGAATGACATAAATAATTCTGTCTAAAGTTCTGACTGTCGTTAGTAACAGAAATAATTACATATATGAAAGTCCGTGAGTTCTTTATCATTTCTGTATGTGTGCGTCATCACATTCGTACAGCGATATTTATAATAGTTTTGCGAAAATTACTACGCTGCGGTGCGTTTCTCTCGAAACTTCTTTCCACGCACCACCACCACTCTGTAGAACCAGCTACCTTCGGCGGTCTTTCCGAACCGATACGACATTGGCACCTTCAAAAAACAAACGACGACGACCTTCAAAAAAAATTCGTCTACGAGATTAACGTCATCCCGACGTCACTACTTCAACGAGTGGTACGGAATACTGTGGCTAGTGTCAAATTATCTTTTTAACATTGTGTCCATCCTACAGTTGTCTGGAAGAAATCGCTATGAGCGATAAGACCGCCATTTGTATATAAATATTACTATTAATAATTGTATAACTTTGTTTTTGGTGTACAATAAAGAATATATCTATCTAGTGTGCCCAATGTGGCGATCAACATCACGACGGACTGATAGTTAAAAAATAATCGTAGTTTTCTACTTCGTAGAAATTATTGAATTTTATTTTTATCCTTTGTAGTGTTTTTTCAATAATATTTATGATTTTTAATGGAGTCAGGCGTTACTTTGCGGAAATCCATCACTATATGGACAGTCAAAAGTTTTACTTAGCTAAGATCCCCGACAAGCAAAACAATAACAGAAAAATTAATAATGTGTTTTTTTGTGCTGGATGAAGTGGATTTATTTGGCACTTAAACCAAAAACTTACCGAAATTCGGCCAACAATTCTCCACCCACCAACCATTATGCAAAACACCAAACACACATTATCACTTTTCCATCTTGTAAACGACACGTGTTTTGCCCCAACACGAGGCATCTTCAGGTATAGTTGACTCGATGGAAGACAACCGAAAAGTCAATCCTTTTCGGTTGTCTTCCGTAGAGTCTACTCCACTTCCGTAGAGACTGTCCACATTATAATATTTATGTTTCAAAACTTAATTCACCGGACACCCTATACTGGGTGTTACAAAACGACCCTTAAAGCCGAAAGGAGGTTAAATGGGGCCTTATTGAGTCCATTCGCAATATTTAAGAACCGTAGTAACGTTGTATAACATACCCCAAAAAAATAAAAAAATATTATTATTTTCACTGATATACAAACCCTATTTCAGTGAAATTAAAGAGTAAACTACGCAGAATGTACCTACATTTTTACCTAATTCGCGGAACGACAAAATTTTTAAAAGACCTAACCTAACGAAAGAACCTAAACGAACACTTACTTATTCATAATAAACGTCAAATTTACAGAAACGGCTCAAAGTATGCTCTCATTTTTTGAAGCCAGTACTTCTTTTTTATGGCATAAGAAGGCAAACGAGCAGGCGTGTCATGTGATGGAAAGCAACCAACGCCGCCCATATACATTCGCAACGACATAGGCAGTGAGGAAGCGTTGTCAACCTTAAATGAAAGTGAAATTATGGGAGTGGGAGTGTGGGGGAGTGGGAATTGGAGGAGTGGGAGGGGAAGTGGGAGGGGAAGTGGGACGGGGAGGGTTTTGGGCCTCCGGAACTTAGACCGCTCACCGTAAGAAGCGCGGTAGCTAAGCTACCACTCGGACGCCGGTTTTCTGCGGGAGTGTGGTACTTCGTCGGGCGAGCCGGCCCATTCATGCTACAGACAAATAACATACCATCTTGAAAAAGTATCCGTCTGCAGCGTGGCTCTATCACTAAAAAAATTTGATTATAATGACATCCTTGTACTGAGGTAGCAAACATTTATGAATGAAAAATAGAAAAACTATTAAAGTGGACAATTATTAGGTAAAATAGGTACGTAGGCCTTTCTGTTAAATAATCTGGTGGTACCATAACATGACATGAGCTTACTAGGGTTGACAAAATTTTTGGCTTTGATAATTAATTATATTTTTTACGGGGTATTTTGTAACAGTTGTATATAGAACACACAAAGTTACAAGTGTGAGTAAATAAATTTGGTTTTATAAATGCACCGCAGCGGTAACGAGGTCGTCCCGAGACGTCGAAGTGTGCCAATTCGAAAAATTAAAGTTTCGCCGTGAGTGTTTTTGCTCGCCGCTCGGCGCATTTTCGAAACGCCAACATTTACATAAATACCCGGGAGACTTTGTTCAGCCGGTAAGGCGCCGCCGAGGAAACTGGTCTCGCGGACAACACGTAGACACTGAAGGAGTATGTATCGCTTGGTGGATAAATTGAAATCTACGAATTAACAAGTTCATTGCCAACCCAAAATCTTAGACTTGCATAAATGGCCAACATAAAAAATAAGTTAGTTAGTTGTTTTTTTTTTAAGAGATAGAAATACTTTCATATATTGAATCTACAGTTACACAAATTAAGTACAAAAATTTTGTAATTTTACTAACACTTGATTATAAAAAAGATTGTTACTAACGATATATGGGCTAGTCCTGAAATAAAGTTTTATTATTATTATTATAGTATTATAATAAAGAAGGCTATATGCTTATATTTATTACGCGTATATACTATACGCTATAGGCTATATATTTATTACGCGACGTCGCGTGATGCGGCAATGAAAATAGGTATTTAAATACTAAAAAAATAATACGTACAGTATTGAAAACAGAGAAGGGCTTCATCAGCACCCCACCAACTGGATGAGTAGCGATCCGATACGACATGAGAACCTTCAAACACAAGCCTTAATATCTCTCAAAGGCCAGCAACGCTTCTGCACTGCCTTTGCCCACAACTAAGTTCATAGACAGCGCTAGTATATTACATATTATTATAAAATAAATATAATTAGGTCTAATCCTAATTATATATTAGAAATAATATATAATTAGGTATCGATAGATGGCCAATTATCTAAATCCGACACCTGACTCCTCCGAAACTTAAATCGACACTCCTAAGAATTTGCACCTACGTACAGAGTAATGATCCAACAGACAAAGCACTAAGATTTCGTTTTTTAACATTGTTCCAAAACGTAAATATTTAGTTTATGAAGTATTTCGATATTGAATACTACAAGAAACAAGTCTACACACAATTCTTAAAGGCGACAACGCATCCGCAATGTCTATGGTGTTGTATGTCTATGGGCGGCGTTGATTGCTTTCTAATATATAATTGGATATTG
Organism: Baronia brevicornis; assembly: GCA_031353405.1. NCBI lineage: Eukaryota > Metazoa > Arthropoda > Insecta > Lepidoptera > Papilionidae > Baronia > Baronia brevicornis. The sequence goes on along the minus strand of JASFAT010002824.1, from coordinate 751,524 downwards.
ACAAATGCGAGACCCTGTCCAATTATCTAAATCTTATATATCCTAACTTGTTAATTATTGTTGTTGTAAATAAATAAAAAAAACTACGCAACAGTCTTTGGAAACAAACACGCCTGAGAATGTGCATCTACGTACAGAGTAATGATCTATTATTGATGAAGTATTCATTTAACTACATCTAGCGGTGTTTTTGAAATGATACGACATTGGAACCTTAAAAAATGCCTTCATGTTTTTTCGATTTTGTAGAAATGAGAGCATTAAAAAGAATGTGTTATGTAACTTTGAATGATAGAATAAGAAATGAAGATATAAGAGAGTGTTGTGGAGTAAAAGAAGGTGTTGTGACAAAAGAATAAAGAGAAAGAGATGCTTAGATGGTTTGGGCATATAGAGCGGATGGATGAAAGTCGACTTGGCAAAAGAAATTTACGTTGCGAATGTGGATGGAAGGGTCGGTAGAGGAAGACCACGGAAAACATAGCTTGACCAAATTGCTGAAGTTTTTAAGAAAGGGCAGGTTAAGAGTATCCTTAACCGGTGGGCTTGCATGCGGAAAATAATGAGTGTGGAGGAAGCAAGGAAAGTATGCTGAGATCGTAGCAGATGGAGATCTGTGGTCTCTGCCTACCCCTACGGGAGACGAGCGTGATGATATGTATGTATGTATATACCCTTCTGCAATTACTGGTGTTGAAGATGTTAATGGATGTTGTTGCTTTCCAGGTAACATGCCTGCTCGTTTGCCTTCCTATACCATAAACTGATATTGAATCACACAAAGGGTAAACTACAGATTCGATCCTTTTCGTTTTTATTGCGACCCGGTTAGAATGCTTTATTTACGCCATGTTAGACTTGGCGCCGGCTTTTTGACAGTCGGCCCTTTTTGCTGTCGGAATCTAATTATCGAATTCGCGGACCCACTTTGCAGTTCATCGGTCCCTATTCCAAGGTGTTAGGGTTCAGTTTGATTAGATTTATTTGCTGTTTGATTATTTTTGGTTTTTACAGGTCATTCGTTATCGTAGCGTCAGCGATCAGGTTTAGTTTTTTTTTCGTTTTTGTTTATCGACTAGTGGGTTTTTATGCTCGGCTTCTATTGCCGTTGATCTGCATGTATGAGAGATATTCATCAGAAATAAAGACTATTTTTTTAACGTATTAACCGAATTGACAACAAGAGAGATTTAGTGCAGTGGTTTCTCGTTGCCTTTAGCATCAGACATTTTTTAGATATATGTACAGTCAAAAGTTTTACTTAGCTGAGATCCGCGACAAGCAAAACAATAACAGAAAATTAATAATGTGTGTTCTTCCGTTGGGTTTAGTGGATTTATTTGGAACTTAAACCAAAAACTTACCGAAAATCGGCCATCAACTCTCCACCCACCAACCACTATACACAACGCCAAACACACACTATCACTTTTCCATCTTGTACACGACACGTGTTTCGCCCCAACACGAGGCATCTTCAGGTATAGTAGACTCTACGGAAGACAACCGAAAAGCTTTTTCGGCTAAGTAAAACTTTTGACTGTCCATATAGTGATGGATTTCCGCAAAGTAACGCCTGACTCCATTAATAATTTTTTAGATATTAAATGAAACAATAAAAATAAAATAAAATAATAATATACTAAGATATTTAATAAAAAATAAAATAAAATAATAATATACTTATGATTACGGATGCTCGCTATTAGCCAAAGTGGCCAATGACGAGGTTCTCCGACAAGTTTTCGGTCAGAAAGGGAATATTCGCGAAAGCCACTATAGTGGCGCATCGTGCCTAAGAGATTAAATATAACTTTATTTTATGAGATAGGAACGAGCAGGCATGTCATCTGATGGAAAGCAATCAGAGCCGCCCATAGACATCCGCAGCGCCATAGATAGTGCGGAAGCGTTGCCGACCTTTAAAGAAAGTGTCATTATGGAAGGGGGAGGGGGAGATGGAGGGGGAGAGGGAGGGGAGGGGAGAAGGAGGGGAGAGGTTGTTGGGCCTCCGAAAATCAGCCGCTCACCGTACGAAGTGCCGTAGCGAAACGGTAACGTAACCTAAATGCACAAAGTTTTGCGCAAGCTGCATTGAAACCACTTTTCATCTGCTGGTAAACAGAATATTCCTAGATACGCGGCCATTCCGATTGCGATAGCTGTCATCGAGACCTTTTAGGAACCTAGTTCACTTGTCAGACCAACGCTTGGATTATGTTGAATAATTCTGTCAAGTAACATAGTACAGACATGCTAAAGATTTAATAATATTGAATTTATATTTCAAACAGATATGATATTGCGGTTGTAACCAAGATGTTTTAATGTCATAGATTTAAGGACTTTTCAACAATTTCATTTCATCATCATCATCATCAGTCTGTTACAATACTCGTCTTATTGTAACCTGCCACCCACTGTCTACTAAGAAAATTTCGAACTTCTACATACATATCTTCACGCCTGTTTCATGTGTTGTTGTAGGCAGATACCACAGATCTCCATTCTCTACGATCTCGGCATACTTTCCTTGTTACCTCCACGGTACTCTTCACCTGGCCTTTTTAAAAAAGTCGGCAATTTGGTGAAGGTATGTTTTCTTTGGTCTTATTCTACTGACCCTTCCATCCACATCCGCAACGTAAATTCTTTTGCCAGTCGTCTTTCACCCATTTTATTTCATTCCCTGTCTCAACTTTTGTCATGACACCTTTCACTCCACATCGCTCTCATAAAAGTTCTTCATTTCTTATTCTACCATTCAGTCTGCCACCGCGTTGTCTGCTTTCATGACGCTTTAAAACTTCTCCCATTTTAATTATAATTCTTATGCACATTTTATTACTCATCCGTAAGCCCAATAAATTGTTATCTTAATTCTAGCTTGTTTGGTTATCGAGTTATTAATAAAATAATATCCGATACATGAACTGTCTACAAACTTAGTGCTAACATATAATAAAATCAAGAACGACTTGGAACTTTATTTTAAATAACAATAAATTATAAGCGGACGTTAACTGTTTACTTAATTGTAATGTATTCTAAGTTGTGTTTATTTAATAAATATTTTTTAAACGCACTTTTTATTTTTTTAATTATATATTTCATGATAATACGTAATAAGTAATAATACGTATAAAAATATGGCCTTTATATAAAAAATATTATTATTTATATATAATAATTAATATATATATATATATATATATATATATATATATATATATATATATATATATATATTATAAAAAACGGCCTTATCTATTGAAAATATAATTTTTACCGAAATCTATATTTTATTTATATTAACAGTGGCTGGATTCCAAGGATGTTCCCAACATGACGGTCAATATTTAGGCGAAAATAAAAAAAAATAAAATCCGCACTTTTCTTCTTCGTAAATAATATTAAATTTTATTTCTATACTTTGTAGTTTTTTATTAACTATGTTTTTTTTATTAAATTCTGTTTCTGCCACCGGATATCCTGTATAAAAGGATGTACCACTTACATTAACGATAAAGGCGACAACATTACACCACACATACTAGATTTACACATCTCTTTATTTACTTTATAATGAAAATTTTCTGATCTATTTTAACCTAATACATTACAAGGGCAAAATGTTCCATTATTCAATTAGTAATAATAATAAAAATCAATCGTTAAACAAATAAAATACATAAACCTCGCGCATGAGATATCCGCCATGTGGCACGTTGATTCAACTATCATTGTACACATAGTGGTCTATGTGAATGGACTTATCGGTAAAAATTTGGACGCCCATCTGTCCAAGTTAGGTTTAGGTAAGTGGGTTAAATTCAAAATTCAAAAAGCAGCCATATTGTGCACGGCTAGGATCGTGAGAATTCCTTTCCTTGGGTGCATAGTCCTTCGTGTGCTTGGTTTATCCCGCCACGAAGGATTAATAGTAATAATATTATTATATAGTAGTAATAATATTATTTAGTAATAATATTATTTTTATAGAGATTTTTTTTATATTAATAATTTTTTTTTATATAAAAAAATCATTTATTTCGACAAGTTACATATATAGGTTATAATATAAAGAGAAAATAATATATTTGTGGCGGGCTTGTGCCTGAACTAGGGGTGAACCTGTATCTTAGGTCACTAGCCTTCCATCGCCTTATTACTAAATTGACTATTAATATATATAGAGAAATAAATATAAAAAACTCAAACGTTATATAATAAAACGTGTGTGTGCGCGTGTATGTGTGTATGTGTGCATGAATGTATTTCTACGTAATGTACATTCAATTGTTATTTAATACATATTTTAAAAAGTTACAGTTTACAGTTCTGGTCGTAGCATATTTTCAGTTTCGTGATAACTGAGACATGACAATCTGATTGCTACTGCTTTTTTTAATGTACGATCTATTTTCGTTAATGATTCCTAGGGTATTGTTGAAATATTTATATATTTTTTATGGAATAGGAGGGCAAACGAGCAAGCGTGCTGCCCGATGGAAGGCAATCAACGCCGCCCATAGACAACCGCGATATCACAGGAGTCACGGAAGCGTTGCCGACCTTTTAGGTGTATATATGTAGTATGTATAGGCTTGTTTTTGGAAGGTGCCAATGTCTTAACGGTTCGGAAAGGCTGCTGAAGGTAGCTGGTTCCACATTATATCCAAAGGCCAAAGAAGGCCAGGCCAAAGAAAAACAACTATGCTATTGTAAATATTGTAATTACGCCAACTATACGGTAACGTTTTCTTATTGCAATTATTTACAATTGAATTCATGGTCCTTGTTGGAATGATTGATTACTCTTGATTCGTTAATCATTGGCTGGCATAGATCATTTATTGTTTCAAGGAACCCAAGGTTTTCAATCAATGCAATTCCAACTAATTTGATCTACGCACATACAGAGGATGGATAAAAGACGACTGGCAAAAGATATTTACGTTGCGGATGTGGATGGAAGGATCGGTAGGGGAAGACCAAGGAAAACATATCTTGACCAAATTATCGAAGTTTTTAAGAAAGGCCAGGTGTTGATTACCCTTAACCGGTGGGCTTGCATGAAGGGAGTAATGAATGTGGAAGAAGTAAGGATAGTATGCCGAGATCGTAGCCGATGGAGATCTGTGGTCTCTGCGTAACCCTACGGGAGAAAGGCGTGACGATATTTATATATGTATGTAATGATCTAATGCAAGCCATATTTAGGGTATTTGCATAAATGACATCAGACAAATTTAATAATTTTTAGACTCTATTTGTGTGATCTCTTTGTGTAATTTTATATTCAAAAATTATTATAGTGGACCCGTGGTAATCCGACAAAGGTTTTGCAGGGCGATGTCGGATTATGATATTTATCGGATTATAGAGTAAGACCAGTAAGTAAGATTATTCTATAGTAGTGAATTTTGTGAATACTCTTATTCAAAAAATTTCCTTGTAATCCGACAACTTACAAATCAAAATACATTAAATAATTTTAGTTATTAAATAAAATTAGTTAAACATTTTAAGCATTAAAATGTTTAACTAACTAACTTTGTTGGCGCAGCGACCTAAAATGGATCTTCGCCTCCAAACAGATCTTACGCCACCGTGCCCTGTCCTGCACCACCTTCTGCCAGATGCAGATTTGAAGAATGCGCAAGTCATCTTCGATCATGTCTCTCCAGTGTTACCTGGGGCGCCCCACAGGACGTCGTCCAGTTGGGCGACCCACTTTTTTTTCTGTTTTAAGTTGTTAAAGCGAGACCAAAGCTCTGTTCTTTAGTCTTCTCAACGTAAAACTTATCCAATAAAGCATTATAATAGTGAAGATTTACCGAAATGTTTATATACAGTCAATAGCGAGAATGTCACAATACAGGGGGCGCCGGATTAGACCAGGTCTGGATTACCGCGGGTAAATCAAAAGAGCACTTCAAAAATTATTGATCTTCTTCTAAGAGTCCCTCTCCGACTTGCGAAGGTTGGCAGCCAATTCAGCACAATTCTCCTCCTCCTTCGCGAGATGCAGCAACTCTGGAGCACTCGCTATCCCGGTCCACTCCCTGATATTACGTAGCCAAGACTTCCTTCTGCGACCCACTTGTCTCTTGCCCGCGACTTTTCCCATCATGATCAGTTGCAGCAACTTGTGCCTGTCATGTCTCATGATATGACCCAGGTAAGCCTAATTTAAAATATTTATATATTTTAAAGATTCTAGTTGTAGTTGTAGATTAGAGATTTCCGCCAATAATTTGTCGTAAATATACAAGATTATTAATGGAGTCAGGCGTTACTTTGCGGAAATCCATCACTATATGGACAGTCAAAAGTTTTACTTAGCTAAGATCCGCGACAAGCAAAACAATAACAGAAAATTAATAATCTGTGTTTTTCCGTTGGGTTAAGTTTATATTATAGTCGTCCGCAAGACAATTATACCGCAAAGATTACCGCATCGTTAATGAGCGAGCTTTCATATAATGCTTTTTACATAGCTTCCGTGAGTTACGTATAGTATGTAAGGACGGATGATTCAACTTTTTACGAGACCGCTGAAAATATTTGGGATTGAAATAAACCTGGCAGGTGAAATTACACTACAAAATTTATATATTATTTTTATTTTTGTATGGAGGTTATAAAAATTAACGTTTTATATATATTTAAAAGCTACTTAATGTTCCCACACGAATATCGGACCAGATTATAAATGTACATATCGATGGAAAAAGCGAAAACGCTGTAGATGACACAGATAAAAAATATTGCATAGTCGGATCAGAAAAAAAATACCGCGTTGTCTGATATATATATATATATATTATATATATACTATATATATATATATATATATATAGTATATATATATATATATATATATATATATATATATATATATATATATATATATATATATATATATATATATATATATATATATATATATATATATATAATCATCATCAGCAGCCTGCGGCAGTCCACTGCTGGACATAGGACACAGCCGCCCTGCGCAGATCGTCGCACCATCTAGCCGGGGGGCGTCCCACACTACGTTTACCGAGACGCCGCCTCCACTCCAGCACTCGTCTGCTCCAACGATCGTCGGATCTCCGACAGACGTGACCAGCCCATTGCCACTTAAGTTTGCTAATTCGAATTTGTTCGGATTTGTTCATTCCGAAACATATCTACCAGAGAAACTCCGAGCATAGCTCTCTCCATAGCTCTCTGAGCGACTCTGAGCTTATGAAGTAGACGGACTGTCAGCGTCCACGTTTCGGCGCCGTAGGAGAGTACGAGAGAGTATATATATATATATATATATATATATATATATATATATATATATATATATATATATATATATATATATATACATATATATATATATATATACATATATATATATATATATATATATATATATATATATAGGGTGTGAGATAAAATATTTCTGTGAGACATAGTATTTTTTCTCACAGCCTTTATACATATTTATATACACTGCTTCCCGCATTGTTACACATATGAGGGACATCCACATATGTATGTATATAATGACGCGAATCGAACCTGCAACCACTGACTCCGTAGACTGCAGCCGCGTCACTATAACCAATTCGTCGGCAATACTAATCTATTAGTTCATAATTTTCTGTATATGTATATAAAAATGGAGAGATATTTTGTTAATTTCGTTAAAACTCAAAAACGGCTCTATAGATTTGAATATTTTTCAGGAAAAACATAAAAGAATAGCTTGAAAAATGACAAATTCTTTTTCTTCCTTTTTTCTTCTTTCTTCCAATTACTTTCAATAGATGGCGTTCGTGACGACTTTATTGTCTAACGGATGTGTTTTTTTACAAAACTGTCGTTTCTTCTGTGCGATTTTGAAAAGTATTGGAAACCAAAGTACTAACATACCAGGAGAACATAAATACAGGGGACCATAAATTGTAGGTGAAACGAAGTTCACCGGGTCATCTAGTTATTTATGAAGAAGTTAAGTAGCGAAGAGTCCATACATAAAATTTTTATTATTCTCAATAAAATGTTAATTTTCTCTCATAATTGGCGTGATGTGTGTCACGGCCTTTATTATGCTGGAGTTGTGTGGTAGTTGTTTAACACTTAAAGGTTGGATTTTACGATAATGCTCGGCGATTAATTTTTATTAATAACTGAAATTAATCGAGAAAAACTTTACTTTTGATGTAAATCTTGATTGATGTCTTATATATACATACATATGATCATGGCACACTTTCGTTCCTTCATCTATACTCACAACCTAATATAGGTGGCTGGGAAACCTAAAGCCATCAACTCTTCTTAATGCCCTCCGGATCAGTATCGAAGGGGAGGCCTCTATTGCCTTAGACCTCTGACGGCAACTCTTGTGGGGGCGCATAACTGTACCATGACTCGGAGGTCCCGGTGTGGTATTCGTTCGGGTTGCGTGGGACTAAGCGTATGCCCCTCCCGAGTGGACCAACAGCTCCTTGAGTGCCTTGAAGTGTTGCGTGCACTAGGGCATACGCTCAACAATGATCGGCAGGTATCGATTCAGATGCGCGGGGGGTGGGGGATTTCTAGTAGAGGGGAACGTAGACTGAATCGAGATGACGTCTCGGTCTTCAATTTCACTCCCATACCACGCACGACACGCGGGGCAGAGGGTGTCCACAGTGCTTCTCCATTGGGATCGATTCATGTATCGGACCAGAATAATTCCGAAAGCGACCTTTTAGCCACTGAAACGTTTTGCAGCTGAAATACGCCGAGGCGACGGAAAAATGTCGGTTCCGTCTAAATATAAAACGTCGGGATGTGGCGATATCGCGCCACTCGAATGCGACCGCGACAACCGCTTCAACCCAGAATAGACGTTTATGAATGAGATTTATCGACGTTGCATAAGGTTCACCCTCAGAAGCACCCGCCGCGCCGGTGTTCCTACGACAAAGAGATCGTGGAAACACATTGTCGTGCAATAAAAGCTGTGTTCTTGGGACTTCTATAATAATGATACTATATATGATGAATTTTCAAAATGTTTACACATGTCACAGGATTCTCGATCCCACACTAGGATTCCATGTTGTGGGAAACTAGGCTCTTCCCTTAGTTAATAATAAAATGTAAAAACACAAAAAAAAGCTGTTCAACGCTGTAGAATGAGCCGTACGTCATGAAAGCCATTTTTTTATAGTTGATGTAAAGCCTTCGCTGGGCTGGGCACGTGGTACGGATAGACGAGGCTAGAGTACCCAAACGCCTACTCGACGGCAAATCAGATGGACGTAGAAGCCGCGGAAGCCCTAAGCTCAGATACCTAGATGGAGTCGAGGACGACTCAAAGGCAATCTGGGAAAAAGCTTAACGAAGATCCAACTGGAAAAATTAACTGGATCAGGCTAAGGCCCACCCGCGGCTGTAATGCCTTGATGATGATGAAAAACAAAAATATATAAACAGTAGAAGAAAAGTAAAAAAAATACTAGTGATAAAAAAATTAATTATAAGTTAGACAATAAATTATTTAAGATAGAAAGCTTTATGTGTGCAGGTGAGTGTTTTTTTTATAGCATAGCGGGCAAACGAGCAATCACCGCCATCGACATCCGCAACGTCTAAGGCGTCGCAGATGCGTTGCCGACATTTGACGAAGACTTACGCTCTTCTCTTGGATGCCCCCATGTCGTAATCACGCGGGATCACCGTAAGTGGCAAGTTGTTCCACATTACCACAGTTATAATAAATTCAGTAGTGTGTGTTATGTATATGAGCATGTTGTGGTATGAGTTTTAATTCATCCTTTCGAAGAGCAGCCTCTCCGTATACTTCTAAATCAAATTAAGAGGCCGGTTAACCACTTTCGGCCCTACTTTTCGGCTTATAATGAACTTACAAGTAACGAGGCAGGAGCTAGGAGGAATTTTCTACGAATTCAAAATTTGGTGTGATGTGAAAGATATGGAATACGAACAAAAATATGTAGATTTTTATTTAATAACATGTACAGACATATGTACATATGTACATGAAATTGATAAATTCGTTTCTTAATATATTATATATAATATATTATATGTATATGAAATTGATAAATTCGTTTCTTATTATAAGCCTAAAATAGGATATTAGTTTTGCGTTAGCATTAAAATTTTACATCCATACGTTGCAAAGAAATCGGTTTAAGTAAGTTACGGGGACGCTGGCGGCCATAAAAACGATTATGTCCCCGTTGTCGCGCGAATCTGGCGATGATCAAATTCGACTGACTGCAAAATGAAATTATTCCGAAAACACAATTCGCGTTTTTACTCAAGTTTCGCCGAATCGACCGATTTCAGGTCAAATGCGAAAATTCGCGTGTCGTAACCGCGTAGGCTTTAAGTGCGGCGTTCACATTGACAAATTATTGTTGAAAGCTGAAATGGTTGTAACGCGAAGAAATCTCTGTACCATTTCTCATGGCCGTGTTATGTTCGTTCGATAAATGATTACTAAGTTTTTTTTTATGGGATAGGAGGGCAAACGAGCAAGCGTGTCGCCTGATGGAGAGCAATCAACGCCGCCCATGGACAACCACGACACCGCAGGAGTCGCTGAAGCGTTGCCGGCCTTTTAGGTATGTATAGGCTTGTTCCTTGAAGGTTCCAATGTCGTATTGGTTCGGAAAGACCGCCGAGGATAGCTGGTTCCACAAGCTGGTGGTGCGTGGAAAGAAGTTACGAGAGAAACGCACCGTAGTGGATCGCCACTCATCCAGATGGTGGGGATGAAATTTTCCTTTACGGCGAGTTGTGCGGTTGTGGAATTCGGCGGCGGGAATTATTTCAAACAATTCCTCGGAGTAATTTTGTAGTGATAGAGCCACGCTGCAGACGAATGCTTTGTCAAGAATGGCATATTATTTGTCTGTAGTATGAATGGGCCGTCTCGCCCGGGGAATTACCACACTCCCGCAGAAAACACGCGTGAGTGATATCTTAGCTACCTCACTTAGCTCGGGGAGCGGTTGCGTTCCGGAGGCCCAACCCCCTCCCCCCCCGTAATGCCACTTTCCTTAAAGGCTGGCAAAGTTTCTGCACTGCCTATGGCACTGCGGATGTTTATGGGTGGCGTTGATTGCTTTCCATCAGGTGACACGCCTGCTCGTTTGCCTTCTGGCCACTGCTGGACACAGGTCGTGTCGTTTCTATAGGTATAGACAATAACCCACCACGCATGTCCAGGTCGAATTGGACGTAATTTAAAATCAGTCCAACCAGCCACTCATCTGAAAGGTCAGAGCAATGTCTCATAATTAAGTACGCTCATACGCATATTTCAAATATTAGAATCGAAGTACACTCGCTTACGAAAGCGTTACGTAGTTTTATAAGAACTATGACTAATAAATCAAAAAAATAATAGTCATAAAAAATAATGCTTAGATTAATTATTAAATATATACATGTAATATTTTCTGTATTTATTATTATTTTATTACAAATACTTCATAAGTTTATGACAGTGCTCCTGTTTGCGGTTAGTCATTTTTATTGCGTTTCGTTTCAACTGGTGAAAGCAGTTTCAAAAGTTTCGTAAGCATTACACCATCGTCTTTGATTTAATTAAGTGTTTCCGTGGCGAGTGAAATATATGGCGACTGCGAGTAAAAATAAACGACCATAGACAATATTTATCGCTAGGACAAAATAGATAACCATAAATTGCTGTAGTGAACGATACTATAGCAAAAACTTAGTTATCAATAATAATTATTGTTGAAACTTTTTATTTGTATACGTTTCTTTTTATATAAAAAATAAAACAGATAACAATGAAAATATATCGTTCAAGACAAAGCAAGAAAAGCGCCATCTAGTGTTAATTTATGGAGACACACACACACATATATATAACCCTTACATATGCACACATATGTACTACGTCAAGTAATGCCTAATAAATGATAATGAAATTAAGGTAAAAATATACATCATAAGTAAGAAATAGAGATTAATATTATAATAATATAATCAAAAGGGAGAATAGTCCTATGATAAATAGGTAAACCCTGAAAATTTAGAGCCTTATTCGATTATAATTTATATTAATATATATCAATCAAATATGACTTTCATCGTATTTTTACTTAAACTTTTTTTATATTGGATTAGCTTATATGTATTGTAGTTAATAATATTTACAAATAGTTTATTTAAAAATATTTTCTTCAAAGAGATAGACTAAGAAGACAGTTTACATCAATTACAAGAAAGACATATAGGGAATTCAAGAAGCTTCCAGGACTTTGAGGGCGTATAGGTAATTATCATATCGATAAATACTGTGAACTTCAGGATCTATTGATGCGTTTGCCTACGTTTTTCCCATAAGAAAAAAATCCCACCACCTGGATGAGGGGTGATCAAGTTCAGTGGGTTTTTCTATAAACTATATTTACACCACCACCACCACCACTCTATAGAACAAGTTACCTCTGACAGTGTTTCCTAAATGATATGGCATTGGAACCTTTAAAAAACAAGCCTACCTAAGGCCGGCAACGCATTATATATGGTGTTGCAGATGTCTATAGGCGGCGTTGATCCATCACACAAGTTTACTCGTTCTTCCCTCCCCATCCCATAAAAATGTCATAGGCAATAAGAAATCGGGAATCTTGAGGAAGAATCGGGAATCATAAAAAAATCATACCAACTCGCAGCAATGATTCTACTCCTCAATAACTGAAGAAATCTCTTTTCAAAATCATGTTTCTCCAATCATTTTCTTAGTTCTAAAAACGTAGAGTTTGCATGTTAAGATTTTACCCTTCTTTTATATCGTATATATTTAAATGCACGCACACCTACTTTTTTTATATAAATCAAAATCCCCACACACCATCTTGAGAGAAGGGAGTGGCTGAAAACCAGCGCTACAGGGGAATCCCTTCACCTATTAGCAATAGCTGAGCCACTTTCTTTGCCTAGAATAATATTAATAAGTGAAAAATGTATGATAATTAATGGAATCAGGCGTTACTTTGCGGAAATTCATTAATATCTGGACAGTCAGAACTTTTACTTAATTAAGATCCGCGATGAGCAAACAATACCAAAAAAAAAACAAAACAATAATGTGTGTTTTCTATTGAAAGAAGTGAATTTAAGGGGAACTTAAATTACAATAAATAAAGCTTAACGAAAAAACGGCCGTCAGCTACTCTCCACCTCCCACCACTTTCAATAAAACCAAACACACTACCACTTTTCCACATGACGTGTTTCGCCTCAACACGAGGCATCATCAGGTATAGTAGACTCTACGGAAGACATTTGTATGTTCTTTAATATACAGGCAAATACAATATTTTTATTTTTTATTTTTTACATACATATGTATATATAATCACCCCTGTTTCCCCTAGGGGTAGGCAGAGACCACAGATCTCCATCTGCTACGATCTCGGCACACTTTCCTTCCTTCCTGCACACTCATTACACTCTTCACGCAAGCTCGCCGGTTAAAAGTCTTGACCTGACCATTTCTATAAACTTCAGCAATTTGGTCAAGGTATGTTTTCCTTGGTCTTCCCCTACAGACCCTTCCATCCACATCCGCAAAGTAAATATCTTTTCAGTCGTCAGCCAGTCGACTTCCATCGATACTCTGTGTGACAATTTTAATTTTTTAAACTTCAATTATATAAATTTCAACGTCTTACGTTAAATATCGCAATATATTTCGGAGTATAACTGGAGTTACAATTTTTTTTTCGCGTAGCGCGGTCGTTCGCTGCTGACGTTGCTGACGGTACAAGTCTCGCCGTCTCGCGTGCGCTCTATTTCTAGAACGCGCCCGCCCAACCGAGTTTATTGACTCTGCCTATTCGGACTAACGCCACTCAACACTGCACCCGGATTTACCACTATATACTTCACAGCTTTTTTTATGGGATAGGAAGGCAAACGAGCAGGCGTGTCACCTGATGGAAGGCAATTAACGCCGCCTATAGACTTCCGCAGCGCTATAGGTAGTGCGGAAGCGTTGCCGACCTTTAAGATACGATATTGAATCCTTCAAAAAACAAGCGTACTCATATCTTAAAGGCCAGCAACGCAACTGTGACGCCTCTAGTGTTGCACGTGTCTATGGGCCGCATTGAATGCTTTCCATCAGGTGATACGCTAGCTCGTTTGCGTCTCTATTCCATAAAATCCAATAGTGGTAGAGCCACGCTGCAGACGAATACTTTGTCAAGAATGGCATATTTGTCTGTAGCATGAATGGGCCGGCTCGCCCGGGGAAGTACCACACTCCCGCAGAAAATCGGTGTCTGAGTGGTAGCTTACATACCGCGCTTCATACTCCTTCGTACCTCTCCCCCACATTTCCACTCCCATAATGACACTTTCCTTAAAGGTCAACGACACTGCCTATGGCGCTGCGAAAATCTATGGGCGGCGTTGATTGCTTTCCATCAGGTGAGACGATTGCTCGTTTGCCTTTCTATCCTATAAAATAAAAGTGGTATGAAATAAATATAGGGTTTTAAAGAACTTATTATGGGGATAATGTGTGGGAGAAACAACTGAATTTTGGTGTAAAAAGTCACATTAATAATTTAACTATGCCTTAATTTTATAACGGTTTTATTTTATTGCGAAACTGCTCACATGACAGATCCTCTGCACTTAACCCATCAAAGGGCAAGGCAGGCATGTACAGATAAAAAGTAAAGTGTTTATGTAATTTGTGAGTGTTTTTACTTGAATGTAGTAGTAAGTGAGTTCTGTCATAGACACCGGTGTTAGCGCACCTTGCGTTAATTCCAAGGGCAAAATATATGAATTAACAACATGAAAAAGCGTGCTGGAAAATATACAAAATAAGGTTCCGTCTACATATAATTATAAGTATATGGACAGTCAAAAGTTTTACTTAGCTAAGATCCGCGACAAGCAAAACAATAACAGAAAATGAATAATGTGTGTTATCCTGCTGAATGAAGTGAATTTATTTGGAACTTAAACCAAAAACTTACCGAAAATCGGCCATCAATTCTCCACCCACCACACATTACCACTTTTCCACCTTATAAAGTAGACTCTACGGAAGACAACCGAAAAGTGATTTTTTCTTTAAGTAAGCAAAGTAACACCTTACTCCATTAATAATAATTATAAGCTATAAATGATTACTAGTTTCGTGTTACAGGTTTTAAAATAACTATCTTTGTCTAAACTTACGAGTATGTACGATACTCAAAAGATTTTGCAATTCTGTTACGGTCACAGTAGTTATGTGTAATTATGTACAAAAATGAACGTAATAAAAATTATTTATGGGATAGCCATCCAGCCAGAAGGCAAACGACCAGGCGTGTCACCTAATGGAAAGCAATCAACGCATAGACATCCGCAGTGTCTCCGGAACTCAATTATAGACGGAATTCATATATATACTCATAACGCGTGCAATATAGTTAGAGTTGAAATTAACTGTAATGAAAATGATCTAACACAGTTTTTTAATGATAAAAAATTTTAATTTTATCTTAAACTTTATCCAACTTATATTAAAAATTGTTTTTATTAGATAGGGATGCAAAAGAGCTAACGCACAACGCACGCTAAAGCATCTGGAAAAGCAATCGAAGCTACCCATAATTGGTCCTTATTTTTATATGTAATAGGAGGGCAACCGAGCTAAAATCGCCTGATCGTAACAACGCAGCTCATAGGCATCCGCGACACCATAAATCCGCTATAAGTTTTAAAATGATTGTAAAATGAAATAAAAAATATTATATATCGCGTGGAATTTGATCTGCCACATTAAGTTTCGTGACAGATCATTTTAAATAAATATATTTTTTTTACTTAATTTATGGTTCACAATTTTGGTTATAGTGTCTTCCACATAAAAGGTATATATATATACACACAATATATGCTGTCGCGGACTTTTATTTAGAACTATTCAAGACAAACAATCCTACGGTACATCATCTTTGCGTAACTCCAATGGTTTAGGCAGCGTACATCAAGATAGCTCTCAGAGGTCAGATTTTTTTCCGACTTAATTGACATGTATCGTTATATTACGACCAAAATTACATAAAATCATTACAAATTGTATCCTATGTTATTCCGATGTATAACCTATATTACTGTTAAGTTCCATTCAAATCAGTCCAGTAGATTTTTCGTGAAAGAGTAACAAACGTACATCCATACTCACAAACTTTCGCATTTATAATATTAAGTAGAATAGGATAGGATAATACTTTATAGACGAATGTGGCAATACGATGGCTTTCGTTTTCGCCTGTGGATCTCTTCGTGAGTGAAGTGTAAAAAAGGTCCGGGATCCCGATGGCGCGTGTCGGGCAGATGTGGCGCGCATCTGCCGGCGCGTGCGCGTGCGCGGCGCGGTGTTGCCAGTGCGAATTTACGCAATCCCGAACCGATCGCAACGGTGCACGCCATTTGTTAATTGCTTTAATGATTTCTAGGAAGTGTGGAAAAACTTATAAAGGAAATACTATTTATTTGATATTTTACTATATAGTATTTCAAAAATTTAGACAAACATCTCAAATACCCTTATTGCCTCAGTGGCGAATCTACCGCTTCTGAAGTCTATGGTCGCGGGTTCGAGTACACACTACATCGGGATAAATATACGTATAGCCCAGGGGTTCCTAAACTCTTTCTGTCCGGGGCGCACTAACAGGTTTATGCTTTTGTTTCGGCGCCTGAACTAATCGAAATAGGGCATACCGAATCTAGGACTGTTTCAGAGATTACAATTTATATATATTAATGGTCACTGATCTATACGCATGACGAGTATACTCGTCAATAACAGTTAAATATATATATATATATATATATATATATATATATATATATATATATATATATATATATATATATATATATATATATATATATATATATATATATATATATATATGTTTTGTATCTCATATTGGTTTGATGAGTTATAGTCCTTAATCTTATTATATTGCATAATACACCACAATTAAACAATAGACTGATAATAACATAACATTATGAAAATGAAATAAAAACACAACGTCACTGATCTAAGTTGGCGGGAAAAGTCCGCAACACGTTTGAATAACAAGAAAGAACAAAACACTAAAAAAAAAAGAAAACATTGATTTTTATAACTGCCAGCTTTATATGGGCGATCAAAGCTGCCAGTTACATCTTGAGCATTGATTATTCGACCCATAATGTAATTAACCAATAGATCTTGAACTATTTACGTGTACCGTGGCGTGGTAGACGGTCGTGTGAATTTGTGTGCAGTCAGCCGAGATCGTGTTAACTTGGTTAAACAGCGCTAACAACGCCGGCTGTAGTTTTTGTGGCCGCCTTTGTTTCAGTCTCCTCCCCCCTCCCCACACAAACCCGACCCCCTCCACCCCGCGCCGGCTGGTTCCCACGACCCAGCGCCCACGTAACGCACACTAAAATAGGTTTTTTTTTTCACTTTAATAACTTTGACAGATGACAGGGTTGAACAGTTTCATTGAAACATATACGCTGGAGTGTTTATCAAACTGAAGCCCAATCAAGGAGTGTTCTAGGACGAAGTGGGTCTACCTCCAATACTATGTTGGCATACGACAATTTTATTCCACGCACCACCACTCTTGGACTTGCGCTCGATTGGAAAATCGAGGAGTCCAATCGAGCAGAGAAGCGAGGCCGACCCAAACACGCCTGGAAGCGCTCCGTAGCGGCCGAGATGAAATCCATCGTGTTGACGTGGCCTGAAGTCAAGCGCGTCGCTCAAGACCGATCGCAATGGAGAAGCACTGTGGACGTCCTCTCTCGCCACCGAGCCTGATTTTCGGCTACACGCATCCAGTCTCTACCAGCCGCCTTGCGCAAATCGTCGCTCCATCTAGCAGGGGGGCGTCCCACACTACGCTTGCCGAGTCGCGGTCTCCACTTCAGCACTCGTCTACTCCAACGATTGTCGGTTCTCCGCAAGCGTGTCCAACCCATTGCCACTTCAGTCTGCTAACTTAAAGAGATATGTCGGTGACTATGGTTCTCCGGCGAATTTCTTCATTTCGAATTCTATCCACCAGAGAAACTCCGAGTATAGCCCTCTCCATAGCCCTATGAGGGACTTTGAGCTTGTTATGGAGACGGACTGTCAGTGTCCACGTTTCGGCACCGTAAGAGAGTACGGGCTGGACGCATTGGTTGAAGACTGTTGTCATCATACTTTGTGGAATGGACGACGAGAAGACTTGACGAAATTACACATCACATAATATCATTATATTATAATCCCCTTTAAAGGTTGTCGCTGTGCAAAACACACGTATGATATTAGTCTTCTCGTGATAGTCAGTTCTCATGAACCAATGCCAATATCATGTAAATAATAATCCAGTAGATGGGTCAAGGGTAGAGGTGCACGCGTAAGCAAATATTGGCACACACTCGCGCGCCCCCGTAACCATTGACAGTTTACAAGAAAGCAAACAGTTTTGTGATCACATCTCATTTAATTTCGTATCGCTTACATGTTGTACAAGTCAGGGAGTATCTTTGCCTAGTCGCGGTACACGGGTACGCGACCACGACCTGCCGAGCTACCACAGTATCTCTCCTTATCTTCTGTTGCGGTATTATCCCTATCATCCTGTCTAAATCCGTCGTTCCTCTCCGCCCGTCCATGGTCTTTCATGCCAATGGATGCGTTGCTAGGGACTAGCTTAGTCGTAAGCGTGCAAATCGTCCCGGGATCGGGCTCCCCGGGTACTATAGTGCTTTACCTCAGCATGCGGGGCTCTGCTGGGGCTGACCTCCATCCTCCTTTGCGGCTCATGGGATTCCGTTGGGCTCCGGAACTCAACCGCTTACCGCACGAAGCGCGGTAGCTAAGATACCACCCAGACACCGGTTTTCTGCGGAAGTGTAGTACTTCCCCGGCCGAGCCCGCGCATTCATGCTACAGACAAATAATATGCCATTCTTTACAAAGTATTCGTCTGCAGCGTGGCTCTACTACCCTGAATACTATCGAAATTCTTCTTTTTCAAATGTATGTAATATTTATTTATTAACATTTTTGCATATATAATAATTTTAGTAATACATAACTGAGCATTTGTAAAAGAGCTACAAAAAATAATGTAAATATAAACATCTTAAAAATGTGAGTATCATATACATACATATGTACTTATACAGACATACCTCCCATGTCTGTTTAGTTAATATGATACTGTGCCATAGAGAAATCTCCGACAGAGTTATAATGTACAAAATACCCAGTGACCGTCGTTTCACCTTCAATTTATTGAATAAAAATGAACGAAAATGATATCTCATGGTATGTTAGTAGTCAGGTATGCAATACTTTTCAAAATCGCACAAAAGAAACGACAGTTTTGTATAACAACACGTCCGTTAGACGATATAGCCATCTTATTGCAAGTAAAAGGAAGAAAGAATTTTGCATTTTGCAAGATTTTATTCGTAAAATTTCTGTGTTTATACATATACATGTGAGTGTGTGTGTGTGTGTGTGTGTATATATATATACACACACTCACACACACACACACATGTACATGTATTATGGATAGTACAGTTTAAGATTCCTATCTAATTCACAAAAGGATAGAATGAATGACCGTAGTATATTTTGAAAATAATTATTTTTTTTAAATATACTTATCTGTATCATCTATTGTGGCGTTATCTGTACTAAATAAAAGTGGACAGGTTTTGTTATTTTAAATTAGCATATTTTACGTTCTTTTTTTTTCACACAGAATATATTAAAATTGTCAAAGTCAAAAAGCGGGTTTGATTAATAATAATAATAATAATAATAAAACTTTATTTCAGGACTAGCCCATATATCGTTAGTAACAATCTTTCTCATAATCTAGTGTTCGTAAAATTACAAAATTTTATAAAAATATATTTTACATTTAAAAAACATTAAAATATAATACATTAATAAACCGTTACAAATTTGAGAATAATAATATATGTCTATAATAATTTTAAAACAGTAATGAGATAATTTAATTTTACATTTTATTTTATATTAAATTAATGTGCAATTTTACAATTTTTAATTTTAATTTTAAGAGCAAAATTACATTAACATATAATATTAAAAAAATTAAATTAAAAAAAAAATCAATTTTCTTTACGTTATTACAATGATTTTACGCTGTGTCGTGTGACATTTGTCACACGACACAGCACATATTACTGAAAAATTTGAATATTTCACTTCATTGGATGCATTCATGTCATGCTTTATTTCACCATTCGCCTTTGAAAGATTTTTTTTGTACAGAGAAAACATGAGGCTATAATCTTTTTAATAGATGTCCACGGAATAATTCTTGTTAACGATAAATAAGCAACACATAGGTAAATAATTCAAAATGAAGTACTTAATACTTATCTACTGTGATTTATTAATTTTTTATGGGATAGGAAGGCAAACAAGCAGGCGTGTTAGCTGATGGATAGCAATCAACGACGCCCATAGACGTCCGCAATCCGTGCGTGTCCCTTGCTGGCCCTTGAGATATGAGTAAGCTTGTTTTTTGAAGGTTCCAATGTCGTATCGGTTCGAAAAACCGCCGTAAGTGGTTAAAATGAATACTTCATAGAATATTTTTTATTATATATTCACGCTTATCCCCCGCAGGGGTTGGCAGAGAACACAGAGCTCCATCCGCTACCATTCATCGCAGCGAAACGGTTCTCTATTCGCCCTCGTGAGAATCAGGACGTGACGAGTGGCGAACCATTTTCAACAAATTAAGTATATTAAATTCGTCTTAGTGATTCCCACGAGCCGCAAGGGAGGATGGAGGTCAGCCCCAGCAGAGCACGCTTGCGACTAAGCTCGCCCTTATTCACGCATCCTTTGGCACGGCAGACCGTGGATTGGCGCCTTCATAGAATAAACTTTGACATTTTAGAACAATGATAAAATACTAAACATTTTACAATTATAAAATACAATACGTTATCTGTTGGATCATTACTCTGTACCGTAGATGCGCATTCTAAGGCGTGTTTACAAAGACTGTCGCGCTAAGATCCGGAGGAGTCAGGTGTCGGATTAAGATAATTGGGCAGGGTCTCAAATCTGTCAATACCTAATTATACATAAATAGGATCACGCCTCACATAAATAGGATACGCCAGAATGTGCCTTTTTAGGCACATTCTGACTTTTCATAAAGGAATGCAGGGCTCCATTAAGCTATTTATCAGTTTTCATTTCATTCACATTTTCCGTCTCTTGTAAACAATGACCCTCAATTATACAAACTCATTCACTTTTCAACGTTTTCTTCTGCAAACTTAAATAATTAAATAATCTGTCTCTTATGGACAGATTATTTAATTATTTAAGTTAAATAATCTGTCTATAAGAGATCATATCTGTCTGTGTGTAAATTTGGGTGTAATTTTTGTTATAAGCACTGTTCAAGTTGTGGTTCAAAGAAGGAGAATGTTGTTTTTATTCTTTTTCGGGCTGTCAACTTGGTATCTACTAATAATTATAGTTAAGAAAAAATCGATTATTTAATAATAAAATCCAATTGATTGCCAATACAAGCACAAGTCGGGTCGCTAAGATGTTTTGGGTAAAATTCTATTATTAAGATTTCAGTCCAAAGTTCGGCGACCTCCCGCGCGCGACTTTAATGCCTATCATAAAACGGCCTCGGCGAGGCTGATTAAAGACGCGCGTATTTCGATTTTACGGCCAGCGGAGACGACCGATATATATGTTTGTTTTTCGTTCGGTATCCTTAAGACTTAACATTTCCTATTATGGAGTACTGTCTCTGCCTAGAAGGTAACGTGGTGTAATTGACAGTGGTGAAGTGCTATGATTTTTTTGACGGCCATTTTTTTAATTCTTACTATTAGTTTACACTCTCTCTATATATGTATTAATATTTCGATTACGGGCATAAGGTAAATAGACCGAATCTTCAATCAATTAAAGATTTTTAGGGCGAAATTATATATTTTTTTCTTTGATGGCAATTAGTTATAACTATTATGCCAGTGTCAGGTAAAATACAATGATATAAAATCTTTTGAAATGTAGTCAGCTTGTCACGTTACGTCTTGATAAAATGGTGGCTATTTTACAAAAACCAGTTCACTCATCTTGGCACACTTTCTTTGCTTCATCCACACTCATTCTCTTCATGCAGGCTCGCCGGTTAAGGGTACTTTTGACCTGGGCTTTCTTAAGAACTACAGTAGTTTGTTCAAAATATGTGCTCTTTGGTCTATTCCTATCAATCCACATCCGCAGCGCTAATTTATTTGATCAGTCATCCTTCATCCATCCTCTCTATATACCCAAACCATCTAATCATCTCTTTCTCAACTTTTGTCACGACACCTTTTACTCCACATCGCTCTCTTATATCTTCATTCCTTATTCTGTCAATCAAAGTTAATCCACATATACTTTTTCACGCTCTCATTTCTACCGCGTTCATTCTGCTTTCATGGTCCGAAAGTAACAATAAAATATTTTTTAATAAAAATCATCTTATGAATTCGAGATACGTCTTATCTTCCAGGGCGTCTTATGGTACGACAAATAGGGTATATAATCATAATCGATATTTTCATGTATTGTTTATGGATAATTCGGATATTAATGGGGCACTGAATGACGTTTGATAGCTCGTAACAATTTTATTAGATGATCAATCAATCTACGACGAAGATACACATATCCATGACGTGATCATTTTTTATTGGTGATAAACATGTTTATGACGACCAATTGGTTCAGTGGCGGGGCAACCCACCTTCGGAGTTAAATCGCGGGTTCGATCGCCACATCGGAATATATGTATGCCCTACAAATACAGTGGACCCGCGGTAATCCGGACCCTGTCTAATCCGACACACCTATCACTGTTGATTGAACATAAATTTTAGGCAAATCTATCTAAATCGGCTAAAATGCACAATAGGTTGTAATTTCATTTCTGGACAATAGGATTCTTAACCACTACCCTTGTCTAGGGCACGTCCACGTATACACGTGGAAAATTGAGACACGAGATCAATACCACTATATAATAATATTTATTCGAGAATGAAACGCGCGACCATTGATTCTTAAAGCCGTGACATCAGCTAGTCACTGAGGTATTTAAATCATACATACATACATATCTTTACGCCTGTTTCCCGGAGGGGTAGGCAGAGATCTGTTACGATCTCGGCATACTGTCCTTGCTTCCACCACACTCATCACTCTCTTCATGCAAACTCGTCGGTTGAGGGTACTCTTGATCTGGCCTTTCTTAAAACCTTCGGCAATTTGGTCAAGGTATGTTTCCCTTAGTCTTCTCCTACCGAACCTTCCATCCACATCCGCAACGTATATTTCTTTTGCCAGTAGTTTTTCATCCATCCTCTCTATGTGCTCAAACCATCTAAGCATCCCTATCTCAACTTTTGTCCAGACACCTTTTACTCCACATCGTTAAATCGTCGAATAAAATCATATAAAACCTCAATATCATATTAAAACGTAATAATATACACTTCGGTTTACAAATAATAATTTATCGAGATACTGAATCGATCATTTTCACAAAACCGATTCACAATCGAGTAAGCTTGCGCGGGCTTTTCATAATGTAACTCATAATATTGCTGTGATTACGTGTTCATTGGCGCGTGGCTATGAAAAGTGAGGGGCAGTGAATCAACACGCATCTGTTATACGCTCTTTATTACTTACTCTAAGTGATCGGCGCGCTAGTGATGTGCGCGTGTCGCCACTCAATTGTCGAGTCTCGAGTGGATAGTAATCGACGATGACAGACAGCTATTACTTTTGAATGTGTTTTTTATGTGTTCGCTTTATTGCATCGTGAAATGTTGCGTACGTTGAGATTAATATCCAATGTTGATGTATCGATTTAATTTTCTTTATTTGAGTTATCGTTTATAGGATATTCATATTACATTTACTGTTTGTGAACGATGTAAGATGGAGTTATACAAGCCAGCTGATGGTAAGTAATTATTGCTGTATTGAAATCAGCTACGTCGGTTTTGTTAGTGAAGAATATATCATATAGTATATAATAACATTAGTATAGCATATTGTTAGTAATGACACGAGAATATGGAAGTAGTGGATAAAGAATAGGATTTAGGTTTGCTATGAACGCATTGATATTTTGATAGATTAGTGAAATAGTAATTTTTAGATTTTTCTTTATGAGATAGGAAGGCAAACGTGCAGGCATGTCATCTGATGGAAAGCAATCAACGCCGCCCATAGACATCTGAATTGCTATAGGTAGTGTAAAAGCGTTGCCGGCATTTAAGGAAAGTGTCTTTATGAACCCAGAAACATTCAATATTTTGAGTATCAAAATACACCAATTAAAACGACCGCTTCGTAATATCTTTTGCAGCCGATAGATCTCAAAATTATTCTTCTTCTTTATATTTCTTATTATTTATTTATTTGTATTTGTTCTATTTTACAGTATTTTATTATTACATAAGTATAAGTAACGCTACTTTCAAAATGTAGCCATGTTATGCACAAATTTAAAGAATTATAGTCCGGGTGTTGTCATTCCGTCTACAGTCAAAAATGTACAACGTAACCTGTTTCTAAGTACAGTCTATAAAAAAAAGTGTGACAGTTATTGGGAGATGGGAAATGTGCGTATTTATTAATATTTTACATTTGTTTAATACTTACAAACGCTTTATTCTGTAATGCCTAAGATTTTCCTGTCATTAGCTTTGATTGATTCTCCTCGGTTAACACGCTTGCCCATTTGTCTGCCTTATCCACAAATGAAAATATTCATAAAAATAATATACTCGTATTATGGTCATGCACTAATAAAAAATATTTTACAAAAATGCCATTCTTCTAAATGAATATGTCTCAGCCGAGAATGAATGATTTGTTTTATGGCACCGCCATGTTGGTTGAGTCACTCGGGATCATCGTGTTTCATAACACTGCACGTGCATATTTGCAACTGTAAGATTGTGTTGGAAACATTCCAATACACTCCAAACACGATAATGTAGTAATTTCTGTTGGATTCTTTACGTCTCGAGTCCATATATCTGGCATGAACGATACTATTTTCCTAGCTGGCTATCACTACACATTATCAATGTATCAATCAACCTAAAAAAACCTACGTAATCAAATAATTTAGCTGTGTAACCCAACAGAAGAGTTAAAATCTCTTCCAAATTATTACTTAAACAATGGATTAATGATAATGATTTGGATGCAGTATCATCCTTTGATGATACTCATCGAAACTCCAACTGCATCCAAATCATCATCATTATGCTATTCTTTAAAAAAATATTCGGAAGAGATTGTAACTCTTCTATTGGAAATAAATAGCCCCTTTGGGCTACAGCCGCGGTCGGACCTTAGCCTGGACCAGAATATTCTTCCAATCCGATCTATTCTTCGCTTTCTTCCTCAAATTTGTCACGCCGATATTTTAAAGGACTTAGTCGACTCCATCTTGCCACCTAGGTTTTGTCCTGCCTCGGTTTCTTTCAGGATGGAGTATCGCAGACAAAATAGTATTACGCCACCACAATTAAACTATGTAACTGATAATAATATAAGATTATGAAAATGAAATAAAAACACAACGTCATTCATGTAAGTTGGCGGGAAAAGTCCCATAAAGCCTAGGGTTCTTTAAAAAAAATGTGCGTCAAATTGTCGATGTTCAAAGACATCGCGTGAACATCACTAGCAGGTGTCACGTTACTGCACTTTTGTCTGTGGAAGCGGCGTCTCGCCGCTTGTTGTGACTGTGCGGGCGTTTTTTTTTTATCGGCCGCCCGGAAACGGGCGTGAAGCTATGAGCCAGTAATCACTATCTGGCGCTAGCCGCTGGTCACCGATATATCACCTGGGATTCGTTCTTCACTTCAATGTTTGTCTTTTTTCTTATCAGACCGGGACGCTTATTACATCATATTGTGTGTGTGTGTAAAAAAAATAAATAAATTTACAAATAAAAACACACACGGACTTTTCTCAGTATTTAAATTTCAACATTAATATATATTTTTATAAAACTATTGTATAACAATGTAAAATTATTTTCATAAATGTTTTTAAACATAAAATAAATATAAAAAGACACTACCTAATAGATAGTTTTATTATAATTACAATAATAAAAACAAAAAAATAATTTTATGACTTTTTTGGGAGGTTAATAGTTTTTGAAAAATTATATGCGGGGTCGATGATCAAAACCGATTTACATATACTAAAACTGATTGAATACATTAAAACTTGGGTGATTTTTTTCATAAGGCCAACCAATTCATGTTGAAGCATTGCTCTATCATTATTAAAGATCGGAGAGTTCGCGACAAGTTGCCATTACATATTTATTCTGTTTAACGATGGTATTGGTTATACAAGAACAGAGTAGAGTAGAAATGGTAGAGCCACGCTGCAGACGAATCAAGTTAAGAATGGCATATTATTTGTCTCTGGCATGAATGGGCTGGCTTGCCCGGGGAAATACCACACTCCGTCTAAGTGGCAGCTGCCGCGCTTCGTTCGGTGAGCGGTTGAGTTCCGAAGGCTCAACGGGGGTTCCCCCCACTTGAGACTTTTCTTAAAGGCCGGCTGCTTCTGCACTACCTATGGCACTGTGGATGTTTATGGGCGTCGTTGAATGCTTTTCATCATGTAACATGCCTGCTCGTTTGCCTTCCTATCCCATAAAATTATATACCTATACAATGAACATTGCTTCTACTCTAATAACCGCGGAGACATTGACAGCTCTTTTAACACCTCGGGGTATATTTTAAAAGTATGATATGTTTTTTTGCGTTTCTATTTACGCTCAATGTCAACGCAGTAACTCATGTTGTAAGGGTCTTTGAAAGATAGTGCGAACGGAACATTTTTTTCTCCCAGAAGAACAACAAGGAACAGACATTAATCCAATATAATAAATCAATTGTCCAATGCGGATTGTCGCGGTTACCATATATTTATTCCGATGCCGGGATTGAACCCGTGACCATTGACGCCCCGCCACTGAGCCAATTGGCCGTCAACAGAACATATATCGATATAACAGATATATTGTTATATCGACAAAATGTGTGTGTGTGTGCACATGATTCTTATTACACCATGATTACGAAGTATACATCAGGAGACAGGTCATAACATGTCGTGTCTAGCTGACTCTCGAGACAGCCTCTCACCGTTGGTAGAGTATACTTATTTGAAATTTAGATGTTAGTGCGATTTAAAGACCTTTTATGCAAATGTATTAGAGTATCCAAGGAAAATTTCAATTTGATTGTAGGGTAACTATCTATAAAATAAATAAACTAGGACAATAGGGGACTAACCTTTTTAAATTTTGGAATTTTTAGCTAAAATCCCCAAATATATAATATTATAAGCCCATCTTTTGCATTTTAATAAATATTTTACAAATTATTTAATATCACTCTACTTATACGCCTGTATTGTACTATATTACGCCACCACAATTAAACAATACAACTGATAATCACATAAGATTATTAAAATTAAATAAAAAAACGAAGTCACTGATATAAATTGGTGTAAAAAGTCTATCAACACTGGTGCTGGTGTTGTTTGCTTTTACATAAGGTAAGTATTGGTTGAAGAGGGAAAATTGATGAAAGCGATGAGCTTGGGTAGCTTTCAACTGGTAAGGAGGCAAAGAACACTTCCTCACATACACCACCACTCTGTCGATTAAGTTCATTTGGATAGTAGTGTTGCTGTGTTGGTGTCTATGCATTTCCACATTTGTCGGCCTGGGAAACGACCTGGATAGCGCGGTCTTTGACCTAGGCCCGTCAAATTCGCTAGTCACAGTTATTCATTAAAATATCTCTTTGTTTCGGGTCATTCTTCGGTTCACGGAGTGGCCTCGTCAGTTCGTAGAGACGGATTTTTTTTCGATTCCCGCAAGTAATTATCGTGATCGATCAAAACGAGACCGATTATCAATCAACGGAGCGTGTCGTGTTTTTTTTAGCCCGTTCGCTTCCTTCCTACCTTCAATATTTTTTATTTTTTTTATATATGTATATTCACGCCTATCCCCTGCAGGGGTTGGCAGAGACCATCCGCTACGATCTCGGCACTCCTGGCTCCTCCTGGCTCCTCCACACTCATCCATTCTTCCTCTCACATTCATCGCAGCGAAACGGCTCTCCATTAGCCGCTTCTCGCCCTCGTGGGAATCAGGACGTGACGGGTGGAGAAACGTCGCCGTCATTTTTAACAAATTAGGAATATTAAAGTTCGTCTTAGTGACTCCCACCCGCAAGGGAGGTGGAGGTCAGCCCCAGCAGTGCCCCGCATGCCGAGGTAAGGCACCATAGTACCCGAGGGAGCCCAATTCCGGGACGATTAATATTTTCAACTTCCGTGAATCATACAAAACTGCCCGTATGTTTCTCTCGCCCTGCATTTCGTTGATTCTTTTCCTTCTTAGGGTGCCTCTCCAATTAGGGAAGATTGGCAGTCAGCACCGAATATCATCTATGTCTCTAGCGAGGCTAAAAAGTTGAGCAGCACTCGCTATCCCGGTCCACTTTCGGATGTTCCTCAACCACGACGTTTTTCAACGACTAACTTTCCTTTTTCCGGCAACTGTTCCTATCATTATGGGTTGCAAGAGCTCATATCTAGGATGCCTAAACAGATGTCTAGATAAGCAATCTTCTTTTGCTTGATGGTTTACAAAAGTTTGCCTTTCTGATCAATTTGTCGTAGAACTTGTGATGAGAGAAATCTATAACTATCATAGTTATAGATCAAGGCCAGTGTCAAGAAAAATACAATAATATCAAGTATCTTGAACAACATCGCAATACATATGACAATATTTTTAATTACAAAGGACAATTGACAAGATTTAGAAATTAACAATACAATATTATATTTTATTACCACATTACGTAAATTTTAACCCAAATTAAAAAAGGACATGACATACATAAGAAATATATACACCCAACGAAAAAACAATAGTGAAATTGGATAAAGAAACACAAACAAAATTTTAATAATTTGTGTCTGTTTTTAAAAAGTAACCTGTTGATTGAGACCAAACCCAGCCAGTTCCATAGCGTGCCACCAAAGAAATTTTATTGCTAGTACCTAATACATCAATTTGCAACTTAGCCTAATTAATAATAATTCTAATATTTTTTTTTATGACATAGGAAGGCAAACGAGCAGGTGTGTCACCTGATGGCAAGCAACCAACGCCGCCCATAGACAACCGCAACGCCATAGACAGTGCGGAAGCGTTGCCGACCTTAAAGGAAGGTGAAATTATGGAAGTGGGAGTGGGATGGGGAGGAACTCAGGCCGCTCATCGTACGAAGCGTGTCAGCTAAGCTACCACTTAGATGTCGGTTTTCTGCGGGTTTAATTTCGATATAAGAAAGCTCATTAAAATAATTGAAATGTGCTCAAGCGGTAACACTTAAATATTTTATTTTTATCACGATGAGATAAAAGAGAACCATTTGAAGCTGAAGAAACAAATACATCGGATAGATTTGTTTACGATTTTATATCGAGCTCCTTTTAATGTTTCCAATTGTTTTGATGCATATTAAAACGGAACGAACCACGGCGATGATATGAATCAATGTGTTGTGGATGCACTTTGGCAGGGAGTTAACAATAGGCCGGTTACTCACTGGCTGTTTCGTCGGTGAGTTGTTACGGATATAAATACATAGCGGGTGCGAACACTTTAGTGTGTACACGTATTTATAGATATCGGCTTGCACTCGCGACCGGCCGTTGTAAATCAACTCTCTATTAGTTCGGGATATAAGGCGAGTATTACACTTGTAGTTGTTATCTTTATGTGTCATTGTTGTATGTATGTACACGCGTTATTGTGAGCCGTGCTTCCGAGTTCGAATAAAGTTGCATGAAACGAGACTAATAGAGTCAGGCGTTTTATTTATTTTTATTTCACCTGATGAAAAGCAATCAACGCCGCCCATAGATATCCGTAGTGCCATAGGCATTGCAGAAGCTTTGTCGGCCATTAAGAAAAATGTAGGCTTGTTTTTCCCAATGTCGTATAGGTACAGAAACACCGCTGGAAGTAAGTGGTTCCACGGGTTCGTGGTGCGTGGAAAGAAGTTTTTGCATTCTTGTCTTTTCCTTTAATTATATAAGTAGCTGCAAATCTACTGGTAAAGAATGACCTTAACATATGGACAGTCAAAAGTTTTACTTAGCTAAGATCCGCGACAAGCAAAACAATAACAGAAAATCAATAATGTGTGTTTGTCATTTGGGACTTAAACCAAAAACTTACCGAAAATCGGCCATCAATTCTCCACCCACCAACCACTACACACAACACTAAACACACATTATCACTTTTCCATCTTCTAAACGACACGTGTTTCGCCCCAACTTTTCGGTTGCCTTCCGTAGAGTCTACTATACCTGAAGATGCCTCGTGTTGGGGCGAAACACGTGTCGTTTACAAGATGGAAAAGTAATAATGTGTGTTTGGTGTTGTGTATAGTGGTTGGTGGGTGGAGAGTTGATGGCCGATTTTCGGTAAGTTTTTGGTTTAAGTTCCAAATAAATCCACTTCACCCAACGGAAAAACACACATTATTGATTTTCTGTTATTGTTTTGCTTGTCGCGGATCTTAGCTAAGTAAAACTTGTAAGTGTCCATATAGTGATGGATTTCCGCAAAGTAAAGCCTGACTCCATTAATGACCTTAACATCTTAGGTCGTGAGTTTGATTCTAAACTATATTAACAAAACAATCTAAGCGGAAACATTGTTAGCTTAGTTCGTATGGATTACAAGAAGCTTAGGAACAAGAAGATGTTGCTCGTCTTTATAGACACATTTTTCCAAACGTAAGCGTTAATAGCTTAGTTGGATAGGTTCAAACATATATTCTAGTACTGAATAATGGAGTCTGGCGTTTGCTCGTTTGCCTTCCTATCCCATAAAAATATTTTCTCTGCAGACGAATAATTTGTCAAGGTCGGCATATTATTTGTCTGTAGCATGAATGGGCCGGCTCGCCCAGAGAAGAACCACATTCCCGCATACCGCAGAAAACCGGCGTCTGAGTGGTAGCTTAGCTACCGCACTTCGTCCGGTGAGCGGTTGAGTTCCGGCAGCCCAACACCCTCCCCCCTCCCAGAAGGACACTTTCCTTAAAGATCAGTAACGCACTGTCTATGGCACTGCGGATATTTATTGGCGGCGTTGATTGCTTTCCATCAGGCTTGCATCCGCGTAGTAGTAGAAAAAAAATTCAAAGCTAAGTAAAACCTCTGGCGTGGTCCTCCGAGTTTGAAAACCGAAGTGGCAATGCGCTGGTCACGTTGGAGAAACTACAACCATTACATTAGACGAGTGCTAAATTTAAGACTGCGTCACGGTAAACGTAGTTAGGGACATCCCTCAGTGAAGTAGAGCGACGTTCTGAGTAAGGCGACTGGCGGATATTGGATAGATATGTATGTATGTATATACATATACATATACACACACACACACACACATATATATATATATATATATATATATATATATATATATATATATATATATATATATATATATATATATATATAGATATATATATAGTTTCTTTTCCGCAGCCCATATAACCCACTGCTTAAGATTCCTCCAGATTCCTCTGGAGAAACAGACAAGCGTTATTAGCTTAATTGGAATAGTTAAAACATATATTCTACTACTGATTAATGGAGCCAGACGTTATTTTGCGTTTGCGAAAAGTGAAAAACCGAATCCAGCAGAAAAACACACATTATTAGTTTTCTGTTATTGTTTTGCTTGTCGCGGATCTTAGCTAAGTAAAACTTTTGACTGTCCACCCCGTTATGGATTTAAACAAGGAAAGATAGATAAATGCACTTGTAGGTGAATGAAGGAAAATCGATAAGCACCGTCCGTTTTACCCAATTCCACGCACGAACAGATTTCGGTTTTCAGGCGAACGCGATCCGTAAACTAGGCGGGCTAAGTGTATTCCAAGAAGTTGCCCGCCAACTCGGCGCCAACATTCTGTGTAGCAGTCATATAAACAAACACGAGCGATACTCGAGCGTAACACGTACATAAATTCACTAATTTACTGCAAAGACAATGGCTGTGGGCGAAAGTTGGATATTTTCTTTCTATATGTGAACAGTCAACCAGACAGGCAGACAGTAAATCACGTGAAAGATCCTCGACCCATAACGGAAACCTGATGGAAGCTGGAGAGTCCTTCATAATGCCGAAATCGAGTAGCTCGTGACGGTATAAGGCACAGTTGGCTCAATCATTTTCTCAATCCCCCTTCAATCAAGGGGGAGGCCCCTTCTATAGTGATCCTTTATTTAAAGGCCGGCAATGGGGCGCGTTGTTTGCTTTCTATCAGTTAACACACCCGCTCGTTTGCCTTCCTATCCAATTAAAAAAATGATTTGGAGAGGATAGGTGAGGATCGTGCGATCGGTCGCCCTAGGCGCCGATGCAGCGACGAAGTGATGCCTGACCTGAGCGAGCCTCGGGCAAGCGACTA
Source organism: Baronia brevicornis (assembly GCA_031353405.1). Lineage (NCBI taxonomy): Eukaryota > Metazoa > Arthropoda > Insecta > Lepidoptera > Papilionidae > Baronia > Baronia brevicornis. The sequence continues at coordinate 718,797 of JASFAT010002824.1, read as the reverse complement.
TCGAGAGGCATTTTGGCATCGTGACCAGTGGGGACACTTGGAGTCGTAGTGCTAACGTAGTAGTAGAAGTAGTTGTATGGTCTACATGAACATTGCCAGAGCACCCAGAACGATGACCAAATAGACTTTACAGCTGAAAAGGTTACGTGAAAGACCAAAGAAGAGGCGGAAAGACTGCATAGAAAAGGACATGTTGGTATTATTTTCCTGTTTTTGTTTTGCGGATCTGAAATAAGTAAAATTCTGAGTAGCCACATATGGTCCGTGATCTGACCACGTGAGTGCTTGCTGCAAACCAGCGCCAGGTGCTCCAATAGAACGCCTGGCATATGCTGAGCAAGAACCATTTTTCGACACTTGTTAAATTAAAATTATTTTGTTTTTATATATATTCACGCCTATCCCCCGCAGGGGTTGGCAGAGACCACAGAGCTCCATCCGCTGCCATTCATCGCAGCGAAACGGCTCGTCATTGGTCGCTTTTCGCCCTCGTGAGAATCAGGACGTGACGGGTGGCGAACCACGTCGCCATCATTTTTTTCGACAAATTAGGTATATTAAATTCGTCTTTAGTGAATCCTACGAGCCGCAAGGGAGGATGGAGGTCAGCCCCAGCTGAGCCCTGCATGCTGAGGTAAGGCACCATAGTCCCCGGGGGAGCCCGACCCCGGGACGATCGGCACGCTTACGACGCTTACACTTGTATATTTATTTGTATATATTATTAATGTTTTAATTTTAGTTATCGTAAAAAAAGTTGGCATATATATATATATATATATATATATATATATATATAATTTTTTTTCTATTTCCATAATAAAAGATTTCCACAAAGTAACCCCTCACTTCATTTATCGCGTTTCTTTTGAATTAGCTCTCTTTTAATAGCTCATATATCCATTATTCTACCTTTCGCAATGTCCAACATCTTTCCTACGGATAGAATAAATCTATGTATGTACATATAAGATGTTAACATTGCTAGTAATGGGAAAAAAGCGTTGGTAAAAAATGCTCGAAACGACTATTCTACTTTCAGTGACGTAGTGTTTTTATTTCATTTTTATAATCTTATAATTAGCATTAGTTATATTGTTTAACCCTTCTTTGCATGATTTTTTCTTTATGGGTTAAATAAATTAAGGTGATATAATTCATGTTCAAAATTAAAGGAAAAATGGTTAAAAAAATCTCAGTATATATTTATAGTATAAATTTAGTAAAAAACAATATGATAGAAATTATCATTATCATGCAAAGAAAGATCATTGGCTTAGTACTAAATACAAAAGAAAAGAGGATATCATTAGATATATTTTATTATTTATGATAATTAACTAAACAATTATTATTTTTACTACAAGAAATTGTAAAATATAATAAAATAAAATCATACGTTGATTGCAATTACAACAAATAGCGGAATGATAACTTCAAGCTCGTTTTACTGATAGTAGCACTTGCTTATTTTTGGCAGTTCTGTTTTTTTTATGCAATGGACATTAAAAAGGTATCCAGACACGATCAACTTGAAGTGAACTTGTTCTTTTATATAATTTTTGGGCATTCAGTGTTATGATGGAAATTTTCCACCATTATGCAAAGAAGGGTTAATTGTGGTCGCGTATTATATATTATCGTTCGATTAAAGCGCATAATTAAAGTGTGACTTTTTACGTTGACTTAAAAAGTCCGTAGAAAGTTTTGGTAGAATAGCCACCATTTGATCAAGACTTAACCTAACAAGATCATTAGTACATTCAAGATACTTGATTTTTTTTATATATATATTCACGCCTATCCCCCTCAGGGGTTGGCAGAGACCACAGAGCTCCATCCGCTGCAATCCGCGTACACCCTTCCGCCTACTCCACACTCATCCATCCTTTCATCCATTCCTCCTCTCACATTCATCGCAGCGAAACGGCTCTCCATTAATCGCTTCTCGCTCTCGCGGGGATCAGGACGTGACGGGTGGCGAACCATATCGCCCTCATTTTGCAACAAATTAGGTATATTATATTATATATAGATACTTGATATTATTCCAATTTACTTGACACTGGCAGAATAGTTGTAACTAATTGCCAACAAATAAAAAAGAAAAACAAAAGAAGAACTACTATTCGACACGTGAAAACTTTCAGTCAGTGAAAACTAGAACCCTGCCCGTAGCGGCAAGCCACGCAGACGGCAATAAAATCTATTTCGACGCCAGAACTCGATCCATGCGAGTTTTTGTCGAATATTAAAACAAGACGACACTACACGTAAAACTGGACCGAAAGCGTGAATTATAAAGTTCGTCTAGACGCGAAAATCGCGTAAAGAAACGTTTATATATAACTTCGTTTTTTTTTTTCTTCTAAATGGGCCGGATCGAATGTAATGTAAACAGATGGGTCAACGCATCGTGGAAGCTCGGATTCCGCGAAGCAAGCACAGCGCACCTCCCGTGCTGTTTTCCAATCATACACGATCAAGGTAACGAAGGCGTTACAATGCGTCAATTAACACTCCATCAAAGCGTATCAATCAAGCGCATGCGTACATCGCACCAGGAACGTACGGTGGGAGAGTGAGGTGATTATATAGATACGTCTGTCTATCTATAGAGCCGTTGAATACGTCTATCTATAGAACCGACGTAGCTCTTCAAGTTGGCAGACTGAAGTGGCAATGGGCTGGACACGTTTGTCGGAGTACCGACAATCGTTGGAGTGGACAAGTGCTAGAGTGGAGACTGCGACTCGGTAAACGTAGTGTGGGACCCCCCCCCCACTAGATGGTGCGACGATCTGTGCAAGGCGGCTGGCAGAGACTGGATGCGTGTAGCCGAAGATCGGGCTAGGTGGCGCTTCTTGTAGGAGGCCTATCTCCAGCAGTGGACAGTCACAGGCTGTTGTTTTTGTTGATGATGATGATAGAGCCGTTGTACAAAGTTTTATATATAGGGTGACCGGTGGCAGAATTAGGTTATAATTGAATAATCAGCAAAATACATATATACATATTGTCACGCTTGTTTCCCACAGGGCAGAGATCACAGACCTCCATCCGCTACGACCCCGGTGCACCTTCCCTACCTCCTCCACACTCATCCTACCTTCCTCTCACATTCATCGTAGCGAAACGGCTCTCCGTTAGTCGCTTCTCGCCCTCGTGGGAATCAGGACGTGACGGGTGGCGAATCACGTCACCGTCATGCTATCAGTCAACCCATGCTTAATGATTATTTTCTGCCAATATTGAGATAACATCCTGCCTTCACTTCACACATGGTTTCAAGAAGATGGCGCCTAATACAGATATAAAAGACCATGGAGCTTCTTCGTAATTTCTTCTATAACGAATTAATAAGCCGTTTCGACGTAATGCCCTGAAGGTATTCTGTGGATGGAAATCTATTACACAAACCCGACAGGATGGCAATGTAATAAAAGTAAATATCATCCGCTAAATTAACGGTATCCCAACGTCACTACTTCAGCGAAAGGCACGGTATACTGTGGCTAGATTTCAGAGTTCTAGAGAGTGCCCGAAATGGCGGTCAACATTTAGACGAAATAATTTTCAAAAAATAAAACTCGCACTTTTCTTCTTCGTAAAAATTATAAGTCAGGCGTTACTTTGCGGAAATCCATTACTGTGTGAACATCCACTAATATGGACAGTCAGAACTTTTACTTAGCTAAGATCCGCGACAAGCAAACAAAAACAGAAAAATAATAATGTGTATTTTCAACTGGAAGAAGTGGATTTACGGGGAACTTAAACTAACTAAATCTATTCGAAAAAATGGCCGTCAGCAACTTTCCACCTCCTAAACACACACCACCACTTTTCCACATTGCACACGACACGTGTTTCGCCTCAACACGAGGCATCATCAGGTACAGTAGACTCTACGGAAGACAAAGTAGAGGTTCTGACTGTCCACATAGTAATGGATTTCCGCAAAGTAACGCTCGACTCCATTAATCATGGTAGAGGAGGCAAATGAGCATGCGGATGCGGATTTAGTAAGTGAAAACCGCTCATAGACACATACGCCCGTTTCTAGAATGTCCCTGGTTTGATTTGGATAATAAAATAATAAATAATATACTTATTATTTCATTATTAAACGATTTTAAGAGATATGAAACTGTAAATCGCAGTTTTTTTGCAAATAACCAAACACCTTGTTAAATGAAAAGCAAAACGTTAGGTGGATGAAAAATTTTAATGCGTTTTACGATGTCTATCATTTCAATGTTTACAAAATAGATCTTTTGATATGATTACGAGCTTTTCAGCATTAGAAGACGTAAATATTTTGTTGGAATAGTAATTATTAAGTCATATGTGATGGGTTTACCGATGTGTTTTACGTCTGGCCCATTCCTTGTTGTAACTAGAAGCTAGAACTGCTTTTTGTAACTGTAACTAGAATTTATACAAGTCGACTATGAGAGTGAATATCGGGAAGTGACGAGCAATATTTTTATAAGACATAGATTAATTTGCATCGCTTATGTGCGTTCGGCGTAGTTCGCCACCCTTCACGTCTTGATTCCCACGAGGGCGAGAAGCGACGAACGGAGAACCGATTCGCTACGACGAATGTGAGAGGAAGGATGGATAAAAGATGGATGAGTGTGAAAGAAGCAAGGAAAGTGTGTCGGGATCGTAGCGGATGGAGATCTGTGGTCTCTACCTAACCATACAGGGAGACAGGCGTGACTATATGTATGTATGTATGTATGTGAGATATTCCCACTCTAATTGTATCGTTATTAACTCACTTTTACATTCGTTTTCGGCTCCGAAATTTTGTGCTATCTACCCACCATTATTTTTTTTATGGAACAAGAAGGCAAACGAGCAAGCGTGTCGCCCGATCGAAAACAATCAATCCCGCCTAGACATTTGTAGTTCCATAGTGCGGAACAAAAAAATTAGAAATACAATTTTGTTTCTTCGAACTTGTCACCCCTATGTTCAGGTGAGAACAACATTTTCTTACCTGTCGTCATTAAAAAGTTCACAACCGAGTTACCTAAATTAACACATTTGGATAAAAATCAGTGGGCGTTAAAATATTCCCTGATCGATTCCACTGACGTAATCCACTAAATCCAACATGGAGTTATTTTGGGGTCGGTACTTTGTAAGATCATTGCAGTATTTTTATTTAAAGTTTATCAATTACTACTTTATTACAGGAAGATAGGGTCGTTAAAACTGTCTTACATGCAGCGGAATTTAAGCTATGCGAATATTTGGGTAATCGATTAATCGTGTCTGACTCACAGTCGGCATTTTACGGGAATCCATTGTAAATTAGAATATCATAGAATATTTTTAATAATTTCACGAATACTTGCTTCGCGAAGAATCATATGGGGGCTAATGGTGATTGTGTCTATAGCTCTGGTCAATTGGAATTTTTATTCTCAAAACATTATTCTAGAATAAAAATTCCAACTTACCATACTAAATTTTCCTACAAAAAACAAAAATAGAATTTTTAAAAAAATATATAAATTATGATAAAGCAGTTTTTTATTGCGACGACCAATTGACTCAGTGGCAAGTCCCTCCGCCCGTGGAGTCAAGGGTCGCAGGTTCGATATATGTCCTGCTGAGCACGGGCCTCTCCATTTCTGGAGGAACGGACGCTAACCCACCACGCTTGTCCAATGCGGATTGACGTGGTTACCAGACTCGGAATAAATATTTGTAATCCATACATATATTTATTCCGATGCGGGGATTGAACCCGCGACCATTGACTCCGCGGGCGGAGGGCCGCGCCACTGAGCCAATTGGTTGTCATATATATGGGTTATGTGGACAGTCAAAAGTTTACTTAGCTAAGATCCGTGACAAGCAAAACAATAACAGAAAATTAATAATGTGTGTTTTTCTGCTGGACGGAAGACAACCGAAAAGTGTCTTCCGTAGATTCTACTATACCTGAAGATGCCTCGTGTTGGGGCGAAACACGTGTGTTTACAAGATGGAAAAATGGTAATGTGTGTTTGGTGTTGTGTGTAGTGGTTGGTGGGTGGAGAATAGATGGCTGATTTTTGGTAAGTTTTTGGTTTAAGTTCCAAATAAATCCACTTCATCCAGCAGGAAAACACACATTATTAATTTTCTGTTATTGTTTTGCTTGTCGCGGATCTTAGCTAAGTCAAACTTTTGACTGTCCACATAGTGATGGATTTCCGCAAAGTAACGCCTGACTCTATTAATAATATATATGGGCTGTAAATAATGTCTTTCACACAATTGTGTATCACATATTCTGTCCCACTCTAACACTTTATTACCCCGCGGGCAGCCAATCTATAACGATATCGCAACAGACAACGCATCCTGGCGTCTAGACTTCACAAAAGGCTAGACTAAACATTGAGCCCTAAATATGTACGATTTCTAGTAAACACGCGGACAGATCAGGGAATTCATCCCATAAGCGAATGTATGTTGTTTTGATCGGTTTAAAAGGTTCGGGCTTCCGGTGGAAATTGTGGTGAAAGGTCGTGGTTGATTTTAAATAGAATGTGTAATTGATTTAGGATGCAACAGAATACACATACCGATTCTCCCATCAGTTTATCTTCATCTGCTACGCTGAAGCTACGAGGAGCTGGCATTTGAATACCATAAAGTAGTAATGAGTCTAGGCTGATAGCAGATGAAGCTTTCTTTTAATGGGATATAGAGGCAAACAAGAAATTCAACTACCGCACAAGTCGCCACAAAGAAATGTTTCATTCCCACCGTCTAGATGAGTGGCGCTCCAGTACGGTGTGTTTTTCCCGAAACTTCTTTCCACGCACAACTACTCTTGGCGGTACAGCTACCCGCAGCGGTGTTTCTGAACCGATAGATATATCATTTACTGTTCACCAAACATAAAGTTATACAACCATTGTGAAATCAAAAGTCGTGGGTTCGATCCCTCAATCAGAATAAATATATGTATGGCCTAAAAGTTTTTATTTTGGTAACCCCTCTTATATGAATGGAAAATCGTGACGGGTTAATGCCCGTTCCTCCAGAAATGGGGGATCCGTGCCCAGCAGTGGGACATATATTAGCTGAATAAAAATATATATATAATGGAGCGATGTGGAATAAACAGTTTTGTGACAAAGATGCTAAGATGGTTTGGGCACATGAAGATGAAAGACGACTGGCAAAAGTAATTTACGTTGCGGATGTGGTTGTAAGGGCCGGTAGGGGAAGACCAAAGAAAACATACCTAGACCAAATACCTGTGAGAATTTGGTCTAGGTATGTTTGTTTTATGTGAGCAGATCTGTGGTCTCTGCCTACCCCTACACGGGAAACAGGCGTGACGATATGTATGCATTATGATCAAAACATATATCGTCATTTCCCACGATTCTGCCCGAGTCTATAGTATTAAATTTTTCTATTTGCGTGGATCAAAAGTAGTTTGATCTATTCTTTACATAATCTTCTACCTTCACGTAAAAACTCGTTGGAAATGATTTAGCTGTTATTGAGAATATTCCGGATAAACAGAGAGACAAAAGTTTCCATAAAGAAATAAGTGGGTACTTAAAAAAAACTGTATAGTCAACTAAAATTTATGACTATTTACATTGATAAGTAACGCCTTAATCTCTTAGTAGGTAATAATGTAAGAGGAAGATTGAAATTTATGCCAAGTTTCAATCGAATAGCCCTGCTAACATCTCTTAGTACATACATATCGATTAGCTTTAAACGACTCAATGCGTATTCTACAAATTGCCAGCCAATCAAGATCTTACTTTGTTTGTATTGGAATAGTTATAATTATGTGAGTGTACAATTTATAAGATGTGGCGGGCCGATCTTTAAACTTATTTTTTTTAAATGGTCGCCTTAGCAACCGATATACATGTCAAATAGAGATTAATCATCATCATCAAGGCATTACAGCCGCGGGTGGGCCTTAGCATGGTTCAGTAATCATTTTTCCAGTCGGATCTGTGTTTAGCTTTTTCCCTCCAGCCCCTCCCACCGATTGCCTTTAAGTCGTCCTCGACTCCATCTAGCCATCTGAGCTTAAGCCTTCCGCGGCTTCTGCGTTTGCCGTCGAGTAGATGATTTTGATGACGTTCGTATCATTGTACAGCTCATATAGCTCGTGGTTATAAAGTGTACGCAATAGCTCATTTTCCAACACGGGACCAAAGATGCGCCTTAAATTTTTTCTCTCGATTAGAGATTGATTACAGCCTAAATTCGACTCCAAGGGGTCGATATCGAAATCTTTGGGAATCCCTGATCTAAATAGTGCAAATGAAACTTTTCTTTGTGGCAAATTGAATGTATTATTATAATAGAATATTTTATTGACGCTGTCATCTTGTGACTTGCGCCAGCTCCCGCGTGGTATGGCCGAGGTCGTCCTTACATATTAGGCTGTGACCACACTATGTGACGAGCGTAGCAATGGAGCCCGCTGCAACTAGTTTAGAACTTTTTACCTCTCACACCTCGTCGCCTCTAGCACACAACGTTTCCTAGAAATATTGTTATCTGTATCATGGACATCATGCCAGGGTTATTGTTGACTGTAAGATCCAATTTTATTTAGATGCACGGTTTTTTTTTGCTTCTGCAGCAACACACATGACTACATATTAATTAACAGTACATACAGATAGAAAAAGGCGATGGCTTTTTTGATTGGATAGGAAGGCAAACGAGCAGGCGTGTCACCTGATGGAAAGCAATCAACGCCACCCATAGACATCCGCAGTGCCATAGGCAGTGCGGAACCGTTGCCGGCGTTTAAGGAAAGTGCCATTATGAGAGGGGGGAGGGGTGTTGGGCCTCCGGAAGTCAACCGCTCACCGGACGAAGCGTGATAGATAGCTAAGCTACCACTCAAACGCCAGTTTTCTGTGGGAATGTGGTGCAGCCCATTCATGCTACAGACATAATATGCCATTCTTGACAAAGTGTTCGTCGCAGCGTGGCTCTACCACTTTAGTCCAAACCTCCACTTATTGAACTGATAAACTGATTTCGTGCCACGCAAGGGAAGTTTGCCGAGATCGTAGCAGATGGCGATCTGTGGTCTCTGCCTACCCCTACTACGGGAGACAGGCGTGACGATATGTGTGTATAACAAGTGTCATTAAATGCTTCTTGCTCAGTATATGCCAGGCGTTCTATTGGAGCACCAGGAGCTGGTTTTCATCCAGAACCAACGTGGTCAGATCGCGGACCTCAGTGACGACATTGATACGGATACACACATAAATACACATACGTTCATATATGTACTACTACTCATACTCATATTTCTGTTCGTATTCTCACCAATTACTCATATAATTATAAATATTGCTACTTAAGGCAAACATAGTAAGGCATTCTTTTAGCCTAATTGTGTTAATCTATTCCGTGGGAACCAGAAACACTAGACACCGACGCGGTAATAAAAATACATTAAAATAACGCTTTGTTTGTCGTGCACAAATTTATTTCAATGTACATATTTAAATATTAAAACGAACTTGGATTTGAATAATTACTATTTTTATATTATAATCATATCAGCAAGTAAGTACGCAGTTTTTATGCTAACTGGCTTTCTGTCTTATTTGTCAGTTCTGTTTCGCTACGATGAATGTAAATATAATGAAAGGGAGGAAGGGTAAAAAGATGGATAAGTGTTGAGGAAGCAAGACAGGTGTGCCGGAATCGTAGTTATTTCACTCAAGCCAAGTTACTATATTAGCTAGAAGTCTTATTTCATTCAAGTCAAGTTACTATATTAGCTAGAAGTCTTATTTCACTCAAGTCACTATATTAGCTAGAAGTCTTATTTCACTCAAGTCAAGTTACTATATTAGCTCGAAGTCTTATTTCACTCAAGTCAAGTTACTATATTAGCTAGAAGTCTTATTTCACTCAAGTCAAGTTACTATATTAGCTAGAAGTCTTATTTCACTCAAGTCAAGTTACTATATTAGCTAGAAGTCTTATTTCACTCAAGTCAAGTTACTATATTAGCTAGAAGTCTTATTTCACTCAAGTCAAGTTACTATATTAGCTAGAAGTCTTATTTCACTCAAGTCAAGTTACTTTATTAGCTAGAAGTCTTATTTCACTCAAATCAAGTTACTATATTAGCTAGAAGTCTTATTTCACTCAAGTCAAGTTACTATATTAGCTAGAAGTCTTATTTCACTCAAGTTAGGTTACGATATTAGCTAGAAGTCTTATTTAACTCAAGTTACTATATTAGCTAGAAGTTTTATTTCACTCAAGTCAAGTTACTATATTAGCTAGAAGTCTTATTTCACTCAAGTCAAGTTACTATATTACCTGGAAGTTTTATTTCACTCAAGTCAAATTACTAAATTAGCTAGAAGTCTATGTTGCTTACTCTTATTTCACTCAAGTCACTATTGGCAGGAAGTCTTTGTTGGTTTTACTACTTTATTTTTATTATTTTATGGATTAAAGTATGAAGTGGCGGGAATAAAAAAAAAGATTAATAAATTCCTCTGTAAAAGAGACAATATTATATCACGTTCACAGTTAAAATTGCTCGTGCTCAGACATTGTAATTCGCAAAAAAGTCTTTCGAATGCGCGCGGCGCAACAATTTTTACGATACGTCCCGAAATTACTCTCGAATTAAAAATCCGCCGTTCAATTATTCGCGTTACCCCGCGATGGACATTTGGACAGATGGCTAATTGCTGGGTGGCATTTCGACGAGAGCGTGGCCATTAAATACGATTGACGAAGTTCCAACTGATCATAGCAATCCCACGGTTACAATACGATCTGGTCTTTCCCAGCCAACTTACATCATCAGTGACATTGTGTTTTTATTTCATTTTCATAATCTTATATTATTATCAGTTACATTTTTTAATTATGGTGGTGTATTATACAATATAGTTCGATTAAGGCGTATAAGTGAAGTGATATAAAATAAATGCGTGTATCGTTACTTTTTAAGTTGGATGGGTGGGTGGGCGGTGATGAATGTTTGATAAATATAAGAAAATCAGACCATGTTCGTTCATTATATATATTTATATAATAAATTAATATGATTTCGTTAACAAAATAGGGCTCGCGATACCAGGGCGTCTGGGTCATCACTGGTCGTTCCTCGCCACTGCTCAGCTGCGTTTCGTGGTAGCTTTAAATACACCGCAACTAACTGTTGGAACAACTTGCCACCACCTCTTCGTGACTTGTGACATACTATAAATATGTTTAAAAAAAATACAAAAATCTAATTTTAAGTATGCAAACCGGTACTTGTTCTATTGGTTGCGGTTTTCTTGGAATTTATTACATGATCGAGTTGTTTTTAATTTTATTGTATGGTATGTGTATGTATATATGAGTATGCGTAGTAGTATATGTAGGGACGTATGTGTGTGTGTTCGTATCAATGTCGTCACTATGATCCGCGATCTGACCATGTTGGTTCTTGCTGAAAACCAGCGCCAGGTGCTCCAATAGAACGCATGGCATCTGCTGAGCAAGAACAATTTTATGACCTTTGTAAATTAAAATATTTTTTTTTGTTTTGTTTATTTATATATTATAATATTATTAAGGTTTGACTTTTAGCTTTTGTGAAATAAATGTGTCATAAATAAAGGCTTTTCTATTCTAAGTATTTAATTTAATTTAATTTGTTTTCTTTTTCTACTGATATTATTAATGGAGTGTGAAAGTCTATAATGTCTTTCACACAATTGTGTGAAAGACATTATTTACAGCCCATATATATTATTAATAGAGTCAGGCGTTACTTTGCGGAAATCCATCACTATGTGGACAGTCAAAAGTTTTACTTAGGTAAGATCCGCGACAAGCAAACCAATAACAGAAAATTAATAATGTGTGTTTTTTGTGCTGGATGAAGTGGATTTATTTGGAACTTAAACCAAAAACTTACGGAACATCGGCCATCAATTCTCCATCCACCAACCACTATACACAACACCAAACACATATTACCACTTTTCCATCTTGTAAACGATACGTGTTTCGCCCCAACACGAGACATCTTCAGGTATAGTAGACTCTACGGAAGACAAACGAAAACACTTTTCGGTTGTCTTCCGTAGAGTCTACTACAAGACAACCGAAAAGTTACAACTTTACAAGATGGAAAAGTGGTAATGTGTGTTTGGTGTTGTGTATAGTGGTTGGTGGGTGGAGAATTGATGGCCGATTTCGGTTGTATGTGTTAATTTAAATGGCCAAGTTGGCAACGAAAAATTGAAAGTGAACCAGCGTCGGCGATGTCGCTCGTACCCAAGCCGCGTGACACAAACGTTTCCACTTACTGTACGGGGACGTCGCGTCGCTTCGCTTCGTACGGGGGGACTGGCAATAATCGCATCGGCTAATATGGAAGGGGCTTCTTTTTGTGCACACTCGTCTTCTGTCACACATATCTCCCCCGGTCGGGGACCCGTTACACGTCTGCTACGCCGCGCCGCTTCTGTGTTGCACTAATTCGATTTTTGACTTCATAATTTCAAATAACATGTTATTATTATTATTGCATTAATATAATATTATCCTTTATTTAAATTCTTTTCTCTTAATAACCCAATTACCTAAACCTAACTTGGACAGATTGGCGTCCAAATTTTAAATCGGTAACGCGGTCTTTTCTTGGGTCGACGTGTCCCGTAGGTCCCAAGCCGGCCGGAGATATTTTATTATAATAATAATAATTATTATTATTATTATGGTAACATCATAATAATATTTTCTATGACCAAGATCTAGGTTATTTGGTACCAAATGGCTAGATTATTTGGCCCTGCGGAGGAATGTGTCATCTCTCAGCATCTTTTATCGCTTCTACCTCTGGAAAATTCGGCGATAAATTGTTCGGAATATTTTCGCCCGTTTAATTCCACTATAACATAACCCACTACAAAGTAAAGTTCTATCTCTGCCACCATCTTGATAAGAGGCAATCCAGTAAGGTGCTTTTTTCCTATAACTTCTGTCCATACAACAATATGCTGTGGAAACATGTGTGCCTATTTAGCAATCTTCAGTGGTAATTCTGAATCGAAACAACATCGGCACCTTCAAAAAATAGGCCTACAGATTTTTTAAGGCTGGCAACACCTTCACAATGCCTATGGTATTGTAGAAGCCAACAGGCTGTGTTGATTGCTTTCCATCAGGTGACACGCCTGCTCGTTTGCCTTCCTATCCCATAAAAAAATGCAACTCCCATTGGCCGCTTGTGTAACGAAATGTGTAACCTTATGTTTTGATCGTTCCAATGTCATATCGATTCGGAAATACCGTTGAAGATAGCTGGTTACACAGGGTTTTGGTGCATGGGAAGAGGTTTCAAGAAAAACGAATCGTACTCACTGGATCTCCAATTATCTAGATGGTGAGGCATGTAATTTTTCTTTTGCAATTACTTAGTTGGAAAAAATTCCGGAGACCCAAACCACCTCTCCCCACCCTCTACCTGCACGCTTCTGCACTGCCTATGACACTGCGGATATCCATGGGCGACGTTGACTGCTTCCCATCAGGTGACACGCTCGTTTGCGCTCCTATCCCATAAACACAGCTACAGAACCGGCGTCTGAGTGGTAGCTTAGCTACCGTGCTTCGTCCGGTGAACGGTTGAATTCCGGCGGCCCAACCCCTTCCCCCTCCTTCTCCCCCTCTCATAGCGACACTTTCCCATACCATAAAATAAAGAACATCATCTGCCGGTGTTCCCCGACAAGACGTTATTGGGGTATTCAAGGGACGTGCATATACATTCATTTATATGTCTACGACAGTTTCATACATCACTCACGACCACTCACATTACACACAGTCGCATGATCCTTTGCCTGCTTAACTATAAAAGGAATACTATTTAAAATTAATTATTTATTATTTCTTTCTTATCTCCATTTCTCATTTTTGTTTTAGATTATGTATTTTATTTATTATTTACACTTATTTTTTAGCTTTATTTAGCTAGTAAACGAAGCTAAAAAATAGTAGTATTTTTAGCTTTATTTAGCTAGTAAACAAAGCTAAAAACAGTAGTATATTTTTAGCTTTGTTTAGGTAGTAAGTAAAGCTAGAAAAATAGTAGTATTTATTTAGCTTTATTGAGCTAGTAAACAAAGCTAAAAAAAATGGTAGTATTTTTAGCCTAATTTAGCTAGTAAACAAAGCTAAAAAAAATAATAGTATACCGTGGCTATAAAAAAAGAGCTTTCGCGTAGCGTGTACCATGTAATCTCCACGTCATGTTTGTTACATACAAACCATTTGTTTGTCATGCGAGCGCGTCGTCCACAAACAGCTGGAGTTAGTTGCACGTACAATAAACACGTGTACCGCGACTTAATTTTAAAGTTCGTCTCAAAGTGGGATTTGGGTAATATCTCACGGCCTGCGTTACAACCACGTCCTAACTCCGTAATTATAACATCGCTTGCGTAACGCGAGTGGCTCAGACCGATATATTATTTTCAGAGTTCAGAGACCGGCTAGACGCGTAACGAACTATCGACCTTGTTATTTTTAACATAGAGTTTATTTTGCGTTGTTTACGTGCTTTCATTTGTGACGTTCCGTTGTCGGCGTGCCACGTGTCGCGTATCACTCGGCGCACAGCTTCCTTTTGGACAATATTAGAGGTGGTGCATGTTCGTTCCGTATTTCGCTTTAATGCCGATATTAAAAGTGGTTCGATTTTTAAAATGTCACGTCTCTTTACTATGGTATCCGGTACAAATGGTGGGCCATTTATTGAGTTTGTCTAATTGATTATGTTTATTAAAAATTCGTTGCATTCGTTCTTTAATGTTTCGATGGTATTATTTTAACTTTTGACTTCTGTTGATGATTAATGGAGTCAGTCGTTAATTTACTTTGAAAATCCTTTACTATGTGAACAGTCAGAATTCTTATTCAGCTAAGATCCGCGACAAATAACAAAGATAAAAAAATAATAATATTTGTTTGTTACTGCCAGAAGTGGATTTACGGGGAAACTAAACTAAATCTTACCGAAAAAGTCTTTTATATTTAGATTATATTTTACTTGCCCGCGGGCCCTGAATACGATAAAGCTGTTAAAGCCAATAGGCTACCAGCATTAACATCTTCGAATCCATCCGAAAAAGTCTATCTTACTGTTTACGGAAGACATCTTAACGGTTGTCTTCCGTAGAGTTTACTATACCTGATGATGCGTAGTGTTGAAGCGAAACTCGTGTCGTGTACATTGTGGAAGAGTGGTGGTGTGTGTTTGGTGTTGTCTATAGTGGTTGGGAAGTGGAGAGTTTGTGACGGCCGTTTCTTCGGTAAGATTTACTTTAAGTTCCCCGTAAATCCACTTCTTCCAGTAAAAAGACACATATTATTTATTCATCTTTGTTTGCTTGTCGTGGATTCAAGAGACGAGCGCATGTGTTTGCAAATGGCCGACAACGCATCTGAGACACTTCCAGCGTTGCGGATGTCAGTGGGCGGCGTTGATCAACTACCACCAGGTGACCAGCACGCTCGTTTGCCAGCTCAGCTTTAAAAAAAAGAAGAAACGACTAGTTAAGGAGATCCTCCCTAAGATTCGGAAAATGTCGCATTAGGAAACCTAACCCAACATAATCGGTTAGACTAAGCCTCATCGACTCCATTGGCTCGCTTACATTGACAAAATAGGCGAGGATCGGGCAGTCAAAAGAGCGTATATGGGTCGTGCTGGACATCGTTCTGCGGGGCGCCCCAGGTACCGCTGGAGAGACATGGTATAGGCTGACTTGTGGAGTCTTCAAGTCAGCAACTGGCAGGAAGTGGCGCAGGTCAGGACAAGGTGGCGAAATATCTTTTCGTAGGCCAAGATCCATTTTGGGTCTCTGAGCCAACAAAGTTAGTTAGATGAGGAGAAGTTATGTCTTGTTGTTGCAATTTAAACATCACATCGTTTATCAGTAATGGCGCGCGTTATAATCGAGGCACGTACCCCGATCGGTGGTGCCTCGTCCGTTGGCGCCTCCCCATATTGGGGCAGGCGGTTTTTCTATTGCTTCGAAAATTAATGTCATTACCTTCTTAATATGACGACGCTGGTGTTGTCCTTGTAGGTGTGAAACGACCGCTTGTGTACCATAGCGGCGCACGCGCAATCTGGCTGTATTTTTTCTCTTTTTAATGGCAATTATTTAAAACTATTATGCCAGTGTCAAGTAAAATACTATAATATAAATCTCTTGAAGTATAAGTAGTCAGCTTGTCACGTTAAGTGATAAAATTGTGGCCCTTCTATGGATTTCAAGTCAAGTGAAAAAAAAATACACGCATTTCATATCTCTCGAACAATAAAATAAGAATCGATCTATAGTGTGTAATACGCCTATAATCATAAATAAACAATATAAGTGATAACTGAATATACATTCGAATATTCAGTCAATCCAGATCTCAGTCTTCTGCATATTGGATTTTAACGTCTTATATCCCCTATCCAAAAAAAATTTATCCTTAACATCTGGAAAAGTGGCGATTAAATACAAAGTGCTTCGTGAAACTTCTTTCCGCGCAGCGACCACTCTGTGGAACCAGTTATCTTCAGCGATATTTCCAAACCAATACGACATGATAAACATTTAGAAGTAATGAAATTTAACAGACTGGATTACGGAGAATTTTTTTTAATCGTCATGGATTGAGCAACTTTGGATGTGAGTCTTTTTGCCGAATCCAATTTTTCATTAGTATATTTTTTTATTCGTATAGCCACAGCGTTAACTCCATGCCCTATTTGTTAGCGGAAGTTTGGCAAATGAAATGCGGGTTGAGAAAGTGACATAGCTTTAATGTTAACCTTTGATTAAAAAAAACTCAAATCCAAATAATCCACCGTTACTGCAAGCGGTACTTGCATGCACGGTACATTATGTTCGGTAGACATTTTCACTTATACGACCGCGCCCACCAATTAATTCTAAATGTCATACGAATTGGGGTTTTTAGTTTACTCCAAGCGACAAGAACAAAGCGATGAGCGAAGCGGGTGGCGATTCTGTATATTTTGAATGGGTACAAACTTAACATTTTATTCATCAACTAGCATACCAGTCGCCAGTTGTTGCGATTTCAGAGGAAAGGAATTATTATTTATATATTATATATTCTGAGATGTTATTTGGGAAACTGTAAGAGATAAAGAGTAAGTTTGGCTCGAGGCAGAGGAATTATATCCAAACCTTGAATATCTGAACCTGGTAAAAAGATTGCTGAACGGCCAGCCCAAATCATAATACCTAGCGGAGTCACCCTCGAATAAAAAATGGTGACAAGTACGAACACTAAATAGGTGGGGGAGAAAAAATCCAAAATGGCGGAAAATAAGATGGCCGCCATACAAAGCTAAAATCGTCATTTATATGCAGATTTCGCTGAAATTTGCCAGAAGCTCGAAAAGCTATTTTGTGTATACAAGAGCGCCACCTATAAATGCAATAGATGTACTATTACAGCCACCTTCGCTGGAATGTACTCAACAACTTCCAAGAGTTTCATGGCGATTGGATGAATAGTGTAGTAATGCATAAATGAGAAACAGACATATATATATATATATATATATATATATATATATATATATATATACGGACGACCGATTGGCTCAGTGGCGTGGCCCTCCGCCCGCGGAGTCAATGGTCGCGGGTTCGATTCCCGCATCGGAATAAATATTTATATGGATTTTTAAATGTTTATTCCGAGTCTGGTAACCCCCCAATCCGCATTTCCTTTCCTGCCCCTTCCTTTCTTCTCTATCCTTTCCCTTCCTCTCCGCCAATCCACGGTCTGCCGTGCCAATGGATGCGTGGCTAGGGGCGAGCCTAGTCGTAAGCGTGCCGATCGTCCCGGGGTCGGGCTCCCCCGGGGACTATGGTGCCTTACCTCAGCATGCAGGGCTCTGCTGGGGCTGACCTCCATCCTCCCTTGCGGCTCGTGGGATTCACTAAAGACGAATTTAATATACCTAATTTGTCGAAAATGACGGCGACGTGGTTCGCCACCCGTCACGTCCTGATTCTCACGAGGGCGAAAAGCGACCAATGACGAGCCGTTTCGCTGCGATGAATGGCAGCGGATGGAGCTCTGTGGTCTCTGCCAACCCCTGCGGGGGATAGGCGTGTATATAAAAATATATATATATATATATATATATATATATATATATATATATATATATATATATATATATATATATATATATATATATATGTTTTGGAGCCCATATAATCCCACTGCTGGGCACGGGCCTCCCTTCTTCTGGAGGAAAGGACATAATCCACCATGCTTGTCCAATGCAGATTGGTGGGATTACCAAACTCAAGAGTAAATATTTGTAGGCAATACATATAATATATTTATACTGATGTGGGGATCAAACCCGCGACCATTGATTCCGTAGGCGGCAGCGTCGCTACTAAACTAATTGCTTGTTGATATACATTTATTTGATATATATCCATTAATTCAAACTGTGATGGACGAGCAGCCATCGTTTGATGGGGGTTTATTTCTCGCGTAGTTAAATAGAGAAACTGTGCGGCTGGGAACAGATTAAATAACACCTCAGAACATTCTATTTAATTAATAGCTTCTGACATCAAGTTTTTAATAAAAATCTCTCCTCCCGCTGTCCGCTTATAACTTGCGGTGGAGGTTACGCCCTCGACATTTGCAAGTGGCAAATTTTACCGAAACCCGCCCGCAGCCCAGTCACCATTTACACAATATGTCGTCGGCAGGTTATCATTTGCGTTCATTAAATTTATGACGGGAAAATAGACGGCCCGATAAAGAGTAACCGCTCCACTCTCTCACTCCAATGACCGATGTCGTAGGTACCTACTACCTACTACAAGTAAAAAAAAAATAATTGCCAATTTATTTCATGGTTCCGGTGAAAATTGATGTATTAAATAATTGAATAATTGACCTAACAATAAAATAATCAAGAATATGGTTACAACAAATTCATAAAGAAGACTGTTTCTTATAATAAATTTATAAAGAAGACTGTTTCTTCCAATAAATTGATAAAGAAAATCGTGTCTTACATTAAATTGATTAAGATGTTTGTTTCTTACAATAACTTTTTAAAGAAGACTGTTTCTTACATCAAATTGATAAAGAAGATTGTTTCTTACAATAAATTGATAAAGAAGACTGTCTCTTAAAATAAACTGATAAAAAAGACTGTTTCTTATCATAAATTGATATCATAAAAGGAGACCGTCTCTTAAAATAAATTTATAAAGTAGGCTGTTTCTTACAATAAATTGATTAAGAAAACTGTTTCTTACAATAAATTGATACAGGAGACTGTCTCTTAAAATAAATTGATAAAGTAGACTGTTTCTTACAATAAATTGATACAGGAGACTGTCTCTTAAAATAAATTGATAAAAAAGACTGTTTCTTATAATAAATTGATACAGGAGACCGTCTCTTAAAATAAATTTATAAAGTAGACTGTTTCTTACAATAAATTGCTTAAGAAAACTGTTTCTTACAATAAATTGATACAGGAGACTGTCTCTTAAAATAAATTGATAAAGTAGACTGTTTCTTACAATAAATTGATTAAGAAAACTGTTTCTTACAATAAATGGATACAGGAGACTGTCTCTTAAAATAAATTGATAAAGTAGACTGTTTCTTACAATAAATTGATTAAGAAAACTGTTTCTTACAATAAATTGGTACAGGAGACGCTTTCTTAAAATAAATTGATAAAGAAGACTTTTCTTACAATAAATTGATAAAGAAGGCTATTTCGTAAAATAAATTGATAAAGAAGACTGTTTCTTAAAATAAATTGATGCCGAAGACTTTCATTTAAGCAGTAATAGCTCTATTGGAAAGGATTGCACTTACAATCTAAGGTCTTAAATTCGATTCTTACTTCGAACTATTGATACGAACCACATTACCTAGCACAATCACTATTACTTAGAACGGTTTGGGCACATAGAGAGGATGAAAAAAAGACGACTGATAAAATTAAATTTGCCGTGCGGATGTGAATGGAAGGGTCGGTAGGGGAAGACCAAGGAGTACATATATACATATTGTCACGCCTCTTTCTCGTAGGGCTGGGCAGAGACCACAGATCTCCATCCGCTGCGAGCCCGGCACACCTTGCTTCCTCCACACTTATCCATCCTTTAACCCATCTTTTCTCACATTCACTCTTCACAAATTGTATTAATTTCAAGTTTCATCCACTACAAGTTTAAAAAAATGTATTTGAACTTGAGTGGATGAATAAAAAAGTATTTTATTAACGACTGAAGAATTGAACAAGATATATAAATATATAAAGGAAGACTGTGTACTAATAGTATAAGGAATTAAAAAAATAAGTTTTGTTTGTCGTAATATAGCATGCACGCAGAGATTTATGACACAAAACGCAGTCTAACGACATACATATATATACATAAAGCATATATGTGATCGTGGGAAAACATCAGAATCGCACAACTACCCGGTTGTCTCAGCGTTCGCAGATCGAGGGTGTAGGAAATGCGACGGGAAAATTCTCACGCGCGTCCGTCGACTGCTCCACAAGTACCGTATTTTGCTTTGCGCCGTAGCCGGTGATCAATGTATGCGATATTGCTAGAAATTAACGTAATACAAGTGATACTGGAAGTGGTTTATTAACAGCCTTCGCACCTAACGCCACGGTTACATTGTCAAGCGATCGAGATGAGCAGGTTACCAGGAGGAAAGAATCAGATATGTTAATTAGTTATCTGGGAGATACAATCAATCATATTAATAATTAATATAGTTAATTGTTGTTTTTTTTTAAATAAAACAGGACGACATATTAAATAATATAGGTTACAGAGCTATGGAGAATATTATGCTCGGAGTTTCTCTGGTGGATATCATACGGAATGATGACATCCATCAGAGGACCAAAGTAACAGCTATAGTCTTCCGAATTAGCAAACTGAAGTGGCAATGTGGTCACGCTTGTCGGAGATCCGCTGGCGTAGATGAATGCTGATCAAAAATATCCTTAACTGGCGAGTTTGTATGAAGAGAGTGATGAGTGTGAATGAAGCAAAGAAAGTGTGGCGAGATCGTAGCAGATTCCTTTTATAATAGAGAGAGGCAATTGAGCCTGCGTGTCACCTGACGATAAACTTAAAGCCAGAAAGCCTTTCGAAAGCCTTTCTTTTTTTAGTGCACGCAACACCATAGCATAATGGAGGCAACAGTATACAATTAACCTCATCATATTGTGCTTTCAATGCACATAACTTTACCATGATTTTTTTTAAGATAGACCACGTCAAAAGTACTATGGCGTACCAGCCGGATTGCTTATGGCGACAAACGGGATCTTTAGGTTTTATCTTCATACTATAGTGATACATTTATCAATGTATCACTACAGTACTGTAGTGATACATTCATAAATGTATCACTAATGCATTGAAACCTTTTATATTATATTACTTTTTTTTTATATTCGTAATATTCAAATTTAATGAATGAAAAAGAAATAAATTGTTATAAAACAAATGGCATTAGTTCAACTGACGTCTTTTGGATAGACATGTCACCTAATGTAAATTGATAAAGTGTGATTAAAATATAATTAATATATAAATGTACAACGAAGAGCAAGAATAAATCAATATTGTTTTGAAGAATTTTATATGAAGATGAAAAAAACCCCTAAAGATCCCGGGTGTCGCCGTAAGCAGAATGGCGGGCTCTCTACAGTACCCTTAACCAGCGAGCTTGTACCAGGATATCATAAAGCGTAAGTATGTCACGTGATTCCGCCACCGCTTGCCGTTCGTTAATGTAAACACACACTGATTACGTATTCGCGGGTGGCCGTTAATGTCCAGCCTGATTACGCGGGGCCTACCGCAGTCGGGAACGTCTCCCGTATGCCCACTGATTATACATCGGCTTCATAATCTTTGATTTATTGATACTTTACACGTCTCGTATTGCTGTGTCCGCGATTGGCGGGAACGTCACGGGGAATGCGGATGTATGGGCACACGCGAGATCTGCTCCATAGGACGAACGACTATTAAACATCACTACATTTTCTTAGATATAATCAGACTGTTTATTTTCCGGTCATATTGTCTGTTTATGTTCCGTTTTAGTATAAAGCAATATTTAAAGTCAATTCCTACTTGACAAAAGATGTCTTTCACTTCAGACACTTTTCGTCTCTCTCACTTATTAGTTCATGTGTTTTAATTTCAATTTTGTGCTGTTCTTGATTCAGACTAGACCCAGAATGAAAAATGATGTGAGAATGATTTTTTTCAGATCTACACGCTGCGTATTATGCGGGTATTTATTCCTAAATTTATATCCTGCTTCGTATCTTATATAAGAGAAAATTCGCAGCCAGTGTCAAGTAAAATACAATAATATTAAATCTCTTGAAATGTATAAAATGGTGTGCTATTTTACCAAAACTTTCTATGGACTTTTTCAGTCAACTCAAAAGTCACGATACACGCATTTATTTTATATCACTTCATTCGTACACCTTAATCGAATTATATTGTATAATACGCCACCATAATTAAACAATATGACTGATAAAAATATAAGATTATAAAAATGAAATAAAAACACAACGTCACTGATATAAGTTGGCGGGAAAAGTCCTATTCATAATCTATGGGAAGAAAGGTTTTCTTTTTCAGTCAACTCAAAAGTCACGATACATGCATTTATTTTATATCACTTCATTCGTACACCTTAATCGAATTATATTGTATAATACGCCACCATAATTAAACAATATGACTGATAAAAATATAAGATTATAACAATGAAATAAAAACACAACGTCACTGATGTAAGTTGGCGGGAAAAGTCCTATTCATAATCTATGGGGAGAAAGCTTTTCTTTTTCTTCTGCTATCATGTACATACAGCCAGCATTACGTTACTGCTATGTTAATTTTTTAATGCCTCTTACGTTTAGATATTAGTGGCCAGTATAACATTAAGCTTCTCACTGTTGAAAAACTCATTGTAGCATAAAATTTAAATTACCTGTTTAAAATAAAAAAGTTTTAAGCTTACACGGAAATATGACACTTGTTTCCATACACATCTGTGTGATAATCCCATTAATTGTTGAGCTTTTTAGAAATAACACTTAATGAATTTGAATATGAAAGATGTTTGTTTTCTAAAAAGTTTTTAAATACAGCCAAAGCTTGGCTTTGTCGTGACGGTTTCCACATAAATAGGTTTTTTGTACGATTTTGAAAATTATTGCTTATCTATGTTCTAACCATACCAGGAGAAGATATATCATTTTCGTCATGATATGTATGATGGCGTGACGATATGTATGTATAATGAATATAAATGGATGTGGGAATCAAACTGTCGAGCTTTTACTCAGAAAGCAACATTCCACATTGCGTCATTTTAGTCGTGCGTCATATGACTTACATATAATATAGATTATATTTTAATCCTAATTTTTTTGTGGCATAAGAAGGCAAACGAGCAGGCGTTTCACCTGATGGAAAGCAACCAACGCCGCCCATAGACATCCGCAACGCCATAAGCAGTGCGAAAGTGTTGCCGACCGAAGCGCGGTAGCTAAGCTACCACTCAGGCGCCGGTTTTCTGCGGAAGTGTGGTCCTTCCTCAGGCGAGCCGGCCCATTCATGCTACAGACAAATAATATGCCATTCTTGACAAAGTATTCGTCTGCAGCGTGGCTCTACCACTACAATTTACTAATTAATTAACCTATGTGGTCAAAACAATGTCGCGACATTGACAAAACTCATACCGTCTAATGGTTAAATCGAAAGTCGCGATGGTATTTCGTAGTCCATTTATTTAATTACAGACTCGTAAAAAAGTAAACGAACGTACAATAGACTTGGTGTGTCACAGAAGGTCACAAGTGTCGTGTGTTAATCAAATAGAGTGCCCATCCAAAATTCCTCGCCGGTGTAATGTGACGCGGAGGAATTCCGCGTCGAATGTATGGCTTCGATAATCGAGCAATTAATTGTTTTTTAATAGTAGAGCAGCGGGTCACCTAGTAGTATGATCACCGCCTTTAGACATCCGCAACGCTGGAGGCGCATCAGAAGGCGCCTATTGTGACAACATACGCTTTTTAATTGTCCCTATCCTACTAATCCTACTAATATTATAAATGCGAAAGTTTGTGAGTATGGATGTACGTTTTTTACTCTTTCATGAAAAAACTACTGAACGGATTTGGATGAAACTTTACAGTTATATAGATTATACATCGGAATAACATATAGGCTAGGCTAGGCTATAATTTGTAATGAGTTTATGTAATTTTGTTCGTAATATAATTTTACTATTAAGTAAAAAAAAATATATTTATTTAAAATGATCTGTTACGAAACTTAATGTGGCAGACCAAATTCTACGCAAGCGAAGCCGCGGGCAAAAGCTAGTGTAGTATATACGTGGAAACACCATAGCTGGTGAAGTGCTCTATATTTGCACAGTTCTTTGCACAAAACTGCGACTTTCGCAGCTCTGCAATCAATACAAAACAGTGTACAGCGTTAAGCTTGCCTGTTTTTGAATTTCATTTTTTTAAGAAATCTTAAATGTTTTTTTTTGGCTCTGGTAGTAAGTTTTCATTTTAAGTTGCGGGTTACTACGGCTTTTCTACTTTGATATGCACACAGCAGTATTTATCGAATTTGTAAAATACGCGGAACTTAGCAAGATAGTCTTTGTTGACTCTCTCTAGGCGTGATAATTAAATGGAAAGAAATAAACAGAGCAATGAGATATATAGGTAAAATTGTATGCTTCCGTTAATTATCTATAAAGTTCAGAGTAAAAATACTCTAGTGTCATATGTGGACAGCTAAAAGTTTTTGTTAGCTAATATCCCCGACAAGCAAAACAATACCAGAAAATTATTAATGTGTGTTTTTCTGCTGAATGAAGTGGATTTATTTGGAACTTAAACCAAAAACTTACCGAAAATCGGCCAACAATTCTCCACCCACCAACATACACAACACCAAACACACACTACCACTTTTCCACCTGGTAAACTACAAGTGTTTTGCCCCAACACGAGGCATCTTCAGGTATAGTAGACTCTACGGAAGACCACCGAAAAGTGACTTTTCGGTTGTTCCACTTCAACCAGCAGAAATACACTATTCATTTTCTGTTATTGTTTTGCTTGTCGCGGATCTTAGCGAAGTAAAACTTTTGGCTGTCCACTTAGTGATGGATTTCCGCAAAGTAACGCATGACTCCATTAATAAATTCTAGTGTCGTATGTGATCTGTTGTATCCTACCTACGGTAGTGAAGCCAGAACTTTGAAAGCTAATGCCTAATATTTTCTCGAAGCTTTTGTAGATATGTTGCTACCGCAAAACGCTAATCCATTAGCTGGACGCAGTTTTCCAATGTGCGAATACTTCAACGCCAAGAATTATTGCAGACAGTCAAAAGAAAGAAAACCTTCTACCTAGGCGAGAAATATGAGCTTCTCCAAATAATAATGATGGGCAATATCGCATGCAAGAGACGCGTTGGACGTGGGAAAGCCATAGCTACGAAACATAAGTAGAGAGTAGACCAGTACTGACAGCGAAGAACAAGTATTTCGCTTGGCGCAAGATCGGGATAAGTTCGCTGAGCTGACGGCCAACCTCCATTAACGGAGAAGCACTTGAGGAAGAGGATGAATTAATAATTAAAATTTAAATTTTAAAAACATCAGAACAAAGTTTATTTTATTATTTATAGTATAGGAAGGCAAACAAGCAGGCGTATCACCCGATGGAAAGCAATCAACGCCACCCATAGGCATCCACAGTGCCATAGGCAGGCTGTAGCGTTGCCGACCTTTAAGAAAAGTGTCTATATGGGAAGGGGGTGGAGGTTTGGACGTCCAGGACTTGATTGCTCACCGAAGCGCGGTAGCTAAGCTACCACTCAGACGCCGGTTTTCAGCGGGAGTGTGGTACACCCCCGTGCGAGCCGGCCCATTCATGCTACAGACAAATAATATGCTATTCTTGACAAAGTATTCGTCTGCAGTTCAGTTTAAAGTTATTATTTTTTCCAGTGACAGTTACTCGCAAGATAGCTGGTTTGATGGTCGTGAGTTCGCTTGCCTGACGTGGCGACTAAGAACATTCCGCCCAGTTTGGGAAAAGCCTGTTTTCTGATGTGAATTGATTTAAGTTGCTGATAGTATATATAGAGTGTCCAGTGCCAACTAGATATTCAAACATTAATTATAAAAAAATAACTACAAAGGATAGAAATAAAATTCAATACCTTCTACGAAAGAGAGATGCGAATTTAATTTTTTCAAAAGTTTTTCGTCTGCCTCTGACTGCTACGTTGAGTACATACGAGACACGAGAGAAGTTAGCCACAGTATTCTGTGCCACTCGCTGTAGTGACTAAGATAGTCGTCGGGTTTGTTTCATAGACTTAACTTTTGAGGTACCCTCGCAGAAAAACGTTCATAGGGGTGAGATCCGGCAACTTGGATGGCCAGGGGATATCGCCAAGATGGCTTTTTAATTTGTTAGAGAAGAAATCACGAAGAAGATCTATGGTCTCTCTAGCAGTGTGAAACGTGGCGTAATCTTGTTGAAACCATGTGTGTGAAGAGAAGAAAGGATGTTCTATCAATATTGGCAGAAAATAATCAGTAAGCATGCGTTTACTGATTATTCGACCTATAACCTAATTCTCCGGACAACCTGTATGTAAGTAATAAAAGAATGGAAAATTGAATTACATGAGTTTTTAGAAACTCTTGTGGGTTGTTTTAACAATTTGAATGTGTTTCTGACGCCAGTTGGTCATGGAGTTCACAGTTTGTCGATGCGTTGGATTCGTATGCGGTGAGCCGTGTAGAGAAATGGCTAAGTGCGAACATCACTTCTTTACCAAGAGTTCCGTACAAAAATATGGTGTGTAACACATTCAGATATCTTTTATCGACGTAATAAAGAATATTGCATTGGTGTCGCGGTTGTCTATGAGCGGCGTTGATTGCTTTCCATCAAGCGGCACGGTTGCTCGTTTGTCCTCCTATCCCATTAAAAAAGCAGTAATATTACAGACAACGATACCGAGAACTTTAGACATACTTTTGTTTTTCGACTTGTTGATTTGTTACTCGCGGATCTTGGCAAAGGAGTTGTTAAATTTCCATCTCAATAATGGAGATTAAGTACCACCGACTCCATTAACGCAGGGGTTTTCCATCGCAAAGCGGAACCCAAAATATACACAATTAATCTATGGAAGCATTGAATCGGGACCATTATGTTGTCGGGTGCGGATGTACGCGTTAATCGCAAGGCCGGCGGCCCAATAATCCGGACGACGCCATTGTTCAGCGCCAACCATCGATGTCGGACGCATGGCCTGCCATCGCCCGGTGCGATGTCGCCAATCGGACAAAGCCTTTCGGCGACACCGGAATCGTTCAGTTTTTACGGATGAGTCAGACATATGAGCCACGATATAGCCCTCCATATCCTCTGCCTTGTCGTGGCCGATGCGTCGCCTACTTTAGGTAAAACATTTTAGAAGTAGGGCTATTGTGACACAAGGATCATATAGAAATAGAAAAACTTTATTTATGACACCATTTTTTTACAATTACAAAAATTAATACCTTAATAATATTCTATATACAAATAAAAACACAAAACAAAAAGAAAATAATTTTAATCTAACGAGTGTCATAAAATGGTTCTTGCTCAGCATATGCTGGGCGCACTATTGGAGCACCCGGCGCTGGTTTTCAGCAAGAACCAACGTGGTCAGATCGCGGACCACAGTGACGACATTCATACTGACACACTCGTACATACAAATACATCCATATATATAACTACTCATACTCATATACACATACACATAAATACACGTACAGTACAATGGAATTAAAAAACACAAAGTCATGTACTAAATTCACCGCGTCCAAAAGAACAAGTTCCTGACTGCATACTTAAAATTAGATTTTTGTATTTTTTTTTAAATATATTTATTGTATGCAAGTCACGAAGAGGTGGTGGCAAGTTGTTCCAACATTTGGTTGCGGCGTATTTAAAGCTACCACGAAACGCAGCTGAGCAGTGGCGAGGAACAACCAGCAATGACCTAGGCGCTCTGGTATCGCCAGCGCTATTTCGTTTACGGGACCATGTTAATTTTATTATATAAATATGACGGGGATTCATAACGAATCATACCAAATAGAAGGGTAGCGAAATGAAGCAAATAGGAGATGTATACACCACACTCTCCGCCGGGAGTCCAATCATGTCCCTAAGCAAGCCCTAGTTTGGAACGTCCAAATC
The DNA here is from genome assembly GCA_031353405.1 of Baronia brevicornis. Classification (NCBI taxonomy): domain Eukaryota; kingdom Metazoa; phylum Arthropoda; class Insecta; order Lepidoptera; family Papilionidae; genus Baronia; species Baronia brevicornis. The sequence continues at coordinate 690,350 of JASFAT010002824.1, read as the reverse complement.
AAAAGGAAGGCGTGCTCGCCCCCAATCAAACATGACGACGTACGGTGACAGCAGGTAGTATCGGTATGACCTGGAGTGATAGAACGCGATGGCGGAGCACTGTGGACGCCCTCTGCCGCACAAGGAGAACATAAGTCGAAGCTGGCAACGTTTTTGCACTGTTTGTGCAGAATCCGCTGCGCATGTCTATGGGCGTCGTTGGTTGCTTTTAATCAGGTGACACGCCTGCTCGTTTGCCTTCCTATCTCATAAAAAAGCGCAGATAAATGTGCGGCGATAGTCACCTAGTATCATGTGAGACGATTGCTCGTGTATCTTTTTTTATAGGATATGAGGGCAAACGAGAATAATTGATATATAAAAACAATATCTAAAATAATTGCCATTTCGCTTCCATAAAAAAGAGGTTAAATCGACAAATGCATAATTGCGCCGGCAACGATAATTCTAACCGCTGAATTCCACGACCGTAAAACTCGCCACAAAGAAGGGTTTCATCCCCACCTGTCCCGTCCCGTCTGGACGAGTGGCGATCCAGTATGGCGCGTTTACCCTAGGCTTTTCTCCACGCACCATCACCACCTACCACCAGCGGTGTTTCCAAACCGATACGATATTGGAACCTTCAAAAAAACAAGCGGACATATTTGTTAAAGGCTGGCAACGCTTCTGCAATGCCTATAGTACTGCGGATGTCTGTGGGCGGCGTTGAATGTTTTCCATCGGGTGACACGCCTGCTCGTTTACCTTTTCTCTTATAGAACAGCAGGCAAACGGGCATGCAAGTGCAAATGAGCATGGCCACCCACAAACAGCAACAACGCCGGAGGCATCTCATTTGCCGGCCTTTAGGGGACATATACGCTCTTTTCTTCAATGCCCCATGTCGTGTTCACATGGAAACACAAAAGCCTTCCTATCTAATAGAGGAAAAAAAACGAATTGTCTTAAATAAAACAAATTGAAGAGGAACATTTAAAGTTTACAAACTATACACGCCGTGGTGGAGTTCCAAATTTATCGTTAAATCTAGCTAGATTAAAAATAACACTGATAATAAAATATAATATTACAACGCATGTTAATATATCTAATAGAACTGTAGGCGCGCCGAAGCGAAGCCGGCATACATAATGGAGAACTGCCGGGCCGTAACGCCTTAACAGACGGCCGCTTCAGTTAAACAAAAGCTTGATAATAAGAATCCGAGTACTACGGAGCGTTTGTGTGATATCTGCACGAAGGTCATTCTCGTAGACACCAGATTGAGCCGTGAAGTATCGCTGGGAACAGAATTTATCACAGCGCATCATCTAAATACGAACGAGGGAATAGACTGACTCAATACCTAATCACCGTGTTCTAACGTATCTTCTAAATTTATCGCCCTGAGACAATCCATTGACTCATATACCTCCTAGTATTCACGTTAATTTATTGGAAAAATTAAAAATTGATATATCATCGTTGTTTGCTTATAAAGTGTTATGTTATCGAGTGTTATTTTTTGTAAAGTTATACGCTAGCTTCCGTGCTTAGAACTAACCTCTGTTTAAAGTTTTCGAGTTTAATTTCAGCCCAAAACTTTTTTTTTCAAAACAATAATTTTCAGATCGTTGTTTTTGTGTCCATTTTATCGTAAGAACATTACATATATCTGTATTTTATTTCAGTATAACATTTATATATTTTTTTGAAATAAAAATAGAAAAAATCTTTATTCATGACACCTTTTTTTATTATAACTAAAATTAAAACCTTAATTATATTATAGTAAACAAATAGACAAAGCCAAAAGAAAATAGTTTTATTCTAACAAGTGTCATAAAATAGTTCTTGCTCAGCATATGCCGGGCGTTCTATTGGAGCACCTGGCGCTGGTTTTCAGCAAGAACCAACGTGGTCAGATAGCGAACCACAGTGACGACATTGATACAGATACATCCATATATATACTACTACTCATACTTATATATATATACACATACAATACAATAAAATTACAAACATCTAAATCATGTAATAAATTCACCGCAACCAAAAGAACAAGTTCCTATTTGCATACTTCAAATTAGATTTTTTAAACAAATTTATAGTATGCAAGTCACGATGAGGTGGTGGCAAGTTGTTCCAACACTTAGTTGCGGTGTATTCAAAGCTACCACGAAACGCAGCTGAGCAGTGGCGAGGAACGACCAGTGATGACCCAGACGCCCTGGTATCGCGAGCGCTATTTTGTTTACAGGACCATGTTAATTTATTATGTAATCATTGGTCATTGGTCTCCCATAAAAATGAAGATGCTTGCCATAAGCCTGACAATTAATACTAGATATTAATCGGGAGCATCGATTTGGGGATCGTATATTAGTTTTTAGCATTTACATACTACTCCCCACTTGATATTATAAAAAGTCAGTAGAAGAGACGAGATGTCCTTATACTGCGGGTAATCACAATTTTTTTTCGCCGCCCATAGATATCCGAGACATTAGGAATGACATAAGCATTGTCGGCCTTTAAGGTGTATGTAGGCTTGTTTTTTGAAGGTGCCAATGTTGTATCTGTTTGGTGGCTGGCTCAACAGAATAGCAGCGTGGAAAGAAGCACCGTATTAGATCACAATAAACAGGGATAGAGAGTATAAATTAAAAATGTACATACATACGTACATATCGTCACGCCTGTCTCCCGTATGGGTAGGCAGAGACCACAGATCTCCATCTGCTACGATTTCGGCATATTTTCCTTGTGTCCTCCACTCATTACACTCCTTATGCAAGCCCGCAGATTTCATTCACATGCGCAACGTAAATTTCTTTTGCCAGTCGTCTTTCATTCATCCTCTCTATGTGTCCAAACTATCTAAGCGTCTTTTTCTCAACTTTTGTCACGACACCTTCTTTTACTCCACCTCGCTCTCTTATATCTTCATCTCTTATTCTATTATTCGAAGTTACACATTTTACAAATTTAAAAATGTGCTCAACAAAATCATATTATTAACTGTGAAACGATAAAATAAGTAACTATTTGAATGACTGCTACACGAAATAAACAAAAATAATTTCAGCAGCTGACGACGTATGAAAGTGCGGTGTTAAAACACGAATGAAATCTGAAAACCGTTTGTTTACTGTGGATTTGTAAAACTAACGAAATGTAGGTTACCTATTCTTTTGGCGGATGAAAACAGTTCTACGTATATCTCGCTTTCTGATAGGAGAAACGTTCAAACATATTTAATTCACGAGAGTTCCTCTTTTTTATGGGCTAGGAAGGCAAACGAGTAGGCGTGTCACCTGATGGAAAGCAATCAACGCCACCCAGACATCCGCAGCGCCATAGACAGTGCGGAAGCATTGCCGATATTTAAGGATAGTGTCATTATGGGAGTGGGAGGGGGGAGGTGGAGGGGCAGGGTGTTGGACCTCCGGAATTCAGCCTCTCACCGCGATAGCGAAGCTACCACTCAGACGCCGGTTTTCTGCGGGAGTGTGGTACTTCCCCGGGCGAGCCGGCCCATTCATGCTACAGACAAATATTATGCCATTTGTCTGTAGATAAATTTACTCGTATTTGATATGGTGGCAAATAAGCACGCGTGTCGCTTGATGGAAAGCAACCAACGCCGCACGGCTGCAACATCTGCAACCGGTGGCCTTCGAAAAGTATTCTAACTCATATCGTTTAATTTATTAAGTCGTATAAAAACATATCAAAAACCTCGCATCATGTTAGGGCAATCGCCAATACAAATTCATTGAAGACTTAGTTTTATTTAAGACAGTTAAATCAAGGTATAATCAACCTTATACACTCATAAAATATATATGATTTTTTAAGGTTTCACTGTAGTATCGGTCTGGAAGTACAGCTGAGAGTTGCTGGTTCCACAGAAAGTTGGTCTATGGAAGGGAGTTTCGGAACAACGCCCGACTCTATTCAAAATGGTAGCGATGAAATTAAAGAAATCAATCTTTAGAATTATGCGTACATACATATAGAACCACTTTCATATGAGATCATTAATAATGCGAGGAATTTCAGTAATGTAAACATAGAGTGTGTATACGTAGACATTTGTAAGAGAACTGTTAATGTTGGTTGAGATTTTAAAAAGCGCTCAGTTTTGACGCGAGTTTATGATGAACAGTATATAGATCAAAATGCACGAGACAGATTTACAATCGTATAATGAAAGTGAAACGAGCATTGAGAATGGAAAAACGATGGATAGCATCCAGAAAGATAAACATTTAACTAAGAAGCAAGCGTCGAAAGTAAACACGGGATAACACAAGCGCCACTCACTTATTTACGAGGCGCGGCCGATGGGTCTGATGAAGTGGTAGCAAATTTAAAATCACCTCATGCATTGACTTTCTTTCGTCCTTTTTATTTACATATTAAAATTGAGGTTAATGTATTAAATGTGGGTATAAAATCAAAAAGAATTCAAACGAATTTCAACGCAGCACGATATAAAAATATAGAAAATTTCAAAAAATACTACCTATTTTTCTGATTCTATTTTTACAGAGTTATAAAAAGCGGAAATAAAAGGTTATTCTGAAAAACAAAATGATTCACTCATATAAATTCCATTGCGATTCCTTGCTCATGTACAAATGTTGGTAGTAAAGAAAAATTAATAATTCGTATTAGTATTTTTAATCTTTGGTATTTGTGGAAGTTTTGAAATAAATTACTAAAAATTCATTATTGTAAACCAAGTAAATGAAAAGTATTATATGTTATTTTTGACGAAATAAGACGTGATTCAAGTAATTGGTTGTCTTTTAGTATAAATGATGAAAATCGTTATGTATATTTAATATTTTTTCTTCATATAAATATATATGTGGAATACCACTCACATACACTCCACCCGTCCTCCACCGATTTGAATATTTTTTTTATATTTTGTTCGCTATAAAACACGGAAGGTTTACGAATAAAAAAAATTAGTGAAAACATAAAATAAGTCCAAAAATATAAGAAAAACTTAAAAAAAACTAAATAACTGCGGAATTAGTTTGTAGTTACTGTGTTTAGTTTTTATGTACAGAATATATTATACATTATTTATTCGAATTACAATAAATTTTCATGTAATAAATAAGATTCTAACCATACATGATATGATACATGATAATCGCTGATCAAAGGTTATAATTAAATAAATTGTATTGTAGGTGAAACGAAGTTAACCGGGTCATCATTCATTATCATCATCATCATTATATGTAAAGGTAAAGTAATTTTCCCTAAGGGTGAGGTTTCCTTGTGTGTTTATTAAGAGAGGCCTTGGAGAAATGATTTTTATAACTAAAAGTCTTTTAGTAGAAAGGGATTTTCATTTAAAGTATGATTTCCAAGTTGACTGATACCATCAGCGACATTTTAATGAAGGTGACGTCATGGTACGCTCTAGTTGCGACCTGTCTCTTCGGATCTGTCAAATGTGGCGTTACAATCTCTACTTGAACTCCTGTGATTCATTTTTTTTGGCACCCAGTCGTGTGTTACCCGGCATTTAATACTTTGAATAATTGTTATAAAATTTCTATAGACTATATATATCTATGTAACCGATTAGTAATGCACTTTTTTATCGTCTTCCCATAATAATTATTAATTTTAAATTTCCAAATATTTTAAAATTTAATTTAGAGATACGTTTTAATTAAGGAATACGACTTTTTAATTGACTTATTCTGTCGTATTTATAGTATATATTATATTATATTCAAGTTAATATAGAGACTTGATGAACGTGAAATATAGAAAAATAATATGAGATGATTTTATCACAAGTATACAATAGTTTTTGCATTTACAATATCTGCAAGAACAGGTAATTGTACCATAATTTATTCTTGATTGCAATCTTTGATATGAAATATAAATGTGCACAATTATATTTCGATTTTACACTAACAGCTATATGATAAACGGTGATTTAAATTTAGGTGACGAGGTTAGAATTATCTAGTTATACGGCAATTGGTCCTTTGTAAGGTGTATAATAATTTGGTCCTTTATTATAACTCGTAGTGTTTTATTATAAACGATTTGTGAGGTGATGTAATATTTGAGCGGCAAATGCACGACGCTAGGGCCTTGTTATGGTCCCCTGGTCCACCTGACCGTGTACATAGGGTGCATAAATGAGGTTTGTACGTGTGCGTACATCGTACATCGTACATCGAGTTGAATGTTTTGCTAGACTGACTTCGTTGACCGCGGACCACTATTTACTCCTGCGCCTAAAATGGATTCATAATAGCTACTCGCTGTTACGATGCACCTGCTTGCTAACTGCGTGTTTGTTAGCGATTTAATTTATCGGGATCCTTTTTATAGATACAATAATATCGTTTACGTTAGTTAATAGTTAGATACTTTTGGTTTGTTCTTTTATTAAATTGTCTATTACTTAAGATTTCAGTATTAGCTCTACAAGAATATCTTCGAAAACAATCGCAATTTTTGCATGAGTAAAACGAACGATTCACGTCTGAAATAGAATTTTTTACCAGGCGAGCATCAACCACATAGAAGTTGATACGGATTCGAATTGATAGACGATAGTGCGATGTACCGGGGTCGTTCGAATTACCGACGGTCCAACTTCGATGCGGCGACGCTTGGCAGTAGAAGGAAACACAACACTCACTGTAGCCCGGCTTGTAGACCGCTCGGATCCTCCTGACCAGCTTGGCGGTCCTGCGGAGCGGGGGGCCCAGCGCCACGGCCGCGTGGCCACGCCGCTCGGCGAACACGATATAGTTCCTTCTGTTTTGCAAGGGCACTTCGAAACGTCCAGAGCACTCTAGTGGTTCCAGCGGCAGCTTGAGGCGGACGACGGAGTCCTCGCGCGGCCAGCGGCCCTGTCGGCGGAGCACGCGGCGGACCTGCACGGTGGCTGCGTCCCGCGCCAGCGACTGCACGCGGGCCTCGAAGGCGGCCGGCGCGCGGTACGCCCGCCAGGCCACGTCGGCCCGCTCGCAGTAGAGGCGGCGCGGCGCCGCTAGGCCACCGGCGAGGCACAGCAGGGCCCAGCAAAACGCCGCGCGCGCGCACGCCCTCATCGCTCCATCGCACCGCGATCCCCGCGCTCGCACGCGATACACACACGTCGGCGGTCGGCGCGCGACTGGCCCCTCGGTTCGATTCACGCCCCGCCTCCACCAAAATAGTCTCGGAGTGAGCACGAGCCGATTTATCTCGCCGGCCGGTGATTAATTTGCAAGTGCTCGATTGTAATTAGCGGGTGGTGGGTGGCGGGTGCCACTGTACCGTGTGTGGTGCTCGGTGCGGCCTCGACATCGACGGCAATGGGGTGCCTCACTGACGTCGGCGACGCAGAGCGATCATGCACTCGTATGCACATATGTAACAACTTAACAGTGGTCGTATGTACCTTATTATTAACTAAACATTTGGTCGTATGTATCTGTGCAATAACTAAATATTGGTCTTATGTACCTATCCAATAACTAAACAGTGCTCATATGTACTTATGCAATACCTAAACATTGGTCGTATATATCTATGCAATAACTAAACGTTGGTCTTACGTACCTATCCAATAACTAAACAGTGGTCGTATGTACTTATGCAATAATTAAACGTTGGCCATATGTATCTATCAAATAACTAAATATTGGTCTTATGTACGTATCCAATAACTAAACAGTGCTCATATGTACTTATGCAATACCTAAACATTGGTCGTATATATCTATGCAATAACTAAACGTTGGTCTTACGTACCTATCCAATAACTAAACAGTGGTCGTATGTACTTATGCAATAATTAAACGTTGGCCATATGTATCTATCCAATAACTAAATATTGGTCTTATGTACGTATCCAATAACTAAACAGTGCTCATATGTACTTATGCAATACCTAAACATTGGTCGTATATATCTATGCAATAACTAAACGTTGGTCTTACGTACCTATCCAATAACTAAACAGTGATCGTATGTACTTATGCAATAATTAAACATTGGCCATATATATCTATCCAATAACTAAATATTGGTCTTATGTACGTATCCAATAACTAAACAGTGCTCATATGTACTTATGCAATACCTAAACATTGGTCGTATATATCTATGCAATAACTAAACGTTGGTCTTACGTACCTATCCAATAACTAAACAGTGGTCGTATGTACCTATGCAACAATTAAACGTTGGCCATATGTATCTATCCAATAACTAAATATTGGTCTTATGTACGTATCCAGTAACTAAACAGTGCTCATATGTACTTATGCAATACCTAAACATTGGTCGTATATATCTATGCAATAACTAAACGTTGGTCTTACGTACCTATCCAATAACTAAACAGTGGTCGTATGTACCTATGCAACAATTAAACGTTGGCCATATGTATCTATCCAATAACTAAATATTGGTCTTATGTACGTATCCAGTAACTAAACAGTGCTCATAAGTACTTATGCAATAATTAAACATTGGTCGTATGTACCTATGCAATAACTAAACAGTGCTCAAATGTACTTATGCAATAGCTAAATATTGGTCGTATGTATCTATAAAATAACTAAACAGTGGAGATTTAAGGGTTGCATTAAGAATGGTATCATTTATGGTATCCATTACATATATACGAACCCATGACTTGAATTGTATGTTTATCTGGTGGTTTGCCCTCGTCAAATATTTGATTTTATTCCGCTAATGATTAACGAGTTATGAATAAGTTTAAGAATGAAATATATTTTTAAATAAAATACAGAATACAATTATATTATATATAATTGTATTATTTATAATATAATTGTATTCTGTATTTGCTTTAAAATTAATGTAAATTTTAGTAACTTTAAAAATAAGCAATAGTAACAGAAAGTTTTGCTGAAAAGAATTTCTCCTCTGAGGGTAATCACGTATTACTATTTCGCCAGTATCAATTGCAATAGTTAACTAGTACAGTGTACTAGTAAGCTTGTTATATTCCACCTTGTACAAATGGTGGCCATTCAATCGAAGTTATAATATAACATGCTATTTTTTAGTCAACAACTACAATCATGATATACGCATTTGTTTCGTTTCAATTCGCTTCTACGTATAGTTTTGGATTATATTGAGCAATATGCCAATAGAATCGATCAATTGACCTGACGACATATAACATGAGTTAAAGAAAAGAAAGCACAACCTCACTTATGTAAAAGTCCGCGAAATCCTGCTTTATAGTTATATTAAATACTGTTATCCCCTGACTGTTCCCTTTCTTCTCTATCCTTTTGTCTTTCTCTCCGCCAATCTACGGTCTGGACGCGTGGCTAGGGGCGCGCTTATTCGCAAGTATATATATAGTGAGAGTATATAATAGTGCCTTGCGTGCGGGGCTCTGCTAAGGATTTCCACCTACTCTTGCGGTTCATGTGATTCACTATGACGAATTATAATACACCTAATTAGTTAAAAATGACGGCGACGTGGTTCGTCACCTGTCACGTCCTGATTCGTACGAGGGAGAAAAGCGAATAACGGAGAGCCGTTTCGCTACGATGAATGTGAGAGTAAAGATGAATGAAGAGATGGATAAGTGTGGAGGAAGCAAGGAAGATGTGTCGGGATCGTAGCGGATGGAGATCTGTGGTCTCTGCCTTTCTGCCTACCCCTACAGGAAACAGGCGTGACAATATGTATGTAAGTTAAATACTGTTTATACATTTTTTTTATAAAAGTATCATCCCGAAAATTATAAGTAATTTTAATATTGTACTCTGTGGTACTTTGTAATTGAAACTTATGTGCGATTGTTGCGTTGAGTTTTTAATAATTCAAAATCAAAACTCACAGTTTATTTTAATCGGCTGATTCTTGAGGTTGTTGCTCGTAAATGAAAGCTTGCGAAGCAGACGGTCTACGCTCATCGGCTGATGCCGGATTCTTTTTCTTGCGTCGATACGGTTATCTGATCTCCTGGTTGAGGTGAATAAAACTCCACCGCTCACCAGACGAAGCGCGGGAGTGTGGTTCTTCCTGGGGCGAGCCGGCCCATTTATGCTACAGACAAATAATATGCCGTTCTTGACAAAGTATTCGTCTGCAGCGTGGCTCTACAACTACCAGTTATAATAAACTCTGTAAAATATTTATTAATTTATTACTATTAGTAGACTACGGCTATTAGTTTTTTTATTAGTATGCTATCTACTATTTTTTAATATTTCACTAAATAAAAGACTTCATATTGTGGTTTTAATAAAAAGTCTTTTAAAGACAAAAGCTCTAAAAATATTTTATTCTTTTAAAATTTGTCCTTTGAATCACAGATTTTTGCGTAAGTGCCCTGTATTATGATATGTTAATTTGTAGCGGAGGTTTTTCATCTAACGCCTTTCGTTTCGTAGCGTCTCTACGTAGGCGGCTGTAGCGCGTAGAGGTAATGTAGCTGTAAATGTTTCAAAAAGAAATGTAGACTAAACACGCTTCAAGATTAGATAAATCATTAAATAACTATTGAGAAATAATATTTTTTTACGACACAATTTTAATCAGAAAAATAATCATATAATTGACTCGTTTAATTATTAACCTCTTAGGTACGATGCGCCACTATAGTGGTTTTCGCAAATATTCTCTTTCTGAACAATACACCAATATAGTAGCTTTCGCAAATGTTCTCTATCTGAACAATGCGCCACTATAGTGGCTTTCACAAATATTCTCTTTCTGAACGATACGCCACTATAGTGGCTTTCGCAAATGTTCTCTTTCTGAACAACGCCCCACTATAAAGGCTTTCGCGAATGTTCGCTTTCTGAACGACGCGTCACTATAGTGGCTTTCGCGAATGTTCTCTTTCTGAACGATAAGCCACTATAGTGGCTTTATCGGATGTCATCATCCTGAAAGATACGTCACAATAGTGGCGTACTCTAAGTAACACACTAGTTCACATATTGTTTCATACTTATTCTGACTTAACATCTGTCGTACAGAGAAACAGTCCCGTGCGAAATTCAGCCGTGCTTAAGAGGTTAAACAATCACGATGTACTCATACAATACGAGGGCGAGAAGCGACTAATGGAGAGCCGTTTCGCTACTATGAATGTGAGAGGAAGAATGGATGAAAAGATGGATGAGTGTGGAGGAAGCAGGGAGGGTGTGTGACCAGTGATCTTTGCCTACCCCTACGGGAGATAGGTGTGACGATATGTATGTATGTATTATTTAATAATCACATTGTACTCTTGTCATCCTATGTCAATGTCGCATTGGCTCGAAAATACCGTTGACAGTAGCTGGTTCTGAGTGTATTCTTTATTAAAATTTTGTCTTTAAATAACAAAGCTTCTACGACCATCTGGTTTGTCGTCGAGTAAGCGTTATTAATGGAGTCAGGCGTTACTTTGCGGAAATCCATCACTATATGGACAGTCAAAAGTTTTACTTAGCTAAGATCCGCGACAAGCAAAACAATAACAGAAAATTAATAATGTGTGTTTTTCCGTTGGGTTTAGTGGATTTATTTGAAACTTAAACCAAAAACTTACCGAAAATCGGCCATCAACTCTCCACCCACCAACCACTACACACAACACCAAACACACATTATCACTTTTCCATCTTGTAAACGACACGTGTTTCGCCCCAACACTGCTCCAATCTCGCTGCTTTTGATGACGGTCACTCATTGTACAGCTCGTAAAGCTCGTGGTTGTGAAGTGTACGCCATCGCTCATTTTGCATCACAGGACCAAAGATACGCCTTAAAATTTATCTCTCGCAGGTGAGCTGAGATTCCGCTTTTTTGCGTCGATATATTTAACTTGATGCGGGAATCGAACCGGCGACTATAAAATACGCAAGTGACAGCCTCGCCACTTAGCTGATTGGTCGTCGTTTTTTATTTATAAAGTTTTAAATACTGTATATTCTATTTATGGTAAAGACTGGCAATTAATATGTAATCGAATTCTTTCGCTATATGCCCGACAGCAATTAATTAATATTACTAGTCTTTTTTAATAGTAAATAATATGAAATGTTAGTGTCAATAAAAAAATATTATTATTAATTAAAAATAGGTATCATTGGTTTTTAAACTACAACACTTGCGAATAGAGTTCAAATTACAACGCTTTGGGATCGGGTAACCCCAAAACACGCTAGGAGCCGGTACACCGCAATCACAACTTTTTTTTTACGTGTAAAAAGTCGGTCATTCATAGCTTAGATATGAATGAGTGAACTACCTGAGAGCGTAAGATGTTTCGGGCGTCGGAGGTTCTGTGGAGTTTTTGTTTGGACTTTTTTTTTATGGACCGGATGTAAGACAAATTGGTGTCGACACCGTTAGTTTGTTACTTCATTCATAAATAAGCCTGTTTGGGTTCCGCGGTACTTTTAACAAACGACAGAATTAATTTATAATTTTAAAATAAATTATAAATTTATTCTGTCGTTTTATTTTATTTAAGTTGTTTTTGTATTTCAATTTTTACAATTTGACATTTAAAAAACTCTTTAATATTTGTAATGCTAATGAAATTAATAGTTTAGGGGAGGAGATTTGTTTTTTGGTCAATGTCATAAAAAAAATAAAAATTTATTTATGTTTTTAAATTTCAAAGTAAACTTAAACTTAACAAAGTTATAATGATTGTTGATTTATTGATTATATTAATTAGTAATTAGATGATTTTCTATGTTTATTCTGTTATTGTATTTACAAATAAATCATATTCGAATTTAGAAATTGACTGATGTTTTAGAAAAGAAATTCCTAATTCCTAATAGAAATATAAATAATATTTAAAAAACAAAAATTAGCATTCTTTTTTGTAGTATCGATGTAAACAAATCCGTATATTTGATTTCAGTTAAAAATAACCAAATACTTATAAAATAATAAATAAATAATTAAACAAAATATATTTGAAAAAATCAAATTTCTATGACTTATGCTTGATCTGCTTTTAACTTCTCACATTAAATTGAATTATACGGTATTAAAAAAAATCCTTTATACCTCGAGACGAAACAAAAATTAAATTATACATAACTGATTTTTTATATGTTATATTTTGGGACAATATTAAATTAAACCGTGTACAGAACCATTATTCTACCACGACGGTACCTGCAGAATCAATTAAGGACTGTGAGAAATATTTTTACTTTCATTCATCGGTGACTGGGTTTTTTGCACATGACTAATTTGCCCCGATACTTTTAGGAAGTACACGGGAATGGTCTTTTTCATAGGCTGGTGCGGGTCGGAAGAGGTAATTATGTTTTGCTAAAAGATATTTGCTTTCTTTATTTTTTAAAAACGTGTCGCTTTGTTGTGACAATTCTCACGAGCTGGTGGCGAAATGCTTATTATTCCGTTTCGAAAGTCAGGGTTTCGATTTTAGGTACCTATATGGACAGTCAAAAGTTTTACTTAGCTAAGATCCGCGACAAGCAAAACAATAACAGAAAATTAATAATGTGTGTTTTTCCGTTGGGTTTAGTGGATTTATTTGGAACTTAAACCAAAAACTTTTGATTTCCGGAAAGTAACGCCTGACTCCATTAATAATTTTAGGTACCTAGCTCTCGACTTATTTTGTTTATATCATGAGCTATATTATAGCGATATATAGCACATAATTAGGTTAAATGTTCCGGACAGGAAATAGGGGGAGGAATATATATATATATATATATATATATATATATATATATATATATATATATATATATATATATATATATATATATATATATATATATATATATATATATATATATATATATATATATATATTTTTTTTATTTTGTACTCTAAGTGAATTTACGTCTTCTTTTTACGGTCCCTCAACCTCTGTATAGAAGTTTGAAGAATTAACCGTGGTCACTAGATCCCCTCAAGCGGACAATTTGTCTCCATCGGTTCCGGTCAAAAGTAACACTAACCACCAGCTGAAATTTGGAAGAGGATGTGGCTTCCTTCATTTGGTCGGACCATCATGTTGGCAACTGTCCTCGCGCTATCTTCCATTATATTTTAATACATTATTATTTCCTATAAATATTTGAAAAGCTTTCTGCAACTTTCTCATATTCAACAACAATAAGTTAATAAGTCAAATTGTAAAAATAATCTATCTATCTTTGTTTAAAAACACGTGCAAGTATTTAGTGAGGTGGGGGTCGGATTCCCACAATGGGTTGTTTCGGTGATTACAGTTAGGTGCTTTATGTAATGGTCATTAGACGCAGATGTTTACTTAGCTTGTATGTAGCACCTTTTTTTTGTGCTAAATCTTTTATCCTCGAGGCAGGTGTGGCTCCTACTTATATTTTTGTATATGTAGATATAGCAAATACATAAAAACTGCAAATTTATATCAATGTAAAATATTTCTTTAACATTAAACATATAGATTTAAATATAGATTCATAGTGGTAGAGCAACGATGCAGACGAATACTTTGTTAAGAATGGCATATTATTTGTCTGTAGCATGAATAAGCAGACTCGCCCGGATTAGTACCACACTCCCGCAGAAAACCGTAGCTTAGGTAGCTTACCTATCACGCTACGTACGGTGAGCGGCCAAGTTCCGGAGGCCCAACACCCTCCCCCCTCCCATTCTCACTCCCATAATGACACTCCTTAAGGGTCGGCAACGCTTCCGCACTGCCTATGGCGCTGCAGAAGTCTATGGGCGGCGTTGATTGCTTTCCATCAGGTGACACGACTGCTCGTTTGCCTTCCTATGCTATAAAAAAAAATGTTTTTCTGTAAAAAACATATTTATTAATACCGAAGAAAAATGAAAACTCAGCACCAGAGCTAAAATTACTTTTAAGATCTCTGAATAAGTTGTCTCATCATCAAAAAACAGTCAGTTTCGACGCAGCACGAAATTTTCTATTGGGCTTACACCTGTGAGACTCAGAACATTCACGTCAGAATTTTTTCTGATCCAGAATATTCAATAAATTTTTTGACATTTATGTCATTTACAGCGTTTTCGCTTTTTTGCGTCGATACGGAAATCGTATTCTTAACCGCTTACATTTAAAAGTAGGATTACCCCAAAGATTTCAAAAGCTGTCGTATTATATATGTCCATCTCGCTCGCACAACTTTCGAATATAGGTATCGAATGATGTCTTCATTACGGTGCGCGGTGGCCGGCCATAATGTTATATAGCACGACAAAATATTATGTAATCATGTACGACGCATCGCTTGCAAGTTGCTCTACTTATATATTAAAATATATATAGCAAGTGAGCTGATAAAGTTACTACTGTAGTAAATTATATTATATATTGAGTAAATCAATTAAGTTTTATCTCTATAATTAATAAATGATGTATGAGTATATCTTTTATAGATATCTATTTATATATGGTAATGAATTATTAGGTGAATAAATGAGAGACGATGGACGATAAAATTAAATTATATTCGATATATAAATATTTTTATTACAAATAATTAAGGGGACATTTACATATTACGTTTGATGAATTTCACGATTTTTGTAAGCCCCCTCTCCAAGTTTAGCGTTTTGGCACTTTAAATTTATGCATGTGCTGTCATAAAGGATAAAACTCATTCCCCTCTTGTCACTTGATGTCACACTTTATTGACCCCCTACCAACACCTAATGTGTGACGTAATACGTGGATGACCTCGGAAAGGTATTATCAAATAAATCTATGCCTTATGTATGTGTGTGTTGCAAGTTTTCATTATACAAGTTGTTTGAAGTTACAACTTCATAAGATGGCGGCCATTCTACCAAAAACTTAAACGAATTATTATATATTTTACAATACGCCACGAGAATTAAACAACATCCGTGTTTGTATACGTTTTTGTTTTTAATTTTTTGTTTCATTTGATTCTTCTCAATTTATTTAACATCGTTTATCTTCTTTTTTTTTAACTGAAATAGAGCAACGTTCGTTGCGGTACAGCCGACCGACCACCCTGCCCGAAGTCCGTTGTTTCTCGTTAACGGCGTAATTGTTCAAATTGTCATAATTTGGCCCCGCATTGCGTCCGCACATAAATATTTATTTATCGGTCGAGTCGCGATGGGGATAATTACAATTATTGAGAAGGCGGCACTTGTTTCCGGATTTATTGACTTTAATGCCATTTTTTTTTCTTTGTTTTTTTGCGCCTTAACGTGTTACTTCGTTTTAAATGCAACATCGGACTTTTCCCGCCAACTTACATCAGTGACGTTGTGTTTTTATTTCATTTTCATAAGCTTATATTATTATCAGTTATATTGTTTAAATGCGGTCGTATATTATACAATATAGTTCGATAAAGGCGTATTAGTGTGATATGAAATAAATGCGTGTATCATGACTTTTTAAATTGAATGAAAAAGATGATTAATGGAGTCAGGCGTTACTTTGCGGAAATCCATCACTATGTGGACAGTCAAGTTTTACTTAGCTAAGCTGTGTACTTAGCTGTGTGTTTGTTAATACCAGAAAATTATTAATGTGTGTTTTTCTGCTGAATGAAGTGGATTTATTTGGAACTTAAAGCAAAAACTTACCGAAAATCGGCCAACAATTCTCCACCCACCAACCACCATACACAACACCAAACACACACTACCACTTTTCCACCTGGTAAACTACAAGTGTCTCTACGGAAGACAACCGAAAAGTGACTTTTCGGTTGTTCCACTTCAACCAGCAGAAAAACACTATTAATTTTCTGTTATTGTTTTGCTTGTCGCGGATCTTAGCTAAGTAAAACTTTTGACTGTACACATTGACTGAAAAAGTCCATAGAAGATTTTGGTAGATTGGGCACCATTTTATCAAGACGTATATATAGCTGCAACATTCAATCTGACTAGTTACATTTCAAGAGATTTGATATTATTGTGTTTTACTTGACACTGGTGTTATAACTAATTGCCATAAACTGAAAGGAAAGAAATGCAACATTAAGAAATTACTTATTTTTCACTAGGGTTGCGTTTACAAATTAAGTTCGTGAATTTTTTTAATGACATAGGAGGGCAAACGAGCAAGCGTGTCGCCTGATAGAAAGCGACATCTGCGACACTATAGGTACAACGAAAGCGTTGTCGGCCATTAAGGTATCTTTAGGCTTGTTTTTTGTAGGTCCTAATGTCGTATTGGTTCGGGAATACCCCTGAAGAAAGCTGGTTCTGGGTAAGATTCTACCAAAGAGTACTATATTTTTCTAGCACAAGCATTATTAACTTAGTTGGAATAAGAATTCTAGGCAAAATTTGGTATTTTAACCTTAACTACTACTTTCTAACAAGGATTATTTGACCTTAATGTAATATAAATATAGTTGAATATTCCTTGTTTAAAAGTACTAAATAAGGTTGACGACCGATTGGCTCAGTGGCGCGGCCCTCCGCCCACGGAGTCAATGGTCGCGGTTTCGATTCCCGCATCGGAATAAATATTTATATGGATTTTTAAATGTTTATTCCGAGTCTGGTAACCCCCCAATCCCCATTTCCTTTCCTGCCCCTTCCTTTCTTATCTATCCTTTCCCTTCCTCTCCGCCAATCCACGGTCTGCCGTGCCAATGGATGCGTGGCTAGGGGCGAGCCTAGTCGTAAGCGTGCCGATCGTCCCGGGGTCGGGATCCCCCGGGGACTATGGTGCCTTACCTCAACATGCAGGGCTCTGCTGGGGCTGACCTCCATCCTCCCTTGCGGCTCGTAGGATTCACTAAAGACGAATTTAATATACCTAATTTGTCGAAAATGACGGCGAAGTGGTTCGCCACCCGTCACGACCTGATTCTCACGAGGGCGAAAAGCGACCAATGACGAGCCGTTTCGCTGCGATGAATGGCAGCGGATGGAGCTCTGTGGTCTCTGCCAACCCCTGCGGGGGATAGGCGTGAATATATATATAAAAAAAAAGGTTGAAAATTAACTAATTCTGCCAACCAAAAAGGGTTGTTACCCTAACTAAAAAACCATTGCTGATTTTCTTATAAAAAAAAATACTCTTTGAATGATTTAATATATAGTAGTGGTAGAGCCACGCTGCAGACGAATACTTTGTCAAGAATGGCATATTATTTGTCTGTAGCATGAATGGGCCGGCTCGCCCGGGGAAGTACCACACTCCCGCAGAAAACCGGCTTCTGAGTGGTAGCTTAGCTACCGCACTTCGTACGGTGAGCGGTCTGAGTTCCGGAGGCCCAACACCCTCCCTTTCCCACTCCCCCTCTGATTCCCACTCCCACTCCCATAATTTCACTTACCTTTAAGGTCGGCAACGCGGAAGCGCTATGCTGCCTATGGTGTAACGGATGTCTATGGGCGGCGTTGGTTGCTTTCCATCAGGTGAAACGCTTGCTCGTTTCCTGTCTGCCTGCCTGCCTGCTTTCCAATATATATATATATATATATATATATATATATATATATATATATATATATATATATATATATATATATATATATATATATATATATATATATATATATATATATATATATATATATATATATATATGTATGTATGTATATATCATATATATATATATATATATATATATATATATTTGAGACGATCAATTGGTTCATTCGGACTAATGGATTGCCGCTTATGGAGTCAATGGTATCGCAACCGATTCTCTTATAAGGATAAATATAAATATGGCCTGTAGATATTTATTCCGAGTCTGAACACCTTGTCAATCCGCCTTGGAAGACCGTGATGTTACAGCCAGTTATGAGGGTTATAGGGCTAGCTCATACATGTCACACTGCTGGGCACGGGACACATTATCTTGGTGGATTAGCGAAGCATCTAAATTCGTAATAAATATCATATATTTATTACGGGAATGGTATCAGCGATCGTTGACTCCCAAGGCGGTAATCTCATCACGGTATCAATTACATTTACTACAATAACAACAAGACTAGAAAATGTTTTTAAATATAACTAAAATTCTTATTTACCATACCAACTGAGCTAATAATGTGCTAGGAAATGGTGCAAATCAATAGTCCAGTAGAGGATACTAACTCACGAAGTACAGATCGTAAGCCTTGCCAACTGAGCGTTTGTTGCTTAAGGTTTAGGTACATTTTTATTTCTAGCAAAATTAGTACAAATCGCCAGAGCCAAAAAAACTTTTGAGACTTCTGATAAAATTGTAACTGATCCCTAAAAAACAGTTAGTTTCAACGTTGTACTTAATTTTATATTGGTTGTAGAGCTGTGAGATTCAGACAATTCGACATAGTATTTCTCTGAACCGTATATGTAATATTTTTTGACATCTGTGTTGGACTTTTCCCGCCAACTTACATCAGTGACGTTGTGTTTTTATTTCATTTTCATAATCTTATATTATTATCAGTTATATTGTTTATTTGTGGTGGCTTATTATGCAATATAGTTCAATTAAGGCGTATAAGTGAAGTGATATGAAATAATTGCGTGTATTGTAACCTTTTAAGAATTTTTGCATCGATATGTACATACGGAAACCGCGCGGGATTCTTAAAAACCTGTAATAGAAAACTAGGATTTCGACAAGGCCACCATAGGACGTTATATGTTGAAGCGAAATACAGTACAACACCGTAACAATATGTAGAGCATCGATCCCACACCTACATATCGACCGCCAAACCATCTAGTGGGTAGGTCGACTGTGGTTAATCTCTTTCGCGCTTGCAAGTAAATATAACTCGGCCATCACTGGCGCGGAGTACTACTGGAACTCGATCGATGTTAACAGAGCTTATACCTACGAACTATGAAAGTTCTTTTTTGTGAAAACTTTCGTTTTATTAAAGTAAAATAACTCATTTCACGTAAGTGTCATGAACTTTAACTATAATCTAAGATATTTGGCTGAAGATTTTTAATTATTTTTAAGTATATTCGACGGAAACGCTGTAAATGATAATATTATTTCATATTCGAATGATCTGAGTCTCACACGACCTCTCTACGACCGAATAGAAAATTTAAAGCGTTCATACTCAATGTTTTTAAGTAATTAGGTACATTTTTTTCAGAAATCTTAAAAGTTTCTTTTACTCTGGTATTTTTTCATTTTGCGGTTTACTACGAATTATATATGTACTTAAATGTATATTATTTCTCATTTTTCGTCCAGTAGTGGACTGTTAAAGGCTGTTATTATTGATGATGATGATGATCTATTAAATCTCAATATAATAACCTAATAAATAATAATCATTTGCAAATAAACTTAATGGTGTGTTATACCTAAGATTAACCTTAAATCTCCTTTTAGAATAACAACATAAATTCTACAATAACTGTATTAAAGAAAATAATTTTCTAAATATTTTTCTATTTCGAAAATCCAGAGAAACTCGACAGATGGATTGAATTGATGGCCGCAGATTCGGGTAAATCGCCAGTCTGTGACAATTTATATTTACCTTAGAATCGTTACTATCATCCTACAAACCTTACCGATCGTAAAGGTAATTTCTAATATATATATATATATATATATATATATATATATATATATATATATATATATATATATATATATATATATATATATATATATATATATATATATATATATATATATATATATATATATATATATATATATATATATTCACGCCTATCCCCCGCAGGGGTTGGCAGAGACCACGAGCTCCATCCGCTGCCATTCATCGCAGCGAAACGGCTCGTCATTGGTCGCTTTTCGCCCTCGTGAGAATCAGGACGTGACGGGTGGCGAACCACGTCGCCGTCATTTTCGACAAATTAGGTATATTAAATTCGTTTTTAGTGAATCCCACGAGCCGCAAGGGAGGATGGAGGTCAGCCCCAACAGAGCCCTGCATGCTGAGGTAAGGCACCATAGTCCCCGGGGGAGCCCGACCCCTGGACGATCGGCACGCTTACGACTAGGCTCGCCCCTAGCCACGCATCCATTGGCACGGCAGACCGTGGATTGGCGGTAATAATAAATTCTAATACACAAAAATTCTGATCTCGAGATGTGAAGCTTTATAAACAATCAGTTTAAGGGTAATACAAATCATCTTTTTCGCGTCGCAAAATAACTGATTCCTAAGGAAAGAGATTAGAAATATTTATTTCTTACAATATTATTAAGTATATTCACATAATTATCGCATCTAAACCAAATTAGAAGTGTACGTGAGAATTGAGTGAGTAGGGTTTATAGTAGGGCTGCCCACAAAGTACTAGGAGTGCTCTCACCTTTAATCACGTGACACTGATGTATTTTGACCTTCTTCCACACTATGAGTGAGGGCGCCACTGAGAATATAATAGTATAACTAGTTTGCTACAATTTCGAGTATTTGCGACAAGAAAACTGGACAAAGGTTCCTAAATGCTGTTTTTTTAACACTGACATTTATAACCCGGCTGCTCCATAAACTCAAATTTATTCAGAAAGGTTATATCTCTGAATCTTTTTTTTTATATATTCACGCCTATCCCACGCAGGGGTTGGCAGAGACCACAGAGCTCCATCCGCTGCCATTCATCGCAGCGAAAACCTCGTCATTGATCGCTTTTCGCCCTCGCTCTCTGAATCTATCTGTTGAGAATGATTTATAAAGAAGAAATCCGTGGAAGAAGGTAATTCTCCGCAAGCAATAGAGAAAGCAAACTGAAATAATTTAAGGTAAACCTTTTATATTATATTAAAATAAAATTTGACATTCGTAATATTCAAATTTAAAATGAAAAAGAAATAAACAGTTATAAAACAAAATGCATTAGTTCGACTGACGTCTTGGAGATAGACATGTGGGTGACACTCAGGCATAAAAATTGAAATATTATATATTGAGATATAAAATGTAAAGCGAAAAGTATGAATAATATATAATATAAACGTACAATGAAATGCGAGAATAAATTAATATCATTTATAAGAAGAAACCCCCCTAAAAATCTCGGGTGTCGTCATAAGCAGAACGGCTGGCACGCTGTATGTGTGTGTGTGTGTGTTTGTGTGGGTTGACTAGTCGAGAATGCCCAATGGCATTAAGTCCTACTGTGCATCTGTGCAAAAATGTGAAAATAATAATATATACATACATATATGACTCAAAACCCTATATTATCAAAAGGCTGTATAAATGTCATAGGATCACTCTAATTAACCTTCTCGGTATTTCTTTGTCCACCGTTTTTTAAAAAAAAAGAAGGTGTGAACTTCACCCGTATCGATGACTCACACATTAATCGATACGGAGATCCGAATGGAATTCGGGCTAAAGCGTACAAAAGGAAATTTCGATGGTCAAAACGTTGGGAGGAATTAATCCGACAATGTATGGGGCGCCGTAATTAAAATACTTCTTTGTTGCATTCTAATAAATTATCGGAAATTTATAGAACGGGGTCCGGCTGACCCCTTTTATTTTGCGTCGCCGGTGGCGATCTGACAAAAAGGAATAGTTAGATATACAATACATAAATCGTACAGTACGTCGAAATACAGCCTTGACAAGGGCCTTTATCCCCAGACATATTGTATCCTTACGAAAAATCACTAGCGTAATCTAGCCACAAAAATTTCATACGCCCAATGAATATTCTGAAATAAAATTGTGAGAGAACTTTTTAAAAACCGTTTAATAAATTCTCTCAGACAACAATTATTAATAAAAATACATTTTATTTTATGGGATAGGAAGGCAAACGAGCAGGCGTGTCACCTGAAGGAAAGCAATCAACGCCGCCCATAGACATCCGTAGCGCCATAGGCAGTGCGGAAGCGTTACTGACCTTTACGGAATGTGTAATTATGGGAGTGCGAATGGGAGGGGCAGGTGTAAAGGAAGGGGGAGGGTGACGGACCTCCGGAACCCGGCCGCTCACCGTACGAAGCGCGATAGCTAAGCTTCAACTCAGACGCCGGTTTCCAGCGGGAGTGTGGTACTTCCCCGGGCGAGACGGCCCATTTATGCTACAAATAAATATTATGCCAATATTGACGAAGTATTCGTACGTATTATCACTTTGAATTGTATATATACTATTCTGTAATTTTATGATTTTTTTTTAAACCAGAATGCATACTCCATCGACGTGTTATCATATTGAATTGTGTGTATGATTTACTGATTATAGCATTCTGTTATTTTTTATGAAATATTTTTTTTATGCCAGAATGGATACATACCTCATTGACGTGATATCATATTGAATTGTATAATTATTTACTGAATATACTATTCTGTAATTTTATGAAATATTTTTTTTATATATGAATGGAGACCTTACTGACGTCTTATCACATTGAATTGTATAATTATTTACTGAATATACTAATTTGTAATTTTATGAAATAATTTTTTTTATACCTGAATGAAGACCCTATTGTCTTATCATATTGAATCGTATAATTATTTACTGAATAAACTATTCTGTAAATTTTATAAAAAAAATTTTTGATTTATATCTTCAAAATTTCTGTATTAGATTTTGTCTACAAAAATTTATTTAGCGTCGACTGTCTTTGTTCTAAGACATTAACTGTCCCTAAGTATTTCTGAGACGCACTCGTGAAGTGTTCCATGCTCTATTTCCGTAATCATATTCTTGAGGAAGGTGGAAAGAGGATTTTATATTTTACGATTCGTTCTTATCATTTTACACATTTTTATTTATAAAATTACACCCTACTGTGTAAATGCTATATGCATTTATTTAAAATAAACATTTTTCTTAATAATTTTTTTCATGACTCAAATAGAATATGTCCATAGTCAAAAAAACTTTGACTTAGCTAAGATCCGCGACAAGCAAACAAAAACAGAAGAATAATAATGTGTGTTTTCTACTGGAAGAAGTGGATTTACAGGCAACTCAAACTAAATCTTACCGAAAACTCAGCCGTCAGCAACTCTCCACCAACCAACCACTATCAGCAACACTAAACACAGACTACCACTTTTCCACCTTCCACTCGACACGTGTTTCACCTAAACGCGAGGCATCATCAGCTATAGTAGACTCCACGGAAGACAACTGTTAACTTTGTTGTGTAGACTTTCGTTTTTTCGGTAAGATTTAGTTTAGGTTCCCCGTAAATCCACTTCTTCGAGTACAAAAAACATACATCATTATTTTTCTATCTTTGTTTGCTTGTCGCGGATCTTAGCTAAGTAAGAATTCTGACTGTTCACATAGTAATGGATTTCCACAAAGTAACGCCAGACTCAATTAATCATCAGATATAATATATGATTTTGAGCACGATATTGATTGACGTTCAAGTTCCTGTCTCAATACTTAAAATTAGTGTTTTGTATTTTTTTTAAAGTGTTTCTGCGATGTTTGACTTTTGCGATGTTAACATCAGTTTTTTTTATGGGATAGGAGGGCAAACGAGCAAGCGTGTCGCCTGATGGAAAGCAATCAACGCCACCTACGGGCAACCGCGACACCGGTTGCAGACGTTGATGGCCTACCAGAGCGAGGCAAATCTTCTATCACATCTCGACCGCTTTTGAACGCTTTGTACCACTCATAAGCACGAGTTTTTGATAAAGTCGATTCACCGTAAGCCTTCTGTAAAATTTTCATTGACTCCGAACTCGAAATTCCATTGGCGATGCAAAATTTAAGACATACTCTTTGTTTGATGTTTTTGTCCGTCATGAAATTCGCAATACACACTAGATATAATATAACTCAAAACAACACTGTATTTAATATAAATAACAGATGCAATTCAAACGCCGCGCCAAAATGGAAAACAGTTGTGCCAATCTAACAACAACAAAAAAAAAACAGAAATTCGCATTTGGAACCATAAACAAATAATCCATTCCCTATACTTTCTTGACTGAATGTACATTTAAATTTTTTTAGACATATTATTGGACCCCCATTCACCAGATTCACTGTTTACCTCTGCGCAGTGAACGTGATAAGTACCAAAATATTGTGGGTAGACAATGGATTATCTCTCTCTCTCTCTCTGTTGTCGCTCCCTCATGTCTGAGGATCGTGGTCATCATTATATCCGCATATGAAGTATATTATTTGGCAGGCAATGGATAATCTAAGTGAAATAATCGTGAGCACCACCATTGCCACGCACCAGAGCGCTCCCTACCGGCTAATTGTGGCACTAACTGAGGCTAGGAGCGACTCAACGCGCGTGACATCAAGATTGCTCGAGAGACTTGCAATCACAACACATTTCTCAAACGCTGGCACCGTTACTGCAGTGCAAAGTTGATTGCTTTCCATCAGGTGACAGGCCTGCTCGTTTGCCTTCCTATCCAATAAAAATAAAATGCAAAAAATATTTGTTTAGAAGTGTGAGTCATGGCTCTACCTTGTTGAAACCGTATGCGTGAAGTGACGGCGTGATATTCTCTCAATATTGATAAAAAGTAATTATTAAGCATGATTGCTGATGATGCCTCGTGTTGGGGCGAAACACGTGTCGTTTGCAAGGTGGAAAAGTGGTTGTGTGTGATTGGTGTTGTGTGTAGTGGTTAGTAGGTGGAGAGTTGCTGTAAGTTCCCTGTTAATCCACTTCATCCAGCAGGAAAACACTACACACATTATTAATTTCCTATTGTTGTTTGCTTGTCGCGGATCTTAGCTAAGTAAAAGCTTTAACTGTCCACATAGTAATGGATTTCCGCAAAGTAACGCCTGACTCCATTAATCACATTAAGCATGCGTTTATTTATTATTCGATCTACAACCTAATTCTGCCACTGACACAATTGCCATATATAGTTCGCCACTGCATTGCTTGGCAATTTTTACCAAAAAAAGCATAGATATGTGGGCACCCATGGGTGTGGCTCCTGTCTTGTTACTCCTTGCAAACTATTAATACTATTTAAATTGTGCACTGATCACGAATTATGTGAACCAGGAGTTTAAATTGCATCAAGACTGGCGGTCACGCCATGTAATTTAGAGTTATAAATTGCGTGATGGAAAATCATGCAATTTAGAATCCTCGCTTCAGGTAGCAGAAATGTGTTCAGCAGAGCGAAACAGCCATCAAACGATATCGAAAAATGGCGAGGTCGCCGACAAGGAGGATAAATTAATACATAAAGATAACTTTATACTCCTTTTTAGAACATTACGTGCACGGGAGAGTGTAAGATTTGATATAGTTAAAAGTCATATAGGGAAGGAGTGAAGAATGATAAAATTGAAATTAAAAAAAATACTGTACGACCACAAAGTAATCTTTTTTATAACGCCGTATCCAACGGTTGTCTGAGAGAATTTGTCTTAAAACTTAGGGATAAGACCGCTCTCGGTGTTTATATAATTTGAGTTTATATAACGAAAAGCTACGCGAGCGTTTTCACTGGCTTCTGCCAAATTTCAGCGAAATCAGGCCCACAAATGATGATTTTAGCTTTGTATGGCGGCCATCCCCTGATCATCATGGACCTGACCACGTTGGTTCTTGCTGCAAACCAGCACCAGGTGGATTAAAAATATTTTCTTTTTGTTTTTTTTTGTATATTATAAAGGTTTTAAACAAAAATTATTTATTGCAAAAAAAGGTGTCATAAATAAAGTTTTTCTATTTCTATTTCTATCTTGTTTTCCGCCATTTTGATTTTTTTTCTCTTTCGCTTCTGCACTGCCTATGGCACTGCGGATGTATATAGGCAGCGTTGAGTGCTTTGCATCGGGTGACACGCTTGCTCGTTTGCCTTCCTATCCCATAAAAAAAGTTCATGGTAGAAAACTGCGACTTAATCAGACTGTAGTGTAAGGCTACCCATCCAGGTGATGAGGGTTAGTATTTTGGCCTTCTTATCCCATAAAACAGGTGGGCAACCTATCAGCAGTGCTCTTAGTGTCTCAGATGTTTACAAGGATGATCGCTTGCCATTAAGCGATTCGCTTTTTAGTTAAGGTGTCTTTCATAAAAAAATATAACCTGGAATAGTGATATTTGTTTCACTAGAAGCAAAAACGGTAATTACGATCTCGTATCAACGTGCATGCAGTCTGGATGCAGACGACACGCTCCGCAGCGGAGGGAGATTCGCGATCACGATAACAAATCCGAGCGATAACGCTGTGGGGCTGTCCGCTTTTGTGCGGAGACGTTGCATGGCTTGAATATACGTTGAACTGTTTCTATATGCCGTGAAAATACTAACAGTCGGGATGCAACCGAAAACCGCTGGATAAGACGAGTGCTGAAGTGGAGACATATATACATATCATCACGCCTGTCTCCCGTAGGGGCAGGCAGAGACCACAGACATCCATCTGCTACGATCTCGGCATGCTTTCCTTGCTTCTTACACACTCATTACTCTCCTCATGCAAGTCCACGTATTAGGTTACTCTTGACCTGGCCTTTCTTAAAAACTTCTGCAATTTGGTCGAGGTATGTTTTCCATGGTTTTCCCCTATCGACCCTTCCATCCTCGTTCGCAACGTAAATTTCTTTCGCCAGTCGTCATTCATCCATCCTCTCTATGTGTTCAAAGCATCTAAGCATCCCTTTCTCAACTTTTTTCACGACACCTTCTTTTACTGGAGTGGAGACCACTCGGTAAAAGCGGGGGATGCCCCTTTTTTGTGTTTTTATGGGTCAGGGAGGCAAACGGTTAAGCGTATCACCTAATGGAAAATAATCAACGCCGCCCATCTTCCGAGTCCTAAGTCTCTGGTGGGGGCTTCATAGGGCAGACACGATGCTTCTCCGTTCCATTCGTTCCATCGGAGGCCACTCGTGGATGCGGGGATCGAACTCATACTAATTTTAAAATTAAATTAGTATTAAGAATATAACCTAATTGCCTCAATCATAACTCTTCACCTCAACTCCCATACTTATATTAATTCCGTTGAGGGGATCGAACCCGCGACCGTTGACAACGTGGGCGGGGGGCCTTGCCACTGAGCAAATTGGTCGTCAATGTTGAGTATGACTGGTTTAAACTAAATTCACTAACCCAAACACTGGTAATTTCAAACGCAAAGGATTCGAATGTTTAAATGCGACCGTAAAATGATCAATTTGGACGAAATGCGAAGTGACCGGTGAGATCGCGCCACACCGACCACCCAGCGCCATTGTGCTCTGTCGCTCGCCCGAGCAATTTACGCTTGTGTGCGTAGATATTACGGGGGCTTACAAGGCGCTTAAGCCTCTGCATCGGTGGCGAATCGTTTTGTTTTTTAATAATAGTGTCTAATTAACTAATAATACACGTACGTAATAATACGAAAGACAAGAGCAGGTATTGTAGTGGGACCGAACTTATACTAATTTAATGATGTTAAATGTTAGTATTAAGAATATAACTTAATACATACATACATACATATCGTCACGCCCGTCTCCCGTAAGGGTAGGCAGAGACCACAGATCTCCATCTGCTACGATCTCGGCATACTTCCCTTGCTTCCTCCACACTCATTATTCTCCTCATGCAAGCCCGCCGGTTGAGGGTACTCTTGACCTGGCCTTTCTTAAAAAGTTCAGCAATCTGGTCAAGGTACGTTTTTCGTGGTCTTCCTCTTCCGGCCCTTCCATCCACATTCGCAAGGTAAATTTCTTTTGCCAGTCGTCTTTCATCCATCCTCTCTATATGTCCAAACCATCTAAGCATCCCTTTTTCTACTTTTGTCACAACACCTTCTTTTACTCCACATCGCTCTCTTATATCTTTATTTCTTATTCTATCATTCAGGGTTACACCACACATATTTCTTAATGCTCTCATTTCCACCGCATTCAGTCTGCTTTCATGCTTCTTCTGCCAAACCCAACTTTCACTACCGTATATAAGCGTCGGAACAAGCACCCCCTGATGAACCACCAGTCGGGCCGTTTTTGACACATTCTGACTTTTCATAAAGGAGTGCAGGGCTCCGTTAACCTGATTACCAACTTTCACTCGTCTTTCAATGTCTCCTTCACATTTTCCATCTCTTGTAAACAGTGACCCCAAATATATAAACTCATTCACTTGCTCAACTTTTTCTCCTGCAATCAGCACCTCACACTGCGTCGAAGTGTCCTCCCTTTCAAAAACCATCACTTTCGTCTTGCTAACATTCATCTTCATTCCTTTCCTTTCTAACGCTCCATGCATTATGTTCATCATCTCCTGCAACTCTTTTTCCGACGAAGCTAGCAGCACCTGATCGTCAGCATATAAGAGGCATTTGATGAGTACTCCATTCATTCTTAAGCCACACTGACTCTCTTTCAGGTCTGTCAGGCAACTATCCATGAAAAGGTTGAAAAGCCACGGTGATGCTACACATCCCTGTCTAACACCTTTATAGATATCAAACCAGTCTGTGTAAGCCCCGTTTATTCTGATACACGCACTGGACTTCTCGTAGAGAGACTTCAGCGCATGAATCATCTTCCTACCCACCCCAAACGTGGATAGCGCCGACCACAGTTCATTCCTTATCACTCTATCGTAGGCCTTTTCCAAGTCTATGAAAGCGCAGAATACCTTCTGGTTTTTCGCCAGAAACTTCTCAGTTATGCACCTTAAGGAAAAGACCTGATCCGTACATCCCATCCCCTTTCTAAACCCTGCTTGTACATTCCATATCCTGCTTTCCGTCTCTTTCATTACACGCATATAACTTAATCACCAGCTAGCCAAAACTTTTTTTAATATTAATTTATTTTTAAAACTAATTTAATAATTAAATTAGTATTAGAAATTAAACTTAATTGCGCATTAAATTAATTCTTGATCGCTAGTTCGCCGAACGTTTTTAATACTAATTTATTTTAAAAACTAATTTAATAAATTAATTAGTATTAAAAATAAAACTTAATTGCGGATTAAATTAATTCTAGATCCCTAGTTCGCAAAGGTTTTTAATATTAATTTATTGTTAGTACTAATTTAATAATTAAATTACTATTAAAAATAAAACTTAATTGCGCATTAAATTCATTCTTATTCACTAGGTCGCCAAACGTTTTTTAATACTATTATAATATATTTTTAGTATTTATTTAATAATTAAATTAATATTAAAAATAAAATTAAATTGCGCATTAAATTAATTCTAATTCGCTAGGTCGTCAAACGTTTTTAATACCATTATAATTTATTTTTAGTATTAATTTAAAAATTATTTTATTTATAAAAAATAAAACTTATTGCTCAATAAATTAATTCAAGATCGTTAGTTCGGCAAACGTATATTAATACTATTATAATTTATTTTACGTATTATTTTAATAATTAAGTTAGTATTAAAAATTAAATTAAATTGCGCATTAAATTAATTCTAATTCGCTAGTTCGCCAAGCGTTTCGAACGAATCGACGTCCGCGATAAGTAACCTCTACGATGGCGCGAACCGTGGGAACTCGGATTCCGCGAGATTAAACCGTCGGGCGTCGCATCTCCTACGGCTTTGCATAGTTTATTTATGTCGCCAGGCTGTTTTTGTTATTATACGCTCACTATCGCTACGATGCTAGTATGGAGTACGGTGTAAGTACACGCCAATTCCGATCTAATATCTTCGTGTGAAGAATTATATTTGCGTATAAGGTATACGCAAATATAATTTCTTTCTTAACTTTCTCCGATGGCCTATTAATCAGTTATAACTATTATGCCAGTGTCAAATAAAATACAATAATATCAAAATTCCTGAAATGTAATCAGTCAGCTTATCACGTTACGTCTTGATAAAATGGTGGCTATTCTACCAAAACCTATGGACTTTTTCAGTCAACTTAAAAAGTCACTATATGTGCATTTATTTCATATCATTCCACTTATATACCTTAATCCATATAATTATTCCATATAAACGCAACCACAATAAAAACTACAGATAATAATATAAGATTATGAAAATGAAATTAAAACAAAAAAACAACGTTACTGATGTAAGTTGGCGGGAAAAGTCATTTGCGTATTTATAAACTCTTAACTTGGCAGACTTATTTTTTTGAATATCAAAATAATATTCATAGCACTTAACCCTAATGACCCAAGGTGTCTAGAAAAAAAACTTAAAAAAAATTCACCGATCAGACGACCGATTGGCTCAGTGGCGGGGCCCTCCGCCCACGGAGTCAATGGTCGCGGGTTCGATTCCCGCATCGGAATAAATATTTATATGGATTTATAAATGTTTATTCCGAGTCTGGTAACCCCCCCAATCCGCATTTCCTTTCCTGCCCCTTCCTTTCTTCTCTGTTCTTCCTTTCCTTTCCGCCAATCCACGGACTGCCGTGCCAATGGATGCATGGCTAGGGGCGAGCCTAGTCGCAAGCGTGCCGATCGTCCCGGGATCGGGCTCCCCCGGGTACTATGGTGCCTTACCTCAGCATGCAGGGCTCTGCTGGGGCTGACCTCCATCCTCCCTTGCGGCTCGTGGGATTCACTAAGACGAATTTAATATACCTAATTTGTCGAAAATGACGGCGACGTGGTTCGCCACCCGTCACGTCCTGATTCTCACGAGGGCGAAAAGCGACCAATGACGAGCCGTTTCGCTGCGATGAATGGCAGTGGATGGAGCTCTGTGGTCTCTGCCAACCCCTGCGGGTGATAGGCGTGAATATATAAATACAAAAAAAAAATTCATGAGGGTAGTTTAAAAAAATCACATGTATCTTGTGGGATACATCGCCAAAAGCATTGATAAATATATTAAGTTTTTAATTCTGATGTATCTCTTCTGTGTGGGTTTTTTTTTAAATTATTTAAAAAAAAGTAACCCGTACTTCTTGTCTTCGTAAAAGTAATTGTATTTTTGTATTTCTTTCTTCTTCTTATTTCGTCTAAATGTTGACAGTCACGTGATGCACACTTTTAGAAACTAGCCACAGTAGACTGTTCTACTCGCTGAAGTAGTTAGAATACAATATTGTTTCTTTGAACAAAATAGGGGTGTCAACTCTATATTTATAATAGGTGAGATTAGTTTCGTTGTTTTAGACGGATCTTTTTTATTATTTTATTTCATTTATGACAATTAAGAGATGAAGTTGGATGGAGCATAGTAGACCCTACCAGGCCGATGCTGAGTGAGACCTTTCGATTCTGTCATTATTCAAACTTGGAATACATATACAGATATGTATTTGTATATGTATTCCAAGTTTGAATAATTATTTATGTGTATTTATAGATGTATATATGTACATACATATATAAATACACATAAATAAGTGCATACATACATAATGTATATAGCTGTATAAATAATATTTATGTTTTATTCTTTAAAGATTTTATTTTCATAATTTATATTATATAATTTATATTATAAATTTATATTATTTATTTACCAAAAACAAAATTATTTAATTATTGAATTTAAAATTAATTTACAAATGGTGGTCTTATCGTTAATAGCGATTTCTTCCAGACAACCGTAGGATGGGCGCTGATGATGACAACTGATAATGAATTTTGATAAAATAGTGTGTGACGGGACACAGTAACAGAATGTTAATGGAATATTCAAGCGGCCATACAAAATTAAATATTAAGTCAACACCGATGAACTAATTATCGATAATATATTTTTTCCACATTATTTCATTAGATACAATCTCGGCACCCCACGGACCAGTAAAAGTAATGAAATTTGCATTTCAATCGCTTCAGTGCCTTATATGGCTTGGCTTGTGGGATAACATTGTAATTTGCAAATTTTATTTCAAATTCAATGGGAACCGTCAGAGCGTTGGTATTGTGATCCTTATCGATGGGATTATTCGGTTCGGAGGCTGCGCTTTGGGCGTCTTTGTATGTGATGTTGGTCGAATTGTAAAATTGTTTCGCTTATTATTCTATATATTTAATCTATCTGTTATATATAGTAATCGAAGTAGGTATATCAATTTTACGAACTAACAACAAGCTCGCATAACATGGACATACCCCTCTTTCAAAAATCAATACCGAAAATTCCAATATTTCCGGGAAATTAGTTAAATATTATTAAAGTTGTCTTACATGCAAATAAATAATTCTATTTTGTTCTATTGTAATTATAATACTTTTGGGTTATACTTCATTTGTTATTTAAAGATAGTAATACTAAAACCTTATAATTTTTTTATTTTAAGTCTATACTTACTTCTTATTTCCTACAGCGCTATATTCCTTCACGAGTCTTGGCTTCCCCAACGATCTTCTTCCATTTCCCTTCTCCAAGATGTTTTCTTAGTGACAGATTTAAAGTCTATACTAAAATATATTTTCCTTCTAATTTGAATCGAGTTGAATGTTGTAGTTAAAAAAGTTTGAAATTTATACTTTTCCGGAATTTATTTGGAGTTCCGGAAGCATGTCCATATTAACATATACGTCTGAGTTCAGTGACCCTAAATCAATATACCTACTTGGATTACTGTTTATATATTATTAATTCCTTGGTTATCGACATTTTCACTCTTCTCATAGATTTCTTAAGTCGAGATTTTTGTTGAAGTTTTTGGCCTTACATAGTTTATTAAGTTTTTGGCCTTACACAGTTTACTAAGTAAAGAGAGTAAGGGGATAACGGTAAATTCAAAAACGCAGAAAACAAGATGGCCGCCATAAAAAGCTAAAATAGTCATTTGTGGGCCGATTTCGCTCAAATTTGGCAGAAACCCGAAACGCTTGTATAGCTTTGAGAGTAGGGAGCTAGTCAATCTATATATTGCTCAAAGATAATATATTGATAGCGCTCCTCGTGTTATGGTTATTTTCTCATAGGCAGCGGTGATTATATTTCAACCCTATTTCATACAACATGCAGTCATAGAAATAAAAAGAAAATGACGATTAAAAATGTTTATCTTCTGTATTTATTGTATTGTATTTGATTATTAGTGCATGTGTGAAGAATATCAACACACAGAAAGAATATAAACATACACACTCTATGGTTAGCTTCCGGTAGAAATTTATATTTGTATATTTTTTTATACGGTTATATGTTATATGGATAAATTATTTTATATTTTTTGTTCATCATGATCATCAACAGTCTGCGGCAGTCCACTGCTGGACATAGGCCAACCCAAGAAGTTCCAATTAGCCCGATCTTGGGCTTCACGCATCCAGTCTGAAGTGGGAATGGGCTGGTCACATTTGTCAGAGATTCGACAATCGTTGGAGTAGAAGAGTGTTGGAGTGGTCTTGGCAAACTTAGTGTGGGACGCTCTCCGTCTAGATTGTGCGACGATCTGCGCAGGGCTGGCAGAGATAAGATTTTTTGGTTATAATAATAAAATTATTTAATAATAATTGTATATCTATTACGATACAAATGCGTTCTCACACATCGTTTAAAAAAAATTGCCGTCCCCCGATCACATAATCCTTCATTGGCTAACATCGCTATTTAGAGTCGGCCCTTACACCATAGAAGCGAATTTTGCGTTCCTCGCATACCACAACCGTTGGTACAAGTCAAAAGCTGCATGCGTCTCGACAAAAGTGTGTACATCTCGAATAAAAAAAAAATATGTTGCAAATGTGAATAGAAGGATCGGTAAGGAAAGATAAAGGAAAATATACCTTGAACAAATTGACGAAGTTTTTGGGTAAGGCCAGGATAAGTGTGCCTACCCTTAACCGGTGAGCTTGTATGAAGTGAGTGACGAGTGTGGAGGAGGTATGCCAAGATCGTACTAGGTGGAGATCCATGGTCATCTAACCTACCCCTAAGGAAAACCAGCGTGATGATATGTATGTATGTATTAATTATTAGTAAAGGTAGAGCCACGCTGCAGACGAATACTTTGTCGAGAATGGCATATTATTTGTCTGTAGCATGAATGGGCCGGCTCGCCCGGGGAAGTACCACACTCCCGTATAAAACTGGCGTCTGAGTGGTAGCTTAGCTACCGCGCTTCGTCCGGTGAGCAGTTGAGTTCCGGAGGCCCAACCGCCTTCCCCCTCCCCCGTCCCAAAATGAAACTTTCCTTAAAGGCCGGCAATGCTTCTGCACTATGGAACTGCGGATGTTTTTGGGCGGCGTTGATTGCTTACCATCAAGTGAAACGCCTGCTCGTTTGCTTTCCTATCCCATAAAAAATAAAATTAAATAAAATTGTTCACTCTTCTCCGTCGCTACTTGGACCACACACCAAGTCGGCCGATGTGAGAATTTGCATCGAATGGAGTTGGGACGAGCCGCACAGCCTCCAGTGGGACACAGGCTATATATCTTGTATCTGTTACCGTGAGATCACATGTTTGCGCCGTGATTATGCTCGGCATGCCCGAGAAATTCGGTTCTTTAAATTTGAATTTTAATTAACATTTAATTATAAGCGCATAACTCAAAGTGAATCGACCGTCTCTCTGGCGGATAACTGCTCTGTGGAATGCGTTTTTTACGTGAAAAGCAAATATTTGGTTTTGGATAACTGTACTTGAGAATTTCGCAAATTAATTTAAATCAAATTAGACGCAATAAAAATATCTCAGTGTCATATAATTATCGTTATTAACTATATATTTTTATGCGATACAGTTATGAATTATCCACAATTGCCGTGTACATTTTAAACTGTTTTACGCATTATAGCTTTATTATACAAAGCATTTTAATAAATTTCAATGGATTAACCCTGCTTATTTTCCATTTACTTACAACTGTATTTTAATTGATGTTTATAAACAAAAATATATACGACTTTTGTATCACTTCTTGTTTTCCGTTCTGGTATTATCATATCCCTATCATACTCTCTTTCCTTTTCCCTGCCCTACCCTTTCTTCTCTATTCTTCTCCCTTCTTCTCCGCCAATCCACGGTCTGCCGTGAAAAAGGATGCGAGGCTCTGTTGGTGCTGACCTCCATCCTCACTTGCGGCTCGTGAGATTCACTATGACGAATTTTAATAAACCTATTATAATTTTTTTAAAAATGACGGCGACGTGGTTCGCCACCCGTCGCGTCCTGATTCCCATAGTCGCGAGAAGCGACTAACGGAGAGCCGTTTCGCTACGATGAATGGATGAGTGTCGAGGAAGCAACACTACATTTCGAATGTTCAATCAATATTTGAAAAACATAAATCTCTCAATATTATTTTTCTTATAATTATCGATTTTTATATCACTTCAATGAAAACTAACACTAAAGCAATAAACAATTCACACAAATACGCACCCCCCCCCCCCGGTGATATTTAAAACGATTACCCCCAGTTGCGTCCCGTCACCCGAAACGTGTTCCCGGTACTGTTTCGAAGATTAAACAATAAAGTGGGTACACTATGAGGAACATTTATATATTCAAACTCAAGAAAGACACGTCTGGACAGTTCTAGGTGTCATTCACGGCACACTTTTTTTAGACGATCCCGTGTTTGTCGGTAGTCACGCATTGACTGCGACGTAATTGTGGGAAACGGCGAAAGTGGGAAAGGGAACGAAAATAGTTTCGTGTTTTTTTTTGTTCAATATTTTTTTTGTTCAATATTTTTTTGTTCAATATTTTTTTTGTTCAATATTTTTTTGGTCAAAATTTTTTTTGTTCAATATTTTTTTCTTCAATATTTTTTTTTCTTGTTCAATGTTTTTATATGGATTGACATATAATTTACGCATTGCACTTTCTGAATGTGGACGTGGATGAAAGGGTCGGTAGGGGAAGACCAAGGCGAACATACTTTGACCAAATTGCTGGAGTTCAAGAAAGACCAGAAAGTCAAAAGTACCCTTATCTGTCGAGCTTGTAGAGTGACGAAGAGAGTGATGAGTGTGGATGAAGCAAAGAAAGTATGCCGAGATCGTAGCAGATGGAGATCTGTGGTCTCTGACTATCCTTACGGGAAACTAGCGTGATGATGTGTATTGTGGCGTTCTTAATTATTATATTCTACCAATATTGAGAGAACATCCTCAATGCTTTACAAATATTCAGTAGGTACCTGAGTGGTAGTTTGGAATTAGAGGTCCAGTAGATCCACCACTGCTCAGGTGTAACAAAGTCACGGAAGATCGGAACGGTTGAGTCAACTGATCCATTCTGTGCGCAATAAATATTGGCTTTCCACCACTGAATTCGCAGTTCTACCAGCTCGCTACGTCTCGAAGTGTCCGTCTCCATCACATGGATGACTGGTTGTCCACCGCGGGGCGATTCAGTCGCGGTTTTCTGCCACGAACTGTGCACCTTCGGTATTCCCACGTTGATACGAAATATGTTCATTCAAGAGACGACTGTACGTGTTCGCAAAAGCCCGGTAACGTATCTGCGACATCTCCGACGTTGCGGATGTCTATGGGCGACGGTGATCGTGTACCACCACGTGATCCGCATGCTCGTTTGCCTGCTCTACTACAAAAAAAGTAAGAAATTCTCTATATGGACAGTCAAAAGTTTTACTTAGCTAAGATCCGCGACAAGCAAAACAATAGCAGAAAATTAATAATGTATATTATTCTGCTGGATTAAGTGGATTTATTTGGAACTACTAAAAAAAACTTGACTCTACGGAACTTGACTTCACTTCATTCAGCAGGATAACACACATTATTAATTTTCTGTTATTGTTTTGCTTGTCGCGGATCTTAGCTAAGTAAAACTTTTGACTGTCCATACTGTCCATAGTGATGGATTTCTGCAAAGTAACGCCTGACTCCATTAATAATAAGAGATTCTCAACAATTGTCGCAACTAATGTTTGTTGCATACGAGAAAAGCAATACGTTGGTATTCGCAAATTAATCGGACTCCCTTACTCGCGGCTCGTTAGGTACGCGGTCGCGAGCGGCGTGGGGGGGGGGAGACTGAGATCCGCGGTTCGAGGGGAGAGGGGGTGTGGACCACCGCGGCGCACGCGGCGCTGTTCTGTAATCTGGGGGCGCGCGCAGTTTCGCCGGGGGACTTTTTTGCTGTGCCCCCTAATTCTATATGATTACACATTTACCGAGCGATTCGATCGGCTATATGGTGAAGGTACAGATTTATTTATCAATGGTCGCAGGTTCGATTCCCAAATATATGTATGGCATACAGGTATTTATTTCGATTTTAAATGTCTCGCCAATCCACCTTGAACAAGTTTGGTGGGCCAATGTCCATTCCTTTAGAAATGGGGAGGGCCCTTGACCAACACACAGTGAGACCAATATGGGCTGTTAAAGAAAAGGGATATATTAAACATTATTTTATATAATTTAATTTTTAAATTTTTTTTAATTAAAAAGTCTTATTAAGTAAAAATTCAAGAAAATCATCATACCTCGTGTTGAGTCGTAACACGTGTCGTGTACATGGTGGAAGAGTGGTGGTGTTGATAGTGGTTGGGATGTGGAGAGTTGCTGTTTTGTCGGTAAGATTTAGTTTAAGTTCCCCGTAAATCCACTTCTTCCAGTAAAAGAACACACATTATTATTTTTCTATTTTTGTTTGTTTGTCGCGGATCTTAGCTAAGTGCAAATTCTGACTGTCCACATAGTAATGGATTTAAGCAAAATAACGCCTGACTCCATTAATCATCTTATTTAATTATATTTTATTTTTATTATGCATTACATCATACACATACATACACATAATAGGGGTAATCCATCTTACCCCTCTTATCTCAAGAGTAGCTTTGTATTTCTCAATGACTCACATTCGAGGTGTTTGAGAATATTTGATAATTTATTATCAAAAATGCCTGCTCATCATACTAAATTCTTTGACCAATGTTTCACAGTACAGGCTATTCGGTTATGGCTTTTGTTGACGCTGGTGGTGAGAGACGCGAAGTCTCTCACAATTTTCAAAAAGCTTGTCAAAAATCATTATCTCTCTTTATAAATATCTTTGTATCTATTTTATATGTGTATATATGTGTGTGTGTGTGTATGTGTATACTGTGATTATGATGATTATGGCTATTATATTTGTATATTAATATTTTTTCTTTCTTTTTTATCATCATAACGATAACGTATCACCAACCTACACCAAATTATTTTTTCAACATTGTGTCCATCCTACGGTTATTAATGGAGTCAGGCGTTACTTCGCCGAAATCCATCACTATATTGACAGTCAAAAGTTTTACTTAGCTAAGATCCGCGACAAGCAAAACAATAACAGAAAATTAATAATGTGTGTTTTTCCGTTGGGTTTAGTGGATTTATTTGGAACTTAAACCAAAAACTTACCGAAAATCGGCCATCAACTCTCCACCCACCAACCGCTATACACAACACCAAACACACATTATCACTTTTCCATCTTGTAAACGACAAGTGTTTCACACAATACGAGGCATCTTCAGGTATAGTAGACTCTACGGAAGACAACCGAAAAGTGACGAGTGGTTGGTGGGTGGAGAGTTGATGGCCGATTTTCGGTAAGTTTTTGGTTTAAGTTCCAAATAAATCCACTTAGCCCAACGGAAAAACACACATTATCAATTTTCTGTTATTGTTTTGCTTGTCGCGGATCTTAGATAAGTAAAACTTTTGACTGTCCGTATACATCCTACGGTTGTCTAGAAGAAATCGCTATTAGCGATAAGACCGCCATTTGTATATAAATATTACAATCAATAACTGTATAACTAACTGTTTTTGGTGTACAATAAACAATATATCTATCTATCTATCTAACTTATTGTCACGGGCCTTTAATAAATTTCAATTTAAGTCGTTTTATTTACTTGATAACTAGTGTAGGTCTTCTGTTGTCGAGACATAAAATATTCAACAACACCCAGTGATAAATAAGTACATACAAGATACCATCCATGTACATACAACATAACATTCACCGGCACACTTATAAAGGCACACGCATTTTTTTTCTTCACTTTGTATCCACCGCGTTGTGCCTCCAAAATTGAGTTGTACGGCTTTCGCGGAGGTTTTTTGTTTTTGTTGTTTTCAAGACTTTTTGCAACTCGCCGGCGGTCGTCGGCAATCACTCGTGTGTTTATTTATTTATTAGCCGATTTAAGTGGAGTGAGGCTCGGCCGTACACAGACAGACTGTTTACGTTTCATGCGACGCGTCTCGGACACTCCGTCTATCTCGGAGGTTTTGTTACTGATATTTTTT
This sequence comes from Baronia brevicornis, assembly GCA_031353405.1. Lineage (NCBI taxonomy): Eukaryota > Metazoa > Arthropoda > Insecta > Lepidoptera > Papilionidae > Baronia > Baronia brevicornis. The sequence continues at coordinate 650,274 of JASFAT010002824.1, read as the reverse complement.
ATACTGTGACACCGAATTAAATAGATTGTACCTTGGATATTTAAGTGTCATAACGCGGCTTGTATCCTACTATATACCAGGTATGTAGACGAAGCTTTGACGGATGAGTGAAAGATTTGATTGACCTTGGATCCAGGAAAGTTAAAATAAGAGTAGCCATAGTTGCGTCTGCACTAATCCTTCAGCCCTAAATCTTCTTCCAAGAGTGCCTCTGCAATTTGCGAAGGTTCAGCACAACTCTCATCCTCTCTCGCGAGGTACAGAAGTTCTGGAGCACTCGCTATTTTAGTCCACTCCCTGATATTACGTAGCCAAACTTCCTTCTCCGACCAACTTGTCTTTTTCCCGCGACTTTTCCCGTCATGATCAATTTCAGCAACTTGTACCTGTCAGGTCTCATGATGTGAGCCAGGTAAGCAACTTTTCTACCTTTGACGGTCTGCAAAACATCACGTTTATGCTTGACTTGTTTGAGAACCTCATCACTGACCACTTTTTGAGTCCAGCTAATAGCGAGCATTCGTTTATATGCCCACATTTGAAAGCTTCTATACGGTTTCTGAAGTCTTCTTTAAGCGTCCAAGCCTCACATCCGTATAGAAGAACAGGCCAGATGTAACAGTGGAGCATTCTAATGCGCAAGGAAAGTTTGAGACTGCGATTACAGAGGACACGTTTCATCTTGTTGAAAGTGCTTGTTGAGCCCTAATTAGGGATTGCAATCCCGCAGCTCATTTAATCCCCTGGGATCCCGCATCTTTGAAATTATGTTATAAATTTAAATTGAAACTACAGATTTTTGTGTAAAAGTCATCTTTTATTGAACATTTCATACATTAAGCAACAGAAATTATTTCTTTTCTAATAATTATAAAAGTATAATTATAAAGTATAAGTTATTAGTAATCTGTTTTCTTAAATTCAGTTTTGCTTAATTTTATCCTTACTCCTAACAACAGTTTTATATTTTTACTTCAGTCTTATTCTGTATTATACAATTAAGAATATATGTATATAATAAATATCTATAGGGAGAGTATGAAATAATATTAGGAATTGAATAATATTCAATTCCTAATATTAGTTCACATGACTATAAGGATGATGATATTATTTTTAAATATTAAATACGTTAATAATAATTATTTTTAATTAAAAATATTATCGGCCAGTGCGAATATTGATCTTGTCTTTCGCGATTTTCGAAAAGTGGCCCAGAAATGGTCGCAGCGTTTCCACTGCTCACCTTTAATCAAAATAATTAACCACCCGAGTGATTTATTACCACCCACGGGCTAACGAGCGGACGGCAGGTCGAGGAATTAAATAAATGCCACCTGCATCGCCAGGAAATATCGGTGTGTTTATTGCGACCCCAAAATGAAAGTCGCGTGGAGATACTGAAGTGATTGAACGTTATTATGATATGACCAATTGGCTCAGTGGTGGTCCTGACGCCTACGGAGTCAATGGTAGCGGGTTTGATCCCCGCATGGGATTAATATATGTATGGCCTACAGATATTTCCATGTGTGGTCATCCCGCAAATCTATATATATATATATATATATATATATATATATATATATATATATATATATATATATATATATATATATATATATATATATATATATATATATATATATATATATATATATATATAAATTCTTCGACCAGTAGGACACACTGGACACCCGTACTCTCCAACGGCGCCGAAACGTGGACGCTGACAGTTTGTCTTCTTCATAAGCTCAGAGTCGCTCAGAGAGCTATGGAGAGGGCTATGCTCGGAATTTCTCTGGTAGATATGTTTCGGAATGAACAAATCCGCCAGAGAACTAAAGTGGCAATGGGCTGGTCACGTTTCTCGGAGATCCGACAATCGTTGGAGCAAACGAGTGCTGGAGTGAAGACCGCGTCTCGGTCGTGGAATGGAGGCCGCGTCTCGTGCGGCTGACAGAAACTGGATGCGTGAAGCCGAAGATCGGGCTAGGTGGCGCTTCTTGGGACAGGCCCACGTCCAGCAATGGACTGCCGCAGGCTGTTGATGATGATGGTGAACATGATGATGAAACTACATCCCACAGGTGGCGCTGTTAAGGACTTCACAACTCCACTTTCGACTGATAGATTGAGACCGCAGATTGGTCTATAATCTTACTAGACACTGCTATCCATCTACTGGTAATTATTTGTACGAATTCCTTTGTTTCGTACGAATTCATCTATGTCACTTACAGCGTTTTCGGTTTTTTGCGTCGATATGTATGGCCTACAGATTTTTTGCAAAAACTTGACGCGAGCCGGAAAGTCCCGATAACAAATAAGAACATGGTAACACCACACAACGCAACCGCTTCCGTATTTAACGTATTCGCCTTTGATCGCGTCCATTTTAAATTTAGACGTGTTCTAGATTTTGAATTCGAGTCATAGTGGTCTAGAGTACGTGTATTTTTAATCTGTGCTGAGCCGATTTTATTTTTCCTTTAGAATTTTATTTTATTTACTGCCTATACAAATTGCACCTATAAAACTTAATGAAGATCCAAAGAAATTAACATAAAAATTGAGAAAATATCAAAATAAAACCGAAAATAGCGAAATCGCTGTAAATAAAACAGATGTCAAAAAAAAATATTGCATACTCGGATCAAAAAAATACTGCGTCGTATGGTCTGAGTCTCGCAGCTCCACGAGCAATTGGAAACTTTATACAGCGTTGAAATTGACTGATTTTGAATAATCAGATACAATTTTAAAACTAAAATTAATTAATTATATTTAATTAATGTATAATATTTTTTAAAAAAAAACTATTAACATGACTTATTATCCACTAGAAGTTTAAAATAATGTATTTAAACTTGAGTGGATGAATAAAATAGTATTTTATTGGCGATTGAAGATTGAAACAAGATATATGTAATATAAAAAAGCACGTTAAAAATTGTTATACACATGTTTGTATATTTTTATATATTCTTTTTTAATATATATATATATATATATATATATATATATATATATATATATATATATATATATATTAAAAAAGAATATATAAAAATATACAAAGATGTGTATAACAATTTTTAACGTGCTTTTTTATATTACATATATCTTGTTTCAATTTTCAATCGCCAATAAAATACTATTTTATTCATCCACTCAAGTTTAAATACATTATTTTAAACTTCTAGTGGATAATAAGTCATGTTAATAGTTTTTTTTTTAAAAATATTATACATTAATTAAATATAATTAATTAATTTTAGTTTTAAAATTGTATCTGATTATTCAAAATCAGTCAATTTCAACGCTGTATAAAGTTTCCAATTGCTCGTGGAGCTGCGAGACTCAGACCATACGACGCAGTATTTTTTTGATCCGAGTATGCAATATTTTTTTTTGACATCTGTTTTATTTACAGCGATTTCGCTATTTTCGGTTTTATTTTGATATTTTCTCAATTTTTATGTTAATTTCTTTGGATCTTCATTAAGTTTTATAGGTGCAATTTGTACAGGCAGTAAATAAAATAAAATTCTAAAGGAAAAATAAAATCGGCTCAGCACAGATTAAAAATACACGTACTCTAGACCACTATGACTCGAATTCAAAATCTAGAACACGTCTAAATTTAAAATGGACGCGATCAAAGGCGAATACGTTAAATACGGAAGCGGTTGCGTTGTGTGGTGTTACCATGTTCTTATTTGTTATCGGGACTTTCCGGCTCGCGTCAAGTTTTTGCAAAAAATCTGTAGGCCATACATATCGACGCAAAAAACCGAAAACGCTGTAAGTGACATAGATGAATTCGTACGAAACAAAGGAATTCGTACAAATAATTACCAGTAGATGGATAGCAGTGTCTAGTAAGATTATAGACCAATCTGCGGTCTCAATCTATCAGTCGAAAGTGGAGTTGTGAAGTCCTTAACAGCGCCACCTGTGGGATGTAGTTTCATCATCATGTTCACCATCATCATCAACAGCCTGCGGCAGTCCATTGCTGGACGTGGGCCTGTCCCAAGAAGCGCCACCTAGCCCGATCTTCGGCTTCACGCATCCAGTTTCTGTCAGCCGCACGAGACGCGGCCTCCATTCCACGACCGAGACGCGGTCTTCACTCCAGCACTCGTTTGCTCCAACGATTGTCGGATCTCCGAGAAACGTGACCAGCCCATTGCCACTTTAGTTCTCTGGCGGATTTGTTCATTCCGAAACATATCTACCAGAGAAATTCCGAGCATAGCCCTCTCCATAGCTCTCTGAGCGACTCTGAGCTTATGAAGAAGACAAACTGTCAGCGTCCACGTTTCGGCGCCGTTGGAGAGTACGGGTGTCCAGTGTGTCCTACTGGTCGAAGAATTTCGTCTTCAGGCTCTGAGGTATGGGCGACGAGAAGACCGGACGGTCCATTTAATATAATACCGCTATACTATTCAAAAACAAATTGTGTTAAAACAAAAAGTTCGTTAAAAAACCGAAATCATGGTCAACCTACACCTGTTAGATATTTTATGGAGTCCGCGCCGTAAATTACCATTAGATTTTTAATCCCGTGAAGAACTGTTGGTAAATATTGTTGTGTGGTTGAACTATAACTATTCGGGTAACGGTTTGTAATGCGGCTTTGGGTGTTGTGAGTTATTGTGATATTTGTGAATGGCTGCATGCACATTTCTTTTTATGATATAGCCATTTTAAGCTGATATGGCCATTTTAGATGTTATGTGAAAACAAGAAAATATTTTCTTCGCATATATGTTCCACTGCTGGGCACGGGCTTCCCCATTTCTGGCTTATCGTTCATAAGCCAACACACTTGTCCAATGCGGATTTTCTGGGTAACCGGACTCGGAATAAATATCTATATTCTGTAGTCTATCTGTAGTCTTCGTAAGCGACAGGCCCGCCAATGAATCAACAGGACGTGATGAGCCAATTTATCTTTATAATTGGACCTTATTAGCTCAATAGCACTTTGGAGCAAATGGTCGAAGGTTCAAATCTCGCATCAATATTAATATTTGATCAGACTTTATCGACACGAAATGCTCACATTACCAAATTGCCGATCTCACCGAATGTCTAGTAGATCCTTTGGAGCTGTGGAGCGATATCTCATTTCTCAGAATCTTTTATCGTTTTTGCCATGGGGGGGGGGGGGTGTTCCGCGGAATAGTTCATGATAATTCTGGCCGTTGAATTCCACTACCTCACAACTCGCCACAAACAAAAGTTTCATCCCCACCATTTGGATAAGCGGTGATCGAGTTCAGTGCGTTTTTTCAGAAACTTCTTTCCACGCACCATTATCCTGCGTAACCAGCTACCTCCAGGGGAGTTTCTTAGCCGTTTCGACATTGGAACCTTAAAAAAACACACCTACACTTTTCTTACACGCTGGCAACCTTTTGCACTGCCTATGGCGCTGCGGATGTCTATGGGCGGCGTTGATTGCTTTCCATCAGGTGACACGCCTCCTCGTTTGCCTTCCCATCCCATAAAAAAAGATTATGAGGTACAAACTAATAAAAAATAACAAAAAAATGTTATAGTAGAAAATGTAAAATCATTTTATTGTAAATTTATTCAATCACTTGTCTTTAGTTTCCAATGTTTTTTTAATTATTTGGCATACCCTACATTAATGATTACAATAACGGCAAAATTTTAATTAAATAAATATAAGTGATTGTCTAAGACGAGTAATTAATTAATAATTTATCTCAACTGAATTTCTGTCCGTCATACGTTATATGTCAAATACGACGTTTAAAAAAACTCACATTCGGTGCATTTCTATTGTAGGTTGTTTCACACTTTATCTTAATATGGTAAACAAAATTGTATTTCTTGAAAAGAAATTATGATCATCGTTAAACTTTAATAATTTACGCTTGACGTAGTCCTGTTCCGTATGATACTATAATATAATCGAATCATATTTTATAAATCAATTCGCATTATATTTTTAATATTGTATTTACTATGCAAAGGAATATTTATTTTAATAAAAATTAATTTTAAGAAGTTTAATAATATCAACATAAATTTTCGTGTCATCTAGTGTGGAGTAGTAAGAACTTTAATAAACTAATTGAATATTTTGAAACAGCGACATCTAGTAGCAAATGTAAAAATTATTTTAGGTTTTTTAATAATTTATTTACAAAGCTACTAGAGGGCAGTGTTATTTATGTCATATGGTTCTTTAAAATGATGTTAGATGTCGTTGGAGTGTCTATATCTGAAAGTTTATTTGAACATGAAGAACAATTTTTATTTTATTTAAAATAACTTTTAGTGCAAATTATTTTAAGTCTTTCTAATATCATTACGCTGATTTTTTACATTCTCTCTGATTTTATACATTCTTTAGATTATTATTATATTATTAATTGGAAAAAAGAGAATTAGGCAAATTTTTATGGGATAAAAAGGCAAACGAGCAGGTATGTGACCTGATTAAAAGCAATCAACGCTCTTCATAAACATCCGTAGTGCCATAGGCAGTGAAGAAGCGTTACCGGTTTTTAAGGAATGTGTCATTATGAGAGGGGAAGGGGGTAGGGGGAAGATGGGCCAGGGAACTCAACCGCTCACCGGACGAAGCGCGGTAGCTAAGCTTCCACTCAGACGCCGGTTTTCTGCGAGAGTGTGGTACTTCCCCGGGCGAGCCGGCCCGTTCATGCTACAGACAAATAATATGCCATTGTTGACAAAGTATTCGTCTTCAGCGTGGCTTTAGTACCAAAGAAATTATGCCAGCTATAGATATTATACCAGCGTATAATAAATAACATCAAGATAATAACATCAAGTATCTTGAAATGTACTAGTCAGCTTGTCACAGTTTTAATAAAATAGTGGCCATTCTACTATTGAAAATAATGACACAAAAGTTAAATGGAATAAACTCAAGTCATATATTAGTTTCAATTCGAGTTTGATAGACATTTCTATTCAAGAAAACGAGAAAATGACGTGTCATAATTTTTGGTACATCAGAATTGTGAATACACCCATATCTTGTATAATATATACCTTTATTCACATTTTCGGTTTAGGGTCCCCATCTCTAAAGTCAAGAAATCAGGACAAAAAGGTTGCAAACATTTTAAAGATGAAAAACAAATATTTTTTGATAAAACTTGACTGGTTTTATAAATTTTATATTTTTTGCGTTACGCATATGTTTTTAATTTTTTATGTATATTTTTCCTTATTGCCATTATTAGAATGTTACGTACACTGGCAAAAATTAGAAAGAATACAATCAATTCATATCTTTTGGATTATTTTCTGTTGTTTTTCAATCATTGTAATTCCATTGGGGTTGTTCCACTTAATAAATTAAGATTAAGTAAATACTTTTTCTAAGGATATCTATTTACTAATAAATAAAATATAGTTTATTTTTTAAATTTATACGTTCTTACTTTATTATAAAAGAGGAAATAACGAGTCATAAATATAAAATATTTGCAATTGGTTTATTTTTTACATCACCTTTCCATTAATTACAAATTAAACGCTCTTTGGATCCACCTCAAACTGGGATAAATCCTGAGAGCCCCGGAAGAATGGCTACTCTAAGTCTCTGACAATGTTAAGTGTCGATAATTTAGTGGATACGCTTTTTTAAGATATTTATTTGACAGTTGTCATAAATTTTTCGTTTCATGCAACCATTTTCCTAAGAAATAGTGAGACATTGTAAATTGTGTACATGGAAAGCCATATATGAGTGTCGGTACAATACATTTTTCGGGGATGCCCCTACATAATAGAGTACAAAGTTATTCTTTTTTCGTATGGAGCGATGTTATTGCCCACTCGCGAGCAAAGCAGCAAGTTACGGACTGAAGACCATGGTAGCATTGTAATGAAGGTTATTTGGACACACGTGGAGTTTTGAGTCCTGACTTTTAGTAATTGAAATGTATTCGATGGACCCCTTCCCTCCCCTTAACGTGTATATTGACGGCTTCCTTAATTTATGGATGGTCCTTTATCAGTTGTTTGTTTTATATCAGGGTGATCCGATAACTGCTCGCTCGCGGGCAATGACATTGCTCCATAAAAAAATAAATGTAAATGAAAAATAAATGAACTACTTGTGCTGAATTATATGTAGGAACCAAATCTACATCATGTTTTAAATAGGGTAATATCATCATTTGCTGGTACCTGTATTGTTTTTGTATTGCTGGTACCTTTTTGTACCTATAGGTATTATATATGGTATACATACATACATATATGTATGTATCGACAAATTCAAAAATTACCGAATCGGTATGTCTCAGTACGGGTACGCCCAGTTAGACCTACAATGCTTCATCCAATTTTATCTCATTATGTCAGGTGAGATTGATAGTTTTGTGGACAGTCAGAATTATACTTGGCTAAGATCCGCACCAAGCAAACAAAAGCAGAAAAATAATAATGTGTGTTTTTTACCGGGGGACGTGGATTAGAACTTAATCTGAATCTTACCGAAAAAGCGACCATCTCCTAACTACTGTCACCAGCATCAATAACACCAAACACACAACACCACTCTCCCACAATGTACACGACACGTGTTTCGTCTCAACACGAGGCATCATCAGGCATAGTAGACTCTACAGAAGGCAACTGTTGAGTAACATTTTTTCGGTAAGATATAGTTTAAGCTCTCTGTATATCCACGTCCTCCAATAAAACACATTATTACTTTTCTACTTTTGTTTGCTTGTCGCGGAGCATAGCTATGTAAAAATTCTGACTGTCCACATAATAATTCTCTAATGCGGATTCCCGCAAAGTAACACCTGACTCTATCATTTGAATTGATAGTTGATGCTTTAGATTTGATCACCTTACCTTCTTGAATCCCGGCCAGACGTCTAGTATTACAGGTACTGAGTTTAGTACTACGTGGGGTATATAAAACAGTATATTTCTAGCTAAAACAAGTATCATCACATTACAGCGAAGAAGACGGTCATAGTTTGCATACAATGCCACAAGGATTGTAAAATTATACAACTTGAGTAGCTTACTCAAAAATATTTATAGGGGTTGAGAACCATGTTTAAAAGTTATCGATATTTCTTTCTTTAATTTTTTGTTTAAGAATATTTTTTTATTTAAAAAGATAAAAATATATGTACAACGAAAGAATAAAAAAAGATAAGTCTCTATTCGCTGATCAGATTATTTACAATTACGATGTGATTAACACACACTATGTATATATACAGAATGTCCTAGAAATAATTGATAATCCTGGATCGCCTAATAGTACGACTATCAGGGGCTCTAATAAAAGAACACAAAAAAAATATTCTAAGTGGTACCAAAAATATGAGAGTTTTGAAAAAAATACGTTTTTATTGACTTTACTGTACTTTCATGTACACACATGTATATAAAAATGGAGAGATATTTTATTATTATTATTATTTATTAGTCTCCTAAAACTCACAAACGGCTCGACCGATTTGATTAATTTTCAAGTGCCCTAATACGGGGAAGGTTTACAAATAAAAAAATATAGGGAAAACATGAAAGAACAGCTTGAAAAATGAAAAAATTTTTCTTCTCTTAGTTTTGAAAAGGGTTTAAAAACTATATGATTTTTTTTATGGGATAGGAGGGCAAACGAGCAAGCGTGTCGCCTGAGGGAAAGCAATCAACGCCGCCCATGGACAACCGCGACACCGCAGGAGTCGCGGAAGAGTTGCTTACGACCTCAATGTACACGGGTGCGCTGGCTTCGCCGATAGCTTCCTCACGTAGATCGCAACTATGGATGGTCTTGTCGAAATAAAACTCCCTCTATGATTTCGCAAGTAGGGACGGCGGGTTACTCCGAGACGGGTTTTTTTGCTATTACTATACTATACTCGACGATTACGTTCTCGAACTATTCTCAAATTTGTATCAACTAGCGAACTGTACGCAACCTTGTTATCGTTGCGCTACCCAACTACCTGCGCTATGCTCAACCTGATTGCGGTTGAACTCGAACTATATCGAACTGTAGGCAAACAAGCCTATACATACCTAAAAGGCCGCTTCCGCGACTCCTGCGGTGTCACGGTTGTCCATGGGCGGCGTTGATTGATTTCCATCAGGCGACACGCTTGCTTGTTTGCCCTCCTATCCCATAAAAAGAAAAAAAACCTTGTTGTCGCACTACCCAACTATCTGAGCTATGCTCAACCCTTGAGGTTGAACTCGAACTATATCGAACTGTAGGCAACCTTGTTGTCGCACTACCCAACTATCTGAGCTATGCTCAACCCTTGTGGTTGAACTCGAACTATATCGAACTGTAGGCAACCTTGTTGTCGCACTACCCAACTATCTGAGCTATGCTCAACTCTTGTGGTTGACCTTAGACTATATCGAACTATTAATATATTTCTGTACTAACCTGTATAAGGTTCTATTGTCACGATTTGTATATTTATTCTTTATTTGCTATCCATTCCTACCGATCTCTATATTAATTCTTTATTTGTTGTCTATTTCTATTCGTGTTGTTAACATTTACTATCTATACATTATGCTGTCGCGAACACCTATTTTAAGTAGAAGTTTCTTCCAGCAAATCAATACGAGAGTAGACGTGAAAACCTTTTCTTCTTTTTATGCCTGCTGCTTGTTTTCTGATAGGATGTAGTTTTCCCTGGTTTAGTCGATCCATTCGTGACGAAGCATGGTAATTCCATTATTAAAACATGTGTTAGTTACCAAAAATAAATCTGCGAGTATAAATGAAGGGTGACATTTTTTAACAACGAAAAATTTATTCGCAAATTGGGGCAGGTGAAGAGAATGAATTTTTTTGAGTATAAAATTTATGTTTAACATATACATAAATTTTATACTTTTTGTTATTGAAGGATGATACGTAAAATATAGTTGTCGACATGTAAAATGCACATCACTAGTCGCCAGTAGTCGGTGTAGATTGGTTTACGAGGATCCCAATCAAGCGGCGACGCTATGGCTAACTGCCGCTCCCTGGGGAACCCTCGGCCGGTAGCACCATACGCAGTTAACTATAGTTTAGTTTTGATTATAGCTGGTTCGAGTTAAATGTGATGTATAGCGCAACAATCACTTCTTGCTTCAACACTCAATCTCACTTGCTCGTGCGTTCGTCGAGATAACAAATTATATTTTGAAGACTCATAGATGGTTATGTTATTATTATCAATACATATAAATTAAAAAAACGCAGGCATTTGACAGGCCGCAGATGTATCTATCTAAAATGGCAGGCTCTGCCTTTATCAGCCTAATGGCCCAGCTTGGTTATGGGCAATTTTTATTTGCACCAGGTGTTTAACTTGTAACGCAGATAACTGTGAGTATTTTTGACCTCAATTCGAATGGTTACATACAACCAGCAGTTAGTTATCAGACGCTAATCAGGTCATCAGCAGGATGATCCAGTGCGGTGTGTTTTTCCCGAAACTTCATTCCAAGCTTTACTACTTTATGGAACCAGTTACTTTCAGCGGTATTTTCGTACCGATACGATATTGGAACTTTCAAAAAACATTCCTAGCTATATATTTTTTTAATGGGATAGGAACGCGAGTGAGTAGGAGTGTCACATGATGGAAAGCAATCAAAGCCGCCTATAAACATCCGCAGTACCATAGGGAGTGCAGAAGCGTTACTGGCTTTTCAGGGGGGGAGCTAATCCACCACTCAGACGCCGGTTTTCTGCGGGTGTGTAGTACTTTTCCGGGCGAGCTGCGGCCCATATGTGCTGCAGAAAAATAATATGTCATTCTTGACAAAGTATTCGTCTGCAGCGTGGATCTACCACTACTAATAATTGAAAGTATGCAGATGAGGTTCAGAGTTAAAGTAACAAGTAATAGATGCATTTGCAAGTTGCTGTCCTGTCAGAAAGAAAAAATTAAATTTATTTTTATTTTCTCTTTTATAATAAAACGTCATTGAACTGAAATGAGTAGAAATGTATATATATATATATATATATATATATATATATATATATATATATATATATATATATATATATATATATATATATTATTAAACAATTATAAATATGTATTTCCTTATTTTTTACTATCCGCGGAACAAATACAAAATAACAACCGCGAACAAATAGTTAAATCATCTTAACTGTTCCATGTGTCACCGGCCCTCAGATGCAATCTCACAGCTCAATATTGGTTAATAAAGCAATAATCATCAAAACTTGGCGACGGCAAAGCCATAGTGTATCCCACTCAAAACCCGCACCCCATGACGTTCTGTGTGTCGAAGTCGTTCGAAACTTACCACATTTGTTGACACTGTGCTCAACTCGGCCGCCTGTTGGAAAACATTCAACGCTTGCAGAAGTTAAACAATATAAAAATGTATTGTGTTTCGGATTAATCTTGTTTTGCGGTGGAGTTAATTTTTGTCTCGTTTATTGCTCGCCATTTGTAACTGACTTATTGTGTCGTTTTGTTAACTATATTTGTTTTGTTTCTTGTTAACGGCAGGGTGGAAATGATTTTCTGTTGAAAAATAAGATTTGATATTTACAACTACAGCTTTGGACTTTTCCCGCCAACTTACATCAGTGACGTTGTGTTTTTATTTCATTTTCATAATCTTATATTATTATCAGTTATATTGTTTAATTGTGTTGGCGTATTATGCAATATAATTCGAGTAAGGCGTGTAAGTGTAGTAAAATGAAATAAATGCGAGTATCGTGACTTTTTAAGTTGACTGATGAAGTACATAGAAGGTTTTGGTAGAATAGCCGCCATTTTATCAAGACGTAACTAGTTTTATTTCAAGACATTTGATATTATCGTATTTTAATTAACACTGGTATAATAGTTGTCACTGGTTGCGATCAAAGAAAAGAAGAAATACAGTATTAAGTGTTGGCTTAGAATATTGGCATATTTTTTAAATATAATAAAAGGGGGCAATCCATAAATTACGTGACATTTTAAGGAAAGAGGTCAACAAAGTGTAACATATGATAAAAGAGGATACAGAATTGTCTATTAGTCATAGAGCTTTGAGACTGAGACCATTCGTCGCAGTATTTTTTTCTGATCCAAATATGCAATAAAAAAATTACTGTGTCATTGTAGTAGGGTAGTTTACCCTTTTTTGCCCTCAAACCAAAACGCTTCCCTCGCCGAGGTCCTTGCCTAGGTCATCGTGTAGATATATGGCCTGGATAGTTGGCCCTGCAACGAACCTTTTTCCGCGTTTGGGACCGGTAGTGAGCGAAGACTTTTGTCTTCAGGCTCTGAGGTATGGGCGACGAGAAGACCTGACGAAGTTTCCTAAATACTGCCCAGCCTTGCTGAATCCCTCTCTCGGCTTCTTATTCGAAGTTGTCTGCCCCCAATCGAGGTAGATATACTCCTGGATAACTTTGAGAAAGAGAGAGAGAGAGAGAGAGAGTAAGAAATAGAAAAAGTGTCATAAATATAGTTTTGTATTTCTATTTCAAACTAACGCGTGAATCAATTGACTGTTTGTTTGGATCGAATGTTCGGATCGGATATACTTGAAAATTATTATTTATAGAGAACATCAAGAGTGAGAAGTGAGAAAAAAAAATATTTTTTCGGTTTAAGACTTTTCATAATTAGGCCGATGTTTGTACGCATGCTGATCATGAAAACAAATTAAGCAAATCCACAGTGATAAGTACCTACTGACATTGTAATTCTCAGCAACTGATAGAAATTGTTTAGGGATGAGTTTTTTAAGAAACTTCTATCCTCTTCTTTTCTTAAAGGCGGATAAAGCTTCTGCACTGGCTATGGCACTGCGAATGTCTACGGGTGGCGTTGATTGCTCTCCATCAGGTGACACGCCTTCTCGTTTGCCTTTCGATCTCATAAAAAAAGAAATAACAGCAATCGAACATCTCATTTTCGATTTTAATAGTGGTAAAGTCACGCTGCAGACGAATACTTTATCAAGAATGGCATATTATTTGTCTGTAGCATGAATGGGCCGGCTCGCTCGGGGAAGTACCACACTCCCGCAGAAAACCGGCGTCTGAGTGCTAGCTTACCTATCGCGCTTCGTACGGTGAGCGGCCGAGATCCGGAGGCCCAGCACCCTTCCCCTTCCCTCCCATTCCCACTCAGTCGGCAACACTTCTGCACTGCCTATGGCGCTGCGGAAGTCTATGGGCGGCGTTGATTGCTTTCCATCAGGTGACAAGCCTGCTCGTTTGCCTTCTTATCCCATAAAAAAAAAGATTTTTTGAATAATTAAGGTACATTAAACAGACGCTGAGTCTGCTGCTTATTTCTTGGGAATCAGCTGTTTGTAATAACCCCCTAGCCGTAGCAAAACATTGCCTACGCCTGTCTGAACGCATGATATAAGGCCTATTTGCCATCGTCCGCTATAACTCACCGATTGTTTTCGTCGCATAGCTAATAAGGCATAACGTAAGCTTTGTGAGCAACCAATTATTTATAGCTTCGTATAAGATATGCTGATGGTAATACGGACTAATATGGATATTTTTGCTTTTGAAATTTTGTGGCTTTGCTGGGGCTGACCTCCATCCTCCCTTGCGGCTGGTGGGATTCACTATGACGAATCTTTATATACCTATCTCGTTAAAAAATGACGGTGAAGTGGTTCGTCACCCGTCACGTTCTGATTCCCACGGGGGCGAGAAGCGATGAACGGAAAGCTGTTTCACTAAGATGAATGTGAGAGGAAGGATGGATAAGTGTGAAGGAAACAAGAAAGGTGTGTCAAGGTGGTAGCGGATGGAGATCTGTGGTCTCTGCCTAACTCTACAGGGAGACAGGAGTGACTTTATGTATGTATATAAATTTGGTGTAAGTTAACAAATGGATTCTTATATGGATTGAGCACATAGAGAGGATGGATGAAAGACGACCGCTAAGAGATGTTTACGTTGCGGATGTGGATGTTAGGGTCGGTAGGGGACTGTCACTGGACAACCTGTATTTCTGAATTACCTTTGTGCTGCAGATCTATGGGTAGTGTCGATTGCTTTCCATCAAGCGATAAGCTTGTTCTGCCATAAACAGATATATAATATCTTCAGACAACTAGGTAGTCTGTTAAATTAGTATTAATATGTAAAATTGCTATAATTTTATTTTTTTTTATTTTCTTATTTTTATTACAAAAGGTTCAGTTACAGACAACAGATTAAATAAAATATAAGATAACAAACATGCAAAAGAATTTAAGGTAAACCTGAAGTCCAATTACAACTATACACAACAATTACAATGAATATTTAAAAATAACAATATGAGGGCCTTATGATTTCATTTATATGTATAATTAGGTACACAAACACAAAAAAAAGAAGAAAATTAAGACAGAAACAAAAATTAAGATAAATATGTGCAACCAAAATTTTAACATGTATTTATTCAAACAATTCACTTGAATTTTTGAAAGTTGTTTGGTCTTTGTTTTCTAATATCAAAAACGAAGCTATTGTGCAGAATGTGTAATACTGGGAAAAATCTTCGGACCTGTAAGGGAAAGTGATTGAGTATACCGCATCCGTATGAACCGCGAACTGAATCGCCTGATAGACAATTATACCATTGTTAGATTTTGCAAGGCGCAAAGGCGATGGGCAGGCTGAATAGCTGATTTTAGAGCTTCTAAAGTTAGTAGACACCTAGAGAAAAAAAGATCACGTGGTAGATCAAGAAAGCGTTGGAAGGAGTGCACCCAGGAATCCGTTGCTATCCTAAAGAAAAAAACAAATTAGAAACGCGTTGCCCTAAATAGAGATGGCTGGAGAAAAATTGTGGAAGAAGAGAGAAATAAATAATAAAAAACATATAAATACATATATTTATTATTTATTTATATGTTTTTTATTTAAGATTAAATATTTATATTTATCTACATAAATAAATATTAAATATAAAACAGAGAGAAAACAAACAACAGAAGAAATAATTATAAAACCTAAAATGTGCCACAAAATGGTTCTTGCTCAGCGTAAGCCAGGCACTCTGTTGGGGCACCTGGCGCTGGTTTTTCATTAAGTTGTCGATAAATTAACCATTGTACTATAGAACTAAATCAAAATGAAATCTTACTTAACAAAGATTCCCCCAATTTTCAGAACCAAGGAATCAAGACATTCAATAGATATTATCTGTCAATGGAAAAAAATACCATATCTCCTGATTGACCATATAAAAAAAGGTGATTTATCATTTTTATTGCGAGAAAAACATGTTTATGAGCATCTTAAGAGGGGCGAATGCAGGGCGGGCCGGGTGCTATTCTGTAAGCGTTCGACAAATTTTACGAACGTTCGTGTGCATGAACATGTTTATATGTTATGTTATAGTTATGGTAATTAGGTTTTTAATTTTTTTCGCTCTATGTGTATTCGACTTAACTGTTCGGTATAAATCGTGTTAAGGAGTTCTTTCTTGTATTGCATTGCTCATATGCTCCTATACCAATATTAAAAACAATTTACTAAGTAATAAGTATATATATACATATATATATATATATATATATATATATATATATATATATATATATATATATATATATATATATATATATATATATATATATATATATATTATACGGGAGGTTTGCTCAGCACTAATAGAGCAGCGGACTGTATATCGATTTTAGCGCAGTTCGATTCCCGTACCGATGAGAGCCGAAAGGGATCGTTGTTCGCTATATGACGAAGTAAATGCTTCACTCTTCTTGATAACTATTTTATTCACTATTCTTCCCTATTTACTATTCTTCTATTTGCTATTTCTTGCTATTTTTCTTTTAGTTGTTTATTCTTCAATTTCCTTGTTGTCACTGGATGCCATACCCGAAAATGCGACCTCTTTTATAGTCGTTTGGAGGCAAATTTAATCCGCTCTATGATTGGTCCGTTTTTTGGCACCTTTTTTCCACCAATCACAGAGCAGATTTTGTTTCCAAAATTTACCTCGGTTCAACCCTCGGCCGTGACCGTAAAGAGAGCCGGTCGCCGATTTCGTATTTTTCGGGCATGCTATCCATATTTTCAACATCACAATAAATATTATTTCTATAACTATTACTATAACTATTATACACAATATTTTTGTTCGTTTTCAATAATACTTATATAAATCAATACCTATTTCTATCGTCTTGTACAATCTTATTATTTACTATATAAATCAATATCTATATCTATCGTTTTGTACATTTGTGTTTACTATTGTCCTGTACATATATATATATATATATATATATATATATATATATATACGGACTATGACTACGACAGCATAGTTTTTGATACGTTGAGAATAGACACCGTGAAGGCACGAAATAATCATTGGCTACTTATAATGTCCTCGGGGGGATTGTTTCCTAACTATAAACTAGATATTGCGTCGATACCGCCCTCTGGGGAGCGAACTTTGCCCGTTTTTGCTTATTATTTTATTTTTTTTTCTTCACTGGTTTTAAGATATAATGTAGTTGTTTCGAGGGGACATTGTAGTCGGTTTATTTAGCTGTGTAGCCAGCCACAGTAGTCTGTGCCACTCGCTGAAGCACTACTTCAGCGAGTGGCACAGAATACTGTGAGTTTTGTTTTAGAGATATTAGTGCTAAAATGCTTATATATTTCTTTCATAGACTTTACTTTTGTAGTATCCTCACAGAAAAAAGTCTACCGAAGTAAGATCTGGCGACCTGGGCGGCCGGGAAATGTCCTGGAACCGGCTAGTTAATTAACTTTGCTCCCATTCACGCTCGTCCACCTGGAAGACGTCCGCTTATACGTGAAATCCTCCCGTCGCCACCTGGCTCCTGCGAGGGGGGAGGGCCGGCGACGGATCCAACGTAGGAATAGGTTCGGCCATATCTCGACGACGCGAAGTCATTAAAGGCCCAAAAGGCGCTGGAAACCGGCACCTAGGACCGGGGGGCGGTCGCCCCATTGAGTTGTTGCACGAGCAGTGGGATTCCATACCTCTATGAAGGGTGTGGATGTTCCTCGTTTCATTCGTTCGGCTTATTAATTTGTTAGGGAAGAAATCACGAAGAAGCTCCATGGTCTCTTCAGAAGTGTGAAGTTGATCTGCAGAGAACACCTTCTGACATTAAGTCCGCTTTTGTGCCAAAAATTGTTCAATAAGAATAAATAAATGAATGCTTTTCCGTCAAGTGCGATCGAAGCAAACCTCGAAATCATCATCAAGGCATTACAGCCGCGGGTGGGCCTTAGCCTGGTCCAGTAAATTATTCCAGTCGGATCTTCGTTTAGTATTTTCCTTCCAGCCCCTCACACTTTTAGGACGACCTTTAAGTCGTCCTCAACTCCATCTAGCCATCTGAGATTAGGTCTTCCATGGCTTCTACGACCATCTGGTTTGCCGTCGAGTAGGTGTTTGGGTACTCTAATCTCGTCTATCCGTACTACGTACCCAGCCCAACGAAGTCGTCAAATCTTATTGGTTTTGTCATCAAAACCAATAAGATTTGACAACTTCGTTCGGCTCATCAGTGTATGCCATCGCTCATTTTCCAACACCCGACCAATGTTAGGAAAAATATTTTTCTCGAAGGTGAGTAGAGATTTTTTGTCTTTTTCAATCAGCACCCAGCACTCCGAACCGTATGTTAGTATGGGTCTCAGCAAGGTCTTATACAGAAACAGTTTTATGCTTCTCGAGAGTATTCTCGAGAGAGCAAACCTCGAAAGCGTTCTTGTAATCGTCAATACACTGAAACTCTTCAATTAGGCAAACGCAAGATAGCGGCCTGTGTACAATAATGCGGGGGGGTTTCTGTTCCACGCAATTAATTTATATAAAACGATAAGGTTTTAAGGGCGTGGAATATGCAAGGCGCGAGCTCGACTCCGGTTACGTGATCAAGATATCGCGGGCGTACTCTTCTTGTGAAGCAGGGCTGCCAACGACGGGTTACTACACTTGAGTTTTAAATACAAGGTTGGCTGGAAAGACTCGAAAGCACGAGGCAAATTGTAGCTTTTTTATAAAAAAAAATGGAATAGGAAGGAAAACGCAACGTGTTAACGCCGCCCATAGGTATTGCAAAAGCTATGGGCGCTATATATTAATAGCACCCCCCCCCCCACAGCATGTCTTACGTTGTAGGTATGGGTTGCTGTTCATATATAGCTATATAGCGTCCATTTTAATGGCATGACACTTAACGGTTGTTTTCCGTAGAGTCTACTATTCGTGATGATGCCTCGTGTTGAGGCGAAACACGTGTCGTGTAGATTCTGGAAGAGTGGTGGTGTGTGTTTGTTGTTGTTGACAGTGGTTGGGAAGTGGAGAGTTGCTGACGGCCGTTTTTCGGTAAGATTTATTTTATGTTCTCCCAGTAAAAAACACATTATTATTTATCTATTTTTGTTTGCTTGTCGCGATCTTGGCGAAGTAAAAACTTTAAAAATATTAATTCTTAGCAGTATTATTAAAGTAAGTAAAGATTACATATAAGAATTTAAACATTTATTTGCGATGTTTAGATTAGATCATGTTTTTTAATGGAAGGTGTTTAAGAAAGAAGCAGGCGGGCACACTCTTGGAATCTAGCCACAGTATTCTGTTTCTTCTGGACTAGTGACATCGAGATGCCGTTAATCTCGCGGAAGATGTTTTTATTTAGCACTGAGCTGGTTCTCGGGTTTGTTTTATAGACTTTAGATTTGAGGTACTCCCACAGAAAAAATCTTCCTGAGTGGCCGAATCATGTCACTGAAACGTCTCATTAATTTTTTAAGGGAGAAATCACGAAGAAGCTCCATGGTCTTTCTATCAATATAAGGCGTGGCGCCTGGTGCATGAAGTGAAGGCAGCAATTTCTTTCAATGGCAGAAAATAATCAGTTAGAATTAGGATCAATTAATTAATATGATAGTGGTAGAGCCACGCTGCAGACGAATACTTTGTCAAGAATTGCATGATATTTGTCTGTATTATGAATGAGCCGGCTCACCCGGGGAGATACCACACTCCTGCACAAAACTGGCGTCTGAGGTAAGCTACCATTAGCTGCCGCGCTTCGTAAGGCGAGCGGCCGAGTTCCGGAGGCCCAACCCCTCCCCCATCCACTCCCACAATAACACTTTAGTAAAAGTAAAAGCATACTGATTATTCGAACAATAACCTAATTCTTTTATCAGACACTCTATGTTAGAGACATCCCTATCAACAAACGCGACGTTCGCTGCGAATCTTGCTTTAATAAAATATTAAATGCCCACTTAAACAACTATGTCGTCGAGTAACGACTCGCAACACCTTCTGAATACCAGAGCACCACCACACAATAACTCTTGCCCTGATAACGGAGCATAGAACGAACGCTTTACTACGAAAAGGCACTTAAGGAAAAATTAAAACGACATAGCGTTTTATTTGATCAATCTGACGGTAACTGGCTTAATATTTTCGTTCGACAAGCAAAACAGTAACAGAAAATTAATAACGTGTGTTTTTCTGCTGGATGAAGTGGATTTATTTGGAACTTAAACCAAAAACTTACCGAAAATCGGCCATCAATTCTCCACCCACCAACCACTATACACAACACCAAACACACATTACCACTTTTCCATCTTGTAAACGACACGTGTTTCGCCCCAACACGAGGCATCTTCAGGTATAATAGATTTTACAGAAGACAACCGAAAAGTGTGGTGGGTGGAGAATTGATGGCCGATTTTCGGTAAGTTTTTGGTTTAAATTCCAAATAAATCCACTTCATCCAGCAGAAAAACACACATTATTAATTTTCTGCTATTGTTTTGCTTGCCGCGGATCTTAGCTAAGTAAAACTTTTGACTGTCCACATAGTGATGGATTTCCGCAAAGTAACGCCTGACTCTATCACTCATCTATCTTTTTACCCATCTTTCCTCTCACATTCATTGTAGCGAAACGGCTCTCCGTTAGTCGCTTCTCGCCCTCGTGGGAATCAGGACGTGACGGGTGGCGAACCACATCGCTGTCATTTTAACAAATATTACTTATATATATATATTACATTTTAACAAATAAGGTATATTTAAGATTGTCATAGTGATCCTATGAGTCGCAAGGGAGGATGGAGATCAGCCTCAGCAGAACCCCACATGTTGAGGTACCCGGGGAATACCACTATAGTACCCGGGGAAGGCTGATCCCGGGACGGTCGGCACGCTTGCGACTAAGCTCGCCCCTAGTCACGGCGTTGACACGGCAGACCGTGGATTGGCAGAGAGAAGGTAAAAGGATAGAGAAGAATAGGAAGGACAGGGGAAAGGAAAGATGAATTTACCGAAACGGAAGATAAGGAGTGATACGGTAGTAGCTCGGGAGGACGGGGTCGCGTACCCGTGTACCAATATCATAATTAAAGGCACATTAAGTAGAGAGTTTGCTTTTGATTAATATTTAAAAAAAATATTATTTATTATACTATTATTATTTTTATTTCTTTTATATGTTCACACCAGGGGATACTGTAGGGGTTGGCAGAGACCACAGAGCTTCACCCGCTACCATTCATCGCAGCGAAACGGCTCTTCATTGGTCGCTTCTCGCCCTCGTGAGAATCAGGACAATTACAAAAATGATTGAATGCTATTTATTATTCAATCATTTTTGTAATTGGTTTTCTTGGCAAAGCAAAGTTATTCCTGAATTTATAAATATTTATTCCAAGTCTGGTAACCCCCCCAATCCGCATTTCCGTTCCTGCCGTTTCCTTTCTTCTCCTTCCCCTTCCTTTCCGTATCCTTTCCCTTCCTCTCTGCATCCACGGTCTCCCATGCCAAAGGATGCATAGCTAAGGGCGAGCGTAGTCGCACAGCGTACCGACCGCCCCGGGATCAGGCGATGAATGGTAGTGGATGGAGCTCTGTGGTCTCTGCCAACTCCTGAAGGGATAGGCGTGAATATATAAATAAAAAAAAATATTCCTGACTGAGCGTCCATACGTTGTTTTACACGAGTTGACATTATATACACGAGTTACATATGCAAAAATGTTGAGCGTGGGTTGGAGGGGCGGGTGACGCGAACGGGTGACGGCGAAGCGACAGTACGAGTATATCGGCCATAAATCGGCGGGTTATCGTGGGCGGAATCAGATTCGCCGTGTCGCCTCCTATCTGCTGAAGTTTGCCAATAAATACGACGGGAATCTGCATAACTCCCGAATGTACGCCGAGTTATGGTGCCCTCGGCTATGTGCCGCGGAAACGACTGCGATGTACGAAGCCGACAATGGATGCGGCATCGACGCTGGGGAATAGTAATACAGTAAACTCCCGTTCATCCGAAATGGTCGGAAAGGCGGCCGGTTCGAATAATCCAGTCCCTTTATAAATATACATACACACAAACATATATTTTGTAATGGTATCAAAGTGCTGTGTTTTGTTAATACATACATACATATCGTCACGCCTGTTTCCCGTAGGGGTAGGTAGAGACCACAAATCTCCATCCGCTACGATCCTCGCACAACTACCTTGCTTCGTCCACACTCATCCATCTTTTCATCCATCCTACCTCTCAGATTCATCGTAGTGAAGCCGCTCTCCGTTAGTCGCCCTCGTGGGAATCAGGACGTGACCACAACGTGACGGGTGGTGAACCACGTCGCCGTCATTTTGTTGATAAATAATATTTATTATAAATAGTTTGTTAATAATATGAGCAAGAAGAAATACTATCGAACTCATAAACTCTCCAAATTTTTTTCAAAAAATTAATATTTTTCTGTATTTAATGCTCAATTCCTTTCTTATGCTTATATCTTCTATTATATCCTTTTTTCCTCTTCTTTTATTTATCTTTCCTTCTAACGTAACATAGTTATTTATAAATCTATTTACATTACACGATTACTTAACATAAGGTGACTCATATATTTATAAAAAATATTTGAGCACAGGCGAAAAGATACCGCCTCCATTATATCGCGCTACCCGTAGCAGTAAATCCACTCGGTTGAACATAAGAGACTGTATACGGAACCCTCTTCCCGCGTTACTCTCGCTAGAACAACTGTTTGTTTGTCTGTGCCGAGGAAACTCTTATATACATATAGTATTAATGCATACACGGAGTTCGGAACTCGGTGACACAATCTGCGGTGATTTTACTTTATGATTTTGTTATTCAGGTGTACACTCCACGCGAAGGGTTGAACCCTTTTAACTGATTATTAAAAGTGACAATTAAATTAATATTTTTTTATTGGGTTTAAGGAGGCAAACGAGTATGCGTGTGGGCTGATGGAAAACAATCAACACCGCCCATAGACACCTGCAACACTCTAGGCTTAGACATTGCAAATGCGTTTGCCAGCCTATGGGATGAGAGTAGTGTAGTTGTAATTAGATTTTTAATTTATTCTGTAGAATATGAACTTTGATTTTGGATGACACCATTTTCCAGTTAATTTATAAAAAAATTATATAAAAAAATGACTATCAATTGGCTCAGTGGCAGGGCACCCCGCGCATGGAGTCAATGGTCGCGGTTTCGATCCCGAAATCGGAATAAATATATGTATGCCCTGCATATATTCTGGTCTGGTAACCCCGCCAATCCGCATTGGACAAGCGTGTGGGTTAACGTCTGTTCCTTTAGAAATGTGGAGGCCCGTGCTCAGCAGTGAGACGTGTATATTTAAAAACAAACAGCCCTTTTTCATTTAAAAACAATAAAACTGTTATAAGTAAAAAGTCACAAAAAAAGGGATTGTGTTTTTTAAAAACAAAAGTTATTTTTTTCATACTCAGATCTTCAGAGCTTTGAATTTAAAATAAACTTTTTTCATACTCAGATCTTTATTAAGTGCCAGTAATATAATTTGGCTATTGAAACCTTTTTAGAACTAAATTGTTGCCAATGATGTAGAAAAATCAAAACCGGCGTTGATTTTTTCGCAACGGAGTGTATACAGGGTTTAAGGGTCACATGATACGAGAACAAGCGACACTTAAAGCCTGCGACATTTAAACATGCTTCATTTAAACAATGCGATACTCAAACACGGGTCTTTTAAACTCGCGACACTCAAACACGGGTCTTTTAAACTCGCGACACTCAAACACGGGTCTTTTAAACTCACGACACTCAAAAACGGGACTTTTAAACTCGCGACACTCAAACACGGGTCTTTTAAACTCGCGACACTCAAACACGGGTCTTTTAAACCCGCGACGCGCAATCACACATTTATTTTCTATATCTAATCAGTTGTTATAATATTGTTGTATATTTCGGGTACTATATACTTACATATATGATATAACATTTTAAAAGAAGCGTGTTTTTTGTTTATATGATTTTTAATAATATTTTTATATCTTGTATTTAATTAATATCTTGTTTCAAGGAACTATCGTAAGGGCCTCGCTGGAAGTCTTATTAGTGGTTGCAAACGTTGTTATTTTAACCGTAAACCACTGTTGTCTCTTCCTATTTATTTATTTATTTACATAACATTTAATACCTCTTCCCTACGACATATATAAACTTAATTAAGTTTTTCTGTATACCGTCTCAAGTTCTGTGTTCAAGTGTGTTAGTTATCTAGTTGTTTCGCAGTTAAACTTCACAGTTATATTATCTATATATATAAATAGACAGCTTTATTGTTAGTCTTAGCGAGACTTACAAAATAGCTCTCCATTTAAATGTAAAAACAGCTCGACCAGTTTGAATAATTTCTTTTATTTTATTCGCTCTAATACAGGGAAGGTTTACAAATAAATAAATTTAGATAAACATTGAGCTTGAAAAGTGAAAAATTCTTTTTCTACCTTTTACTGTTAATTACTTTTAATAGATGGCGTTCGTGACGGCTTGTCTAACAGACGTGTTGTTATACAAAACTGTCGTTTCTTTTGTGCGATATTGATAAGTATTGCATATTTAATACTAACATACCAGGAGAAGATAAATAGAGGGGAATATAAATTAGTGAAACGAAGTTCACCGCCATCTAGTATTTTATAATTTTTCTCATTCGAATCTTGTACTTGTGTATATAAATTGTGAACGATGGGAAATGTGTCGTGACCCAATATGCGGGTTCGTGTGGGTAGGTAGCCAATATGGATATTACATATTTTATCCGTGGCCTTACCGAGTGGCGAATTGCTACAAGAATGTAGGATCTGTACGGAAGTGACTTTAATATTAATTTTTTTTTATATACTTTCACGCCTATCCCCCGCAGGGGTTGGTAGAGACCACAAAGCTCCGTCCGCTACCAATCGACGAAACAGCTCTCCATTAGTCGCTTTTCGCCCTCGTGAGCATCAGGACGTGACGGGTTGCGAACCACGTCGCCATCATTTTTCAACAGATTAGGTATATTAAATTCGTCTTTAGTGAATCCCACGAGGTAAGGCACTATAGTACCCGGGGCAACCCGATCCCACGACGGTCGGCACGCTTACGACTAAGTTCGCCCCTAGCCACGCATCCATTGGCGCGGCAGACCGTGGATTGGCGGAGAGGAAGGGAAAGGATAGAGAAGAAAGGAAAGGAAATGCGGATTGGAGGGAGGGGGGTTACCAGACTCGGAATAAATATTTATAAATCCTAAATATTTATTCCGCTGCGGGGATCGAACTCGCGACCATTGACTCCTCGGGCGGAAGGCCCCGCCACTGAGCCAGTCGGTCGTCATTTAATATTAATATAAGGAAATAATTTGTCATGTTATCCAGATTGCTGGCTGGACGCTTCAACGACTACAACAGCGTGTCAGCCGTACTGCTACGGGATTTGTAGGTGGCTTCTTCAAATAAAAATCTTCAAAATGATATTAATTTATTCTTGCGTTTCATTGTATGTTTATATAATATCTTATACTTTGTTAACACTTCACACTTTACATTTTATATCTCAATATATATATTATAATTTCAATGTTTTGTGCCGGACGGGTGACATGTCTATCCTAAAAACGTCAGTCGAACTAAAGCATTTTATTTTTAAAACAATTTATTTCTTTTTCATTTTAAATTTGAATATAACGAATGTAAAAAAACGAATGTAATAAAATATTAAAGGTTTTAATGCATTAGTGATACATTTATGAATGTATCAATACACTAGCTACAAGAGCAACTACGTCAGTTGTCGATAGTCTGAAGAAGCCATACCTGAAATCAATCATGGGCTCGCGAGAAAATATATACGCGTAATAACTAGACACGGTCATATATATATATATATATATATATATATATATATATATATATATATATATATATATATATATATATATATATATATATATATATATATATATATATATATATATATTTGTGCTAGGCAGAGTCTGCATGGAGGAGGAAACGGCCGCTCACATCGTGCTTCTGTGCAGGGGAATAGCCAATTAGCCTGCCTATCCGGACATCTGGATGAACTCGGGTCTCTCAATTGTAGAATTCGGCCCCTTACACCATCTGACATCTGGCTGGTGTGGAATCTTCATCATCATCAATTTTGGTAGCGGCAATATACTGCTAGAAATAGGCCAAAGTGTGCCATTTTTGCCTATATTCGATCATATATTTGCCAGTTTTTTGCCAGCCATTATTCAGAAGCAAACGGCGTCTACTTTAAATTTTAATGGGATAAGAAGGCAAACGAGCAGGCGTGTCGCTCATGTCGTGATGGAAAGCAATCAACGTCGCCTCTTTCTTTTTTATTTTGTTAATTAAAGCGACAATATGGCCCTCATTTAATCCCTCCATCTTGAGAAGTAAGGAATGACTAAAAACCAGCACTCTCTGAGACTTTAATCATAGACAACATATTGCTGAGCCTTTTGCTGGAAAAGTGTAATTTTTGATTTTTCGTTACTTATTTCAAATATTAAGATTTTTGGCAATATAATGTTTTTATTTTATTTATTTATTTATTTTTATAAATATCCGCAATGCCATAGGCACTGAAGAATTGCTGGCCTTTAAGAATAGTGTAGGCTTGTTTTTGAAACACCGCAGGAGGTAAATGGTTCTATGGGGTAGTGGGTAGTTTATGTAGGCCGTATGCCGTGACAGTATATAGAAAAAACTAATTTTTTCTGTATACTGTGACGGCAGCAGGCAGCAGTATATGAGTAATACAAAAAAACTAAGTTTTTCTGTATACCGTCTCTCTATGCTGTGATTTGATGTTTGTAAATGCATTAGTTTCCATTGCGTTTGTAGTGTAGTTAACGTAAGATTATTTACCATAAGATAACAAGTATGCTAGTTTGACTTCTCATACTATTATACAAAAAGCATCGATCTTTATTTGAACATAATGTCTCTTCCGAAATATTTTGTTCCAAATCGCTTTTAGATATTTTTATTTAGCCGCAGGCGCTGAGGTAATGGAAGGGCGGGCACGAGCGTCATGCTGTACCACCGACATCTCATTTGTTGCGTCTCGAATACCGTAATAGCATATTTCAGCGTGATTGATGGATAGAGTGGAGCTTTACCCGCATTTGTTTTCACGTCAAATTAAGTATCTCTTGTGCTTCGAACTTGTTTGAGCTTTAAGTAGTCTCTATCTTTAGAAGTTCTTAGTTTAAAAAAGGCAGATTTTAACCTGTTGAGGCACGGCTGAATTTTGCATAAAGCTGTTTTTCTGTACGGCAGATGTGGAGACAAAACAAGTATGAAACAATATACGGAAATGATTATTTGTTTTAAAAGGTTAACTAGTTTGTTACTAGAGTGCGTAACTATATTGGCGCATTTTTCAGGAAGATGACATCCGCTAAAGCCACCATAGTCAGAAAGAAGGCGCGTCAGTCAGAAAGAAGATATCCGAGAAAACCTATATATCCGATATAGTGGTGCATTGTCATAAAGAGAACATTCGCGAGAGAGTAAAATAGAACAATCAGTATTTTTGCATATATATTACCAATTTTTATTTTAATGTATGAAGTAATTAATCCAGCGTGTAAATATTATTATATCCATCGTGTAAAATAGAACAGTCAGTAGATCTTTGTATATAGTACTTATTTTTATTTTAAGGTATGAAGTGACTAATCCAGCGTGTAAATATAACGATATCCGTCGCGTAAAATAGAACATTCAGTAGATTTTTGTATATACTACTAATTTTTATTTTAATGTATGATATTATTAATCCAGCGTGTAAATATTATTATATACGTCGTGTAAAATAGAACAGTCAGTAGATCTTTGTATATAGTTCTTATTTTTATTTTAATGTATGAAGTGAGCAATCCAGCGTGTAAATGAACAGTCAGTAGATCTTTGTAAAAATTAATTTTTATTTTAATGTATGGTGTGATTAATTCAGCGTGTAAATATTATTATATCCGTCGTAAAATAGAACAGTCGTTATTAAATTCTTAAGATATCAACGTGTTATTGTGTCCGTTCTCGCGTATAGAACTTAATCACTTAGTGGTGCGTGTTCCACGGTCCCCTGTTCCATATTCCGCAGCATACGGGCTCTCAGGTCTGATTGGCGGGGCATATTGTCGCCGTGGTGTCGTCTCCAACCGGTAAATTTAACAAGTATGTTATTTTCGCATTACTTTTATTAAAATATATGGGACTATATCTTTTATTGTCTTTTAATTTTTTTATACGAAAGGAAGGCAAATAAGCAGGCGTGTCGATTGATGAAAAGCAATCAATGTCACTCAAACACCACGGAAAACATACCTTGACCAAATTGCCAGAGTTTTTAAGAAAGGTCAGATTAAGTGTATCCTTAACAGGCGGGTTTGCATGAGGAGAGTTATTAGTGTGGAGGAAGCAAGGAAAGTATGCCGAGATCGTAGAAGATAGAGATCTGTGGTCTCTGTCTACCCCTACGCAAGATAAGCGTGACGATATGTATGCATGTAAAGGCGACTATAATAAAATTAAAATAAAAACATGGTACTGAAATAATTAAATAAAAATTAGATCAAAGGACACAACTTTTCCCGCAAAAATAAATAAAATATTTATTTTTGCATTTGCCAAAACTTTTATTGATTCAATTAGTTTATTGCATACACGATCGTAATATTTTAAAGTATCTTGTCGTGTAGTCTCTGTTTCATTCCGGCATATATTTCATTCTCCCGTCGTCGCGTGCGTGACCCTATTCTATTAGCGGATATGCCCATATATGTAGCGATGCTTGAATAGGCTACATTTCTGGAGAACCAGACATTAACATCTGCGATACAAATTAGTGGATAGTTAAACAGATAGATAGATAGATAACTTGTTTATTCAAGGCACAATACAGACAACATCAAAAGTAACAATCAAAATAAAAAATTAAGCTATAAATTAGAATAAAGTACTACACAAATCTCCGAAATAACTTAAAAATTAATAAATGTTAATTTAAAGTAATTTCACGTTAAGAGTTGTCTTCCGTAGAGTCTACTATACCTGATGATGCCTCATGTTGAGGGGAAATACGTGTTGTATACATTGTGAAAAAGTGGTGGTGTGTGTTTGCTGTTGTTGATAGTAGTTGGGAAGTAGAGAATTGCTGACGGCCGTTTTTTCGGTAAGTATTAATTTGAGTTCCCCCTAAATCCACCTCTTCCAATAAAACACACATTATAACTTTTCTACTTTTGTTTGCTGGTCGTGTATCTTAGCGAAGTAACAATTCTTACTGTCCACATAGTAATGGATTTCCGAATAGTAACGCCTGATTCTTTTAATCAATTGAGATGTTCTTGTTTTATTTGTTTATGCTTATAACTATCGGGACGTATGTCTTTATACCTACTGCTGAAATCGCGGTATCGAAGTTCTTAACTCGAAACTACATCGCGATATTGTTCCAGAATAATGACGTAGTAACACTGACCGTTAGCATCGTTTTGATTGAGATGTAGAGCCGTGTCTGTGGCGGGATAGAGAATCCAACTATTTATCTATGACGCACTCAAATAATTGAATGATGTAGTTTCTATTATTTGAGATTTGTAATGGATAGTTTATTGTAATAAACCAAATTAATAACTACAATTATCGCCATTGTAGTGGTAGAGTCACGCTGCAGGCGAATACTTTGTCAATAATGGTATATTATTTGTCTGTAGCATGAATGGGCCGACTTCCCCGGGGAAGTACCATACTCCCGTAGAAAATCGGCGTCTGAGTGGTAGCTTAGCTACCGCGCTTCGTTCGGTGAGCGGTTAAGTTCCGGAGGCCCATCCTCTCCCCCCTCTCCCTCCCATAAATACACTTTCTTTAAAGGCCGGCGACGCTTCTGCATTGCATATGCCACTGAGGATTTTTAAGAGCGTCGTTTATTGCTTTCCATCAGGTAATACGCCTGCTCGTTTGCCTTCATATTCCATAAAAAAATCGCACTGTAACAGTCTCGTGTATAAGAAATGCGTCTATATAATGGCGGATTAACGTTAAGGACAGGGTTTTCGACACTGGCCTGTTTTTGGGGGGCCTCCAAATGAACAAATTTAAAAATATGCTTAGTACCTACCAAAGGCCTACCCCTTTGGTAGGTACTAAGCATATTTTTAAATGGGAGGGGGGGTAGTTTTAAAGGCGGTTTGAAGATGGAGGTTCGGTAGACACAAATAAGCCAGCACCGATGGTTTATAATTTTTAAATTAAAATTATTTTTACTACTAACCTTTCTAATGTCTGTTCCATTTTCTTAATCAAATATCATTATTTAATAATTGTTTAAAAAAATGTAATTATAATCATAACCATAGAACGCTTAGCTTTAACCCTTTTCTTGTAGTCCATATATGTCCCACTGTTGGGCACTGGCCTTCCCATTACTGGTATGGTCATTTACCCATGAAGGCAGATTGGCGGGGAATTTATTTAAATACACTACCATTTCATATGTTTGTCGAATTTGGAAGTCGAAGAAGTTTTTTTTATATAAATTGTCTTCTGTTCGGGTAATTTGATTAAATTGAATTACAAAACCTTGCGGAGCTGTCACCGCTGGTGACATGACATGGTGACGTCGAGGTAAGAAATGGAGACGTTGACATTTATTGGGATTACGAACGGTAGTAAAATATTTACTTTGTTTTGTTAATAGTACGTACATATCGTCACGCCTGTTTCCCGTAGGGGTAGACAGAGACCACAGATCTCCATCCGCTACGTCCCCGGCACACCTTCCTTGCTTAATCCACACTCATACATCTTTTCATCCACCCTTCTTCTCACATTCATCGTAGCGGAACGGCTGTCCGTTAGTCGCTTCTCGTTTTTGTTAATCATCAAACGATAAACTCATTATAAAACATACATACATACATACATATGGACCATACGCCTGTCTCCCGTAGAGGTAGGCAGAGACGACAGATCTCCATCCGCTACGATCGCGGCATATTTCCTTCTTCTACTATTACTACTTTTTAAAACACTTCATTAAAATAAATAAATGAATTGCACAACTCTTCTTTATGTAAAGAAAGTTAATTCTATTCTTTTTTTTTACCGTATAGCAGGCAAACGAGCAAACGGATCCACTGGTGGTTGAACTATATGATCACCGACGCGCATAGACATCCGCATCCGCCCGGAGGCCTCTCCAATGCGTTGCTGACCTTTAATGACCACATACGCTCGTGTCTTTGCTGCTCTCGTATTGTATTAACATATATGGGAACACTGTGTTGGTGGTAAATAGGTTTTTGTAGTGGTAGAGCTATACTGCAGACGAATACTTTGTCAGGAATGGCATATTATTTGTCTGCAGCATGAATGGGCCGGGTCGCCCGGGGAATTACCACACTCAAGCAGAAAACCGGCGTCTGAGTGGTAGCTTAGCTACCGCCCTTCGTCCGGTGAGCGGTTAGTTCTGGAGGCTCAATCCATAATGAAAATAGCATAAGCATTGCCGGACTTTCGTTAAGGACCGGCAACGCTTGTGCACTGCCTATGGCACTGTGGATGTTTATGGGGGCGTTGATTGCTTCCATCAAGTGACATGTCTGCTCGTTTGCCTTTCTACCCCATTAAGAAATGTGGTTGAGAGGAGAAGGGAATATAGGGACGACGTGGTTACCATTTTTAATAAATGAAATAATATTTATAAAAATGATATTTGGTGTCTCCATTATTCTTTATTTCGTAACTCCTAGTGGAGCACTAAGTGGATTGCATTCGGCTGTCACGTAGCGAGCTGACGCATATGGCGGCCAGTTTTCGGGCCAGAGTTTAGACAACGCGGACATTCGACAAATATTGGCTTGTTGGTGTCATCACAAGCGAGTGAAATCCAGTTTTATTAAAAACCAGTTTCAACTTATAGCAGCAACAGAACATTGTTACGAAATATGTATTAACGATCAAGTATTTTGTCAAAGTTACCTGATGGAAAGCAATCAACGCCACCTATAGACATCCGCATTATACAAGCATTGCCGGCCTCTAAGAAGAGTGTGCCCTTATTTTCTGAAGGTTCCAATCTTTCTCTTTCACACAACCGCGTACAAGTAATAAGGATAGAAAATGTTGCTTAGTTACCAATGAATTAATCGCCTGATGAAAAGCAATCAACGCCGCCCATAGACAACTGCGACACCGCAGGAGTCACGGAAGCGTTGCCGGCCTTTCATGTATGTGTAGGCTTGGTTTCTGAAGGTGCCAATGTCGTATCGGTTCGGAAAGACCGCCGAGGGTAGCTGGTTCCACAAACTGGTGGTGCGTAGAAAAAAATTACGAGAGAAACTCACCGTAGTAGATCGCCACTCATCCAGAGGGTGGGGATGAAACTTTACAAATAATTTAAAATTACCGTTGGTGGCTTGTTTTTGAAGGCTTCAGTGTTTCTTACTAAAGACGCCTCAACAGATACGATGATGATAATAGATGTGAGGATGCAAGAAAAAGCCAACGTATCCACTTTGGATTTTCTTGCATTTTGACTGTACCTTGTTTTACCTGTACCGTTGATTTCATACAGTACCAGTAGGTACAGTCAGCGTCGATCCTCGCAGTTTATTCAAACTGATGACGTAAGCAATACAGCGTCAGGGTCCGGTGAGGTGGCAATCTGCACCGAGTGCCGGTAATGAATTGGCCTGCCTATGATTGATATGGTCCCCGCGTCATCCGCTAATGGCCGCGGCTGACGCACTGTACCGGTGAAACGCTCAACATTCTAAACGCGTTTTAATTTTATTTGTATCGTATATTTATTATATAACGAAGGATTTGGCTCAGCGACGGGGCCCTCCACCCGCCGAGCCAGTGGTCGCGGGTTCGATCCCCACATCGGAATAAATATATTTATGAATTTATAAATATTTATTCCGAGTCTGGTAACCCCCTTAATCCGCATTTCCTTTCCTGTCCTTTCCTTTCTTTTCTATCCTTCCTCTCCGCCAATCCACGGTCTGCCGTGCCAATGGATGCGTGGCTACGGGCGAGCTTAGTCGCAAGCGTGCCGACCGTCCCGAGATCGGGCTCTCCCGGGTACTATGTTGCCTTACCTCAGCATGCGAGGCTCTGCTGGGACTGACCCCCATCCTCCCTTGTGTCTCACGGGATACAGTAAGATGAATTTTAATATACCTAATTTGTTGAAAAAATTACGGCGACGTGGTTCACCACCCTTATTCCCATGAGGGCGAGAAGCAACTAATGGAGAGCCGTTTCGCTGTGATGAATGTAAGAGGAAGAATGGATAAAAGGATGGATGAGTGTGGAGGAAGGCTGTTTTGTGTGTGTTTGCTGGGATCATAGCGGATGGAGCTCTGTGGTCTCTTCCAACCCCTGCGGGGGATAGGCGTGAATATATAAAAAAATGTTATTTATATATATTTATGTAGCCAACGGTACGTTGCTTTTTTAATAGCAGAGTTGGAAAACGAACGTGCGGATCACTCAGTTGTAACTGATTATCATCGCCCATGGACATCCGTAACGCTAAAGACGTCTCTGATGCGTTGCCGGTCTCTTGCAAATACATAAGCTCGTCTCTTGAATGCCCCTAAGTCGTATTTAATAGTGGTAGAGCCACGCTGCAGACGAATACTTTGTCAAGAATGGCATAATATTGTTTTTGTTCAAAATGGTTTGGGCATATAGAGAGGATGGATGAAAGACGATTGGCGAAAGAAATTTACATTGAGAATGTGGATGGAAGGGCCGGAAGAGGAAGACCACGAAAAATGTACCTTGGCCAAATTGCTGAACTTTTTAAGAAAGACCAGGTCAAGAGTACCCTCAACCGGTGGGTTTACATGAGGAGAATAATGAGTGTGGATGAAGCAAGGGAAGTATGCCGAGATCGTCGCAGATGGAGATCTGTGGTCTCTGCCTACCTCTACGGGAGACAGGCGTGACGATATGTATGTATGTATATGTTTGTTCAAAATAGTAATACGGAGTAAATATGTAAAATAAATGTTACAGATTTTGTTCCGAAAGTTTGTATTCATATGATTTTTTAAATTGTAGATTATAATATGTTATTATTAATGTTATGATTTTTTAGTGAATAGAATTGCTCATATGGATTTATTAAAATGAATCTTTGGATATAGCGGAGCGAAAGTCACAGCAGTTATTTTGTGCAGTGCGTAGCTTACATTACAATATATCTGAACGCATTTCATTACGTAATGAAATATGATCGGCACGCGCTGATTTGGAAAAGACGTTTAGCTCGGTCCCTCTTCTTATTCGAGGGTGTTATCTGTTGTCTAAATATTGATCAATTTTTAATGTTCCTCAATGTATGAAGATGTTTTGATTCAATAAATTTATATTTGTCATCGGATTTTTAGCACAGGCATAGCGTGGCATTTGAACTTTTGATCCAACCTTCTGCTAGCCTTGTTTAAAAATAACTGTTTGTCTTTTGTTCAAAAGACCAGCTGATAGTATTATAATTATGATTAATATTAAGTAGAGTCTGTATAACGCACAAATGTATGTATTCTCTACCAACTCGGCATTAAGACCTGACATACTAACTTATTTATTCACCCGATTTAAACGCGCGCCCGAAAAGACGACGCCCGCGTAACGTGTTACACGATCCGGACGACGAAACAGCGTCGTTCGGATCCACTCACGACACCAACACTCACACGCACCTCGGCTCTAGCCGAGCACGTAGAGTAGGGAACATTTCTACACCGGCCGCTTACACGAGATTCTCTCACGTACCCGGTCGGTTCTCACCCCCTAGACCTTAGGGTCTATGGGACTAATAGGGACTATAGTTACTAAAGTTCAATCCTCCCCTACATGTTTAACGTAGAATCATGACGAGTTTAAAATCAGCACACACACATATGTGTACCTCCGACACGGCGTCAGGCCGATGGAGTCTGCGATTTGCGCAGGTTCCCAATTATATTATATAATTGTATTTCAGGTTCCCAATTATATTATATATTATATTATATAATTGTATTATACAATATTATACTTGGCCCTGAATACGATAAAGCTGTTAAAGCCAATAGGCTACCAGCATTAACATCTTCGAATCCAATAATACTAACTTATTTCGGATACATTATGCGAGGAGATGATAATTTGGAAAAAAACAGTCTTCGTTAGCAATACCAAAGGGAAGAAAACACGAGGGCGGTTGCCCAAAAGGATATTCTGACCAAGTAAAGGAATCCACATTCTCTTCCAATTTTAGCAGATGGTGATGGCTAATTTAGATCGAAACCAATGGAGACAGGTAGTTTTTGAGGGGTTCCAGTGACCGTAATCCTCAGTAATGAAGTACCGATTAATGCAGAAGAATTACTGTGTACGTTGTTAAAAAATGCTTTTTTGTTTTTATGGGATTGGAAGGCAAACGAGCAGGCGTGTCACCCGATGGATAGGCAATTAACGCCGCCTATAGATAGCCGCAGTGCCATGGCCATTGCAAAAGCGTTACGGACCGCTGGAGTCAGCCGGTTCTACAGGATAATGGTGCGTGAAAAATCGTACTGGATCGCCACTCATCCAGATGGTGCGGATGAAACTTTTCGTTATCACAAATTACGCGGATCTTTTTTTCATTTTTTTAACAGTCCATATGTTCCACTGCTGAGCACGGGCCTCTCCATTTCTTGAGGAACGGACTTTAACTAACCACGCTTGTCCAATGCGGATTGGCGGGGTTACCAGACCAGACTTGGAATAAATATTTGTAATCCATACATATATTTATTCCGATACGAGGATTGAATGCGCGACCATTGACTCCACAACGTAGGGCCCCGCCGCTGAGCCAATTGGTCGTCAAGAATGCGGATCTTTAGTACGTTTAATTGTTTGTCCTTTAAAATTTTTTTAAAATTTTTTATACTTTAAAAAGTAGGTTCTTTTATATACGGGTTGTGAGAAAACATCTGATTTGATTGTATTCGATCGATTGATGGTTTATATCATATTTTTTTAAACAACTTTAGCGCAGCCCATCACATTGTTGGCGTAAAGGCCGCTGCGAACGAGTGGGTCGCCCGCGGGCTTCCGAGATTGGAATATGCAAATACACGCCCGACTAACTTACACAACTGCTATCACTAGTTTAACGTGTAACGGAACGGGGGTGGTGTGGAACGCTTTATTTACATAGCCTGTAAAAGTGGACGTGCCTGTAAGTTTGTATTGGTATACAAAAAGTATAAGGCTATTTCACTTAATAGCCGGGGTCTGAGTGGTAGCTTGACTATCGCGCTTAGTACGGTGAGCGCTTTGAGTTCCGGAGGCCCAACACCCTCCCCTTCCCACTCCCCCTCCCACTCCCATAATTTCACTTTAATCACATGCTTGTATAATTTTTATGCAATTCTGCGGGTAGTTACGTGATCGTGAAGGTAGTACGAGCGTTGATTGCACTCGTATAGAGTGGCCGTGTAAATCAGTTAGCGAAGCTTGCTCTACGCGACGACGCTGTAATGCGGTTTGAGCGGGTACGCTTCTGTTTAGCTACCGATACCCTATCAGGGTTGTCACAATCAACTTTTTTTATATTCTTTATTGTACACCAAAAACAAAGTTATACAATTATTGATTATAATATTTATATAAAATTGGCGGTCTTATCGCTAATAACGATTTGTTCTCGAGAAAAAGATAATTTGATGTAGGTTGGTGATACATTATAATGATAGAGAAGAAAGTTAAAAAAATATTAATAAACTAAGATAATTTATTACTAATAAATTAAGCAAATATATAAGCATATACATTCACACACACACACACATACACATTATATATATATATATATATATATATATATATATATATATATATATATATATATATATATATATATATATATATATATATATATATACAAATTGACAAACTTAATTACAAATTGGCTGACCACATTCGTCGAATAATCTTAAAAAGACCGAGTAGACGAGTGATGGAGTGGAGACCACGTCTTGTTAAGCGTAGTGTGGAACGCCATCCAGTGGGCTAGATGGTGCGACGATCTGCGCAGGGCGGCTGGCAGAAACTGGATGCGTGAAGCCAAAGATGGGATTTTAGATCGAACAAGGGATTTTCTTGTTTCACTGCCCAATATTACCTTATTTTTGTGCTAGGGCCTCCCCATTTTTTAAGGAACAGACATTAACCCACTACGCTTGTGCAATGCGGATTGACAGAGCAACTAGACTCGGAATAAATATCTTCAGACCATACATATATTACTTTCGGTGTGGGGATCATTTACATCATAGGCGGCATCTGTCAGTAGTAATGTACTAATGTCATGTAATTTGATTTGATTGAAGATACGCCAAATAGCGCAGGCGAAATGCTCGCTTTTCTAACCAAGGATCGTGGGTTGTATTTGTACACAAATTCTGGATGTTTATCCTTGTAATACAAGCAGTACACGAAATCCCAGTGTGGGGAGCGCGAAGTAATAGCAGTACTAGTGATATCGTTTATTTTAAGTAAGTTTTATAATTATATTTTACATCACCATACTCCTGTTGTTAGGTTTGATCCCGTTTACATGAACATAGTCGGTTTGTGCCAACCCTACGACATTCCGTTCGTAGCCTAAAGGGTTTTGTTCCCCGACAAATTGTCGCTTAAAAACAATGTTATTAAACAAACCGCGGTCTGATGCGTTTTGCGATCCCATAAATATTAAACAGATAGCAGGCGGAGGGGCTAGGGGGCAACGGGGATCAGGAAATAGCTTTCGTGTGATTCATTTTACCTTTCCCTGACGGTAGGCTAATGAAAACACTTTTTGCTTTTTCTTTAATGGCAATTTATTACAAATAATTATACCAGTGTCAAGTAAAATATAATAACATCGAGTATCTTGAAATGTACTAATCCGTTTTTTACGTCACGTCTTGACAAAATGGTGGCTATTCTACCAAAACCTTCTATGGACTTTTAGGGTCAACTTAAAAAGTTACTATACACGCATTTCTTTTATATCATTCCACTTATACGCCTCAATCGAACTATGTTATACAATACGTC
This sequence comes from Baronia brevicornis, assembly GCA_031353405.1. Lineage (NCBI taxonomy): Eukaryota > Metazoa > Arthropoda > Insecta > Lepidoptera > Papilionidae > Baronia > Baronia brevicornis. The sequence goes on along the minus strand of JASFAT010002824.1, from coordinate 611,747 downwards.
ACAACAATTAAAAAATGTTATTGATACATACATACATTGATACATATTGTCACGCCTGTTTTCAGTAGGGGTAGGCAGAGACTATAGATCTCTATCCGCTACGATCCCGGCTTGCTTCCTCTACACTCATCCATCTTTTCATGCATCCTCCCTCTCACATTCATCGTCGCTTCTCCCCCTCATGGGAATCAGGACGTGACGGGTGGCGAATCCTCGGAATTTTTTTAACTAATAAACGATTATACAATTACACAAAAACATAGCAACACACACACACATTAAATTATTAACCTGAAGTAAAAGGGATCTGGGCCTAGCAAAAACCAGTAAGGTATACTGGTCTCACAATTATTTCATTGTAATGTCTATTAATAAAATGAAATGAAATAAATTTCCTCCTCTTTCCCTTATCTTCCTTTCCATCTCATATTACTTCTTCTTCTTCTCTTCTCCGACGGATCTCTAATGCATGCTACAGTGTAATCATGATTTTCGGTGGCTGATTACTATCAGGTGATACGCTTGATTTCCTGTCGCCTCCATGATAAAGTATTTTATTTTCAATATATCAACAACCGAATGGATCACATTCAATAACTCTTCCATGCCATTTGATGGGGAAAAACATTGGGCATTAGGCGTTCGTATCTTTTCGTTAATGCCCTGACGTACACGCTCTTCGCTCGTACGAATGTCGGAATCAATGCGCCTCCATAAGCCATTAGCAGGTGAAAGGGTGATAAGGCGAAGCTCTATCATTTCATGAGCTCCTTCCCTAAACATATTTTGTACATACATACATATCATCGCACCTGTTTCCCATAGCGGTAGCAGAGATCACAGATCTCCATCTGCTACGATATCGGCACATTGTCTTTGCTTCCTCGAGACTCATCACTTTCTTCATACAAGTTCGCCGGTTAAGGGTACTCTTAACCTGGCCTTTCTTGAAAACTTCGGCAGTTTGATCAAGGTATGTTTTCTTTGGTCTTCCCCGACGACCGACCGACCCTTCCGTCCACATCTACAACGTAATTCATCCTTCATCCATCTTCTATATGAATATTTATATCCTATACATATTTTGTGTTTGAGTAGTATATCAGTGTTATACAAGATGGCGCTGTACGGAAGTTGGCTTCCTTACAACACGCACTTCCTTAACTCGCGCGATGTGCGTTAGTGATTTCTTGTGGTCAGATTCATTAAATTCAGTCCAATAAAAGTAGTTATAATATAAAAAATACTTTTAAATGTGTCCATTTCGTATCGAGTGAAGCGATCCCTACTTCTTGTAGTTTCAAATGTATGTGTGTAATGTATTATGTAGAAATTCTTTGCTATATTCATAACAAAGTATTTTTAGCTATTCTACTTGTGCTTTGTGATTCTTGCAAAAACATAGCGAAATTTCAAGTTTCTCAAGACAAAACGCGTGAGGAGGAGACATCATTATTATATCGTGACTTTTTGAGTAAGTAAAAGTCTATAGAATGTTTTGGTAGAATGACCACCATTTTATCAAGGCGTAACGTGATGAGCTGACTGGTACATATCAAGACGCTTGATATTATTGTATTGTTACATCTGCTGCTGATTATGCGCGCCATCTGGCGGAGAGTGGGAGTCCCAATGGTTCGAGAACTTTCCATTAGTATCAAGTATTCCGGCGTTATACAGGAACGTTCTAGGCCTGGCTTAAGGAAACTTCCACGTCCGACGATATAAATAGCGAGTGGTTGGAAATGGGTTGGCTTTCTTTTTTACGAAAGAGATTTTACTGCGAACACTAAGAGATTTAAATGCGAATACTGAGTTTGTGCTACGAACCCTAGAACGTAACAGTATTTTACTTGACACTGGCATAATAGTTATAATAAATAAAAAAAAATGAAAAGTGAGTGCTCCCCTTTAACACGAGTTTTTAGAATTCGAAAATTTGAAACGGTGCGCGGCGAAACTTCGCAATCGGCCGTAACTCGCGTGCTCAGTGATTCGGTTGGAGGCGATAAGGTCCGCGAATGACTCCCGCCAACTATTCCTCGGTTTGGCGGATCGTTCACGATTGACCTCTCCGCCGCGAGGTCGCTACGTTTTGTAATGGGGATCGCTGGTTGTGGAAGTGTTCATTTAGTGACTTTTAAGACTAAAGAAAGCTAAACCCTTTTACTTAGTTACAATGGTAGATCCACTCTGCAGACGAATACTTTGTCAAGAATTGAATAATATTTGTCTGTTGCATGAATTGGCCGGCTGGTCCGGGGAAGTACCACACTCAAGCAGAAAACCGGCGTCTGAGTGGTAGCTTAGCTACCGTGCTTCGAACGGTGAGGGGCTGAGTTTAGGTGGCCCAACACCCGCTCATCAAAAATCCCCCTCCCATAAAAGGTCCGCAACGCTTGCGCACTACCTATGGTACTGCGATGTTTATGGGCGGCGTTGATTGCTTTCCATTAGGTGACACGCCTGATCGTTTGCCTTGCTATCCTTAAAAAAAATGAATAAGTGAAATCCTAGTGTATTGAAGTGAATATTTTATGTAAGTGTAAAGAAAACAATAACTTAGTGTGAGTTCCTTAATAGAGACTATAAGAAAAGTGTTACGGTGTACTCGTTAAAACTTTTATTTCTTAATTATACTCTATATATCAAGTTAATTTAAAAAGAAATTACCCATTAGCCCATATCTAGATTTTAATTATAATGAGAAAATCTACAATAGTAGAGTAATGGCTGGGGGTGGCTGAAGTCGGGGTATATATATATATATATATATATATATATATATATATATATATATATATATATATATATATATATATATATATATAATTATATAAGTAGATAAAACTTTAATTTTATGCGAAGAAATACAGACACAGTGTGCATGTGCAGCAAGTCAGCACATAAGCTCGGGATTCCCCGTGAGATGTACACAGCGCACGTGTTCAAACACAGTAGCATTTAGTAGAGTGCGATAAAAACAAAATATATATATATATATATATATATATATATATATATATATATATATATATATATATATAATTGAGATCTATGGTTGTATCTAGGCAATATCGCCGAAACGAAGAAATCAAGTAAAAGAACAATGGTCTGTAGGAATGTGAGGCGTGGTATCATCTTGTCGAAGACATGTGCTTGTAGTGAAGGCAGGATGTTCTCTCAATAATTATTTACTGGTTATTCGACCTATAACCTACATCTGCTACCGCGCAACCTGTATATGTAAATGTGCGCGAAAGGAACAAGCAATTTTTCTATATAGAAGGGTTCGTAGAGTGGGGGGGGGTTCGTGTCGGCATAAGTCATTAACTTGCCACCGCCCGTAATTAGTAGACGCAAACGGAAAAGTTGGGAGCCATCGTTAATACAGCCGTTTATCTGGCCACTGGCGCGAGAGAGTCCCGTGATTTGTGCTCCCCTCGCTATCCTCATTGACTCTCGATGGAAATTATTACTTATATTAATTTTATGAAAAGTCCTCTATATCATATGAAAAGTCAGAATGTGTCAAAAACGGCCCGACTGGTGGTTCATCAGGGGGTGCTTGTTCCGACGCTTATATACGGTAGTGAAAGTTGGGTTTGGCAGAAGAAGCATGAAAGCAGACTGAATGCGGTGGAAATGAGAGCATTAAGAAGTATGTGTGGTGTAACCTTGAATGATAGAATAAGAAATGAAGATATAAGAGAGCGATGTGGAGTAAAAGAAGGTGTTGTGACAAAAGTAGAAAAAGGGATGCTTAGATGGTTTGGACATATAGAGAGGATGGATGAAAGACGACTGGCAAAAGAAATTTACCTTGCGAATGTGGATGGAAGGGCCGGAAGAGGAAGACCACGAAAAACGTACCTTGACCAGATTGCTGAACTTTTTAAGAAACGCCAGGTCAAGAGTACCCTCAACCGGCGGGCTTGCATGAGGAGAATAATGAGTGTGGAGGAAGCAAGGGAAGTATGCCGGGATCGTAGCAGATGGAGATCTGTGGTCTCTGCCTACCCTTACGGGAGACGGGCGTGACGATATGTATGTATGTATGTATATTAATTTTAAAATAACATAGTTACGTAACGTTTTATGTGGGAATATAGACGGATGCTCGCTATTAGCTGGACTCAAAGGGTGGTCGATGACGAGGTTTTCCGACAAGCGAGTACGGGCGCGTTTTATAATGATCTTTGTTATGATGGGCAGTGATAAAGACATACAATAAATTATTTAGTATTTTTTTTACGGGATAGGAGGGCAAACGAGCAAGCGTGTCACCTGATGGAAAGCAATCAACGCCGCCCATGGACAACCGCGACACCGCGGAATCGCGGAAGCGTTGCCGGCCTTTTAGGTATGTATAGGCTTGTTTTTTGAAGGTTCCAAAGTTTTTTTTTCTTCTTCAATATTGCCCCAGATGCCCGGGATGTCACGCCAATCTGCTTAGAACGAGAGGGGTACGTTAATGTCAAGAAACTCAGAATCCCGCATTCGAAAGAAATGTATGGACTGTAAAAAATAATATTGTTGCCTTTATCAGACTATACTATAAGTCTTAAGAACATCATCATCAAGGCATTACAGCCGCGGGTGGGCGTTAGCCTTGTCCAGTAATTGTTTCCAGTCGGATCTTCGTTTAGTTTTTTTCCATCCAGCTCCTCACACCGATTGTCCTTAAGTCGTCCTCGATTCCATCTAGCCATCTGAGCTTAGGCCTTCCGCGGCTTCTACGACCATCTGGTTTGCCGTCGAGTTGGCGTTTGGGTACTCTAGCCTCGTCCATTCGTACCACGCCTTAAGAACGTCACTCCACAAAAAAGTATCTACAAATTTTCCTCCACTAGGCCAATTATTTATATGAGAGCAACATAATAGATGTATCATTTCATTACAACACAGGCGCCGGCCAGTGGTCTACAAAAGCATCGGACCGTTACAAACAGGGTGTTTTATATCTGCGCATATTTTGAAGCAAAACAAAATACATAACCAATAACAAACAACCGAACATCATTTATCTTACGCACAATGGGACAATACAACAGTAGCGAAAGCTTTTTTCAGCACTCGCCGGATGCCGGCCGCCTGTATCCGCAAACCATCCTGTATATAAAATATATATCCTAAAAATCGCGCCGTCTCTTTCTACTGTTTTGTGTGTGAAAAGGATAGTGGTACGGTTTTAAAGTGGAAATTCGAGCGAACGATCGGGCGTGGTGGCCTTACAGGAAACAATACTCGATGGCTTAAATTAATGACTGGCCGATGTTTTCCAGGGGTTCACAACCTTTGGATCGCTCACACTTAATATAATTTATGTAATTTTGAAATCAAATCAAAGCGAAATTTCTTTAAGACAGTATAATTAAAAAGATTTTTATTATTTTTTTTTTATATTTACTGTGCCATTTGAGACGGTATAAACCGTCGAGAAGTACTAGCTAGCCATTATCCAACAGTGGAACATATATGGACTATAAAAATATATTTATTTATTGAGTAAAAAAATTGCATACACACATATTTATCATGTATTCGCCTGTATCCTGTAGGGGTAGGTAGAGATCATAGATCTTCATCTGCTACGATCTCGGCACACATGTTTTACTTCATCCACACTCATCATTCTCTTTATGCTCGCTGGTTCAGTGTACTCTTGACCTGGCCTTTCTTAAAAACTTCGACAATTTGGTCAAGGGGTATGTTTTCCGTGGTCTTCACTTACCGACCCTTCCATCCACATGTCTATATTTTGTATAATTGTCAATTTACTCTTATCAGGGTACTATTGAGCTGGCCTGCTGATCACCATGATCAGATGTCATTTACAGCGTTTTCGCTTTTTTCCTTCGATGTAAAATAACCAATTTTCATAAGGAATAATAGAAAGTTAATTGAAAATCGCAGGTAAACAGATTCTTTCAAACAAATTTCAACTTTATGTACGGACAATGGGATTACACATTCGTTCGGTAGCCTCGCATTGAAATAAACGCGTTTCCACACTAAGCCAACAACAGAGTGATTGTTGTAAATTAGGAATGGCCGCCATCGCGTTGGTACGTACGCGCAAATCGTACGTCCGGTTATCCGGTGCGTCTATGCCGGCGCCGTTCAAATTACAATGGAAGTCCAATCGCGCGCCGATCCCACTTCCGGAAGTAATAATGACTTAACGCCGCATTACTCATCCATCTCCCCGATTTGTACCTTTACGTTTAATAAATGTTCTGTAGATTTACATATATACGTACATATCGTCACGCCTGTCTCCCGTAGGTAGAGGCCACAGATCTCCAACTGCTACGATCTCGGCATACTTGGTTCGTTCACACTCATCACTCTCCTCATTCAAGCCCGCCGGTTAAGGGTACTCTTCACTTGGTCTTTCTTAAAAACTTCGGCAATATTTGATTAAAGTATGTTTTCCGTGGTCTCCCCCTACCGACCCTTCCATCCACATGTGTAGATTTTACATTTTTATAATTTTGATTTTTTTTTAGATAACAAGGCAAAACAAGCGTGTAGCCTCATTATTATTAACAGCCTGCGACCGTACACATTGCAGAACCCTACACGTTGCAGAAGCCTTGCCGAAACTCTCCAATGAAAATTGTATACATACATATCGTCACGCCTGTTCCCCGTAGGGGTAGGCAGAGACCACAAATCTCCATCCGCTACGATCCCGGCATGCCTTCCTCGCTTCGTCCACACTCGTCCATCTTTCTTCTCATATTCATCGTAGCGAAACGGCTCTCAGTTTGTTCGTCCTGGGAATCAGGACGTGACGGGTATCGAACCATGTCGCCTACATTTGTTAACAAATTAGGTTTATTAAAATTCGTCATAGTGAATCCCACGAGCTGGAAGGAAGGATGGAGGTCAGCCCCAGCAGAGACCCGCATGCTGAGGTAAGGCGCTACCGGGAGGAGCCCAATCCTGGGACGGTCGGCACGCTTGCGACTAAGGTCGTCCCTAGCCACGCATCCTTTGGCACGGCAGACCGTGGATTGGCAGAGAGGGAGGGAAAAGGATAAAGAAGGGCTGGGGAAAGGAGAATATTATTATTAAGGGGAAAGGGATACTACCGCAACGGAAGACAAGGAGTGATACGGTAGTAGCTCGGGAGGCCGGGCTCGCGCACCCGTGTACCATTACCATAACTACCGCACAGGCGGCTAGGCAAAGATACTCCCTGACCTACAAATAAAAATTAATTTACTAAAAACTCCACTTTCTAAAATTAAAGCACTTACCAAAAGGTATTGATGAATTAGAACACCCCCCCTCATCCATCAATAGATTTAGTAAGGGTAGCTTAAGCTTAGGTAATATTTTTTATGTGTAAAAAAGTTTTTGAAGCAAGAAATATAATGCTATTTTATTTTATATATATATAATAATAATATGTATTGTTTTTTGTGTTTGTATTGTTACCATCGAAAATATTATATGATAACTTATAAAGTTGTAAATTATTATATAATAGCCCATACGTACCTATATTGTATAATACAATATGCAAAACAGGTACAAGAAAGCCATAAAAGTCGTCAGATGTGACTCAGTTGGTAATAATTCAAACATGTTTGCAAAAGCGAAATATTGTTTTGACTAAATGTATTCGAACTGTCTCCAGAGGAAATAAAACCACCGGAGCATTATGCTGATAGCAATAAAATATCGACAATATAGTCAATACAGTAAAAAGATAGCGAGGACGTGAAAAATATGCGAGGGAAATGCTAATGTTGTCTGATAAAAAATAACTGAAGGCCTACACATTGTATTTACCGCGCGTCATGATTATGACAGTTGTACAGATTAAAAATGTACATACATCAAATGACGGGTGGTATTTTTTTTTATGAAAACATAACCAAGTGTGCCAGTAAGGTAAGTATCTTAAAATGTACTAGTTAGATTATCATGTAATATATTCTTTTGTGATAAAATGAGTCGCCATTTTATTCTACCAAAACCTTCTATAAACTTTTTAGTTAACTTAAAAATCTATATTATTTCGTCTATTTATATATATTTTATATCACTTCACTTATACCCCTTAATCGAACTATATTGTATAATACGTCACCACAATTAAACAATATAACTGGTAATAATATAAGATTATAAAAATGAAATAAAAACATAACGTCACTGATTTAAGTTGGCGGGAAAAGTCCCTCGCTATGTATTATTTTGACAATACAGATTAAAAATAATAAATTAGGGAAAGTGTGAAGCATTTCATTTTGATAATAAATTATGTTTGTAGCACAATCTTTAAATGTAAATAAATAAATCGTGATTTATTTTCTCACAACTTAATCCAATCAAGGCGAAAGGTGACGTGCGTAGATAACATAAAATATCATCGAACACCAGCCAGTCTTTTATCCGGGAGTGAAGACGCTTGCAAATCAATTATTTGGCGATTGCAGAGCTATCGACTTATTACCAAAGGCGGCTCTTTGTCATAAAACAATCAACTAAAACACGTTGGGGATTCACCCGTAAATCACATATCAGACGCCATTACGACGGCGTTTGACGTCATATAATCATATTTTTATTTAAGGGTGAGTTCAAATGATTGTTCATATATATTATATAACATTTTATAACTTATGCGTGTTCTTATTCTATCCTTTTATTTATGCAATAAAACCATAAAATAATTCATATTTAAGTATTTATTTAGATAGGTATAAATCATCTAAGATGTAAAACTTGTAGGTATTCATTTGATATAGGAGTACGTAAATAGAATTAGTTAAAAATATATTTTGGTGATGTAAAAAGTAAATATATTGGTTCAACAGATTTATAAATAATTCTTTTTTGCAAATTTGATGGTTAGCAGACAAAATACAGGCAAAAATAATTTTATGATTATCGAAGACCAAGCTAGGTGGCGCGCCTTGAGTGAGGCCTGAGTTGGGCCTCCGGAACTCAGCCGCTCACCGTACGAAGCGCGGTAGCTAAGGGACCGAGTCATCGTCAATGATTTACATCTACTAAGCGTCCTATGACTTCTCTTTTTTTCTAGATAGACAGATAGATAGATATATTCTTTATTGTACATCAAGTCAAAGTCGTACAATAATTGATTATAATATTAATATACAAATGGCGGTCTCATCGCTAATAGCGATTTCTTCCAGTAGCATGGACATAATGTTAAGAAGACAATTTGATGTAGTTTCGTGATACGTTATCGTTATATATCGGTAGAGAAGAAAGAAGAAAATATTAATTAACAAAGATAATAGTCATAAGGAAATATATAAGTATATACATAAACACATACACTGTCTACATATTATATTTTCATGATAGTTATATAAAGTTTATAGACAAACATGCATTAATACAGCACTAATCAACAAATCTCTCAGCACCGATCGCAAGCCGCTTAAGAGATTTCTATAATGTTCCGCGGCTCCAATCCATGCATCACGCTAATGCGACGCCGGATTTACGGCGGCAAATCGAAACGTAATGGAACACGGAGAGTTCAAATTTTATTGACGCGTTAATTTGCTACGCGACGAGCTACGCGACGAGCTACGCGCTACGCTAACGGTTTAAATCGGCGGTCGGCGACATTTTAGAGCCAAAGGCCACAAGGTGGCGAAAGACGAGAGGTAGTGAAGATGAGAGGGACCACAATTGTGAAATTGAAAATGTTTAAACATTTTATGTTACTTTATTTATTTAAAACAAAATCCACAACACACCTTATTGTTAAAACTTCCTACTAATATTATAAATGCGAAAGTTTGTGAGTATGGATGTATGTTTGTTACTCTTTTACGAAAAAACTACTGGATGGATTTGGATGAAACTTTACAGTAATATAGGTTATATATAGGAATAACACATAGGCTACAATTTGTAATGATTTTATGTAATTTTGGTCGTAATATAACGATACATGTCAATTAAGTCGGAAAAAAATCTGGCCTCTGAAAGCTATCTTGGCGTACGCTGCCTAAACCATTGGAGTTACACAAAGATGACGTACCGTAGGATTATTTGTCTTGAATAGTTCTAAATAAAAGTCCACGACAGCATATATATATCTTTCATGTGGAACTCACTATGACCAAAATTGTGAACCATAAATTAAGTAAAAAATATATTAATTTAAAATGATCTGTCACGAAACTTAATGTGGCAGATCTAGTTCCACGCGAGCGAAGCCGCGGGCAAAAGCTAGTATACAAATAATTGAATACTTATGGAGTGTAGTGTGTGATCTTGTGCATGTGTGAGAGGCAAGAGTGTATATTTAATAATAATTATTGTCTGAGAGAATTTTTTAAACGTTTTTTTTAAAAGAAGCTTTAGTGGTGTGAAGCAAATCTAGGGCTTTAAACAACTTATTGGAGGAATAATGTGTGCGAGATATAAATAAGTTTTGTGAATCGGTAACGTGAAATAAATGTGTTAGTCTTTAGTTATAAAAAATGTAGAATAATAACGGAAATTGGCTCCGACGACCAATAAGCTTTGTGGCCGGACGGGAGTCTGGTTACATTATTTCCATGTACCTCTCTCCAGCGGTGTTTCCGAGCCGATACGATGTTAGAACTTTTAAAAAAAACAATCCTGTACTTTCCTTAAAGGCCTGCAATGCTTCTACAATGCCTATGGCACTGGCGGGTGGCTATAGGCGGCGTTGATGCTTGCGAAAATAAAAGAATCTCAAGGTTTATTTTAATTTATTACAAAAATTAAACCTAAATAACTTTTGAAATTAAAAAACTTATTGTAAGTTGGTCACGTTTGTCGTTTCAGTCTCCACGACCAACCTACCTCGCACTGAGGTGACCTGTGTGGGTCGCTGGTAACCGTGTAGCAGTCGCATTAAATTGCTCCTAATGAGATAGATGTAGATAGATAGATAGATAGATAGATAGATAGATAGATGGATAGATAGATAGATAAATAGATAGACAGATAGATAGACAGACAAACAGAGAGACAGACAGGCAGATAGACAGACAGGCAGATAGGCAGGCAGGCAGATAGGCAGACAGGCAGACAGACAGACAGGCAGGCAGGCAGGCAGACAGACAAGCAGGCATACATATTCTTTATTGTACACCAAAATAAAGTTATACAATTATTGATTGTAATATTTATATACAAATGGCTATTAATTAATTCACTATCTACCTTTGATCCTTAGAAAAGTACCACAAGGGTATAATGTTAACTATGAACAAAGCCTCCTCGGAAGGGCACGAAATATTGGGTCCCTATTGTCTAAGAACGTGAACTACAACAATCCACACACCGGATGTACGCGCGGACGGAAGTGCGTTAGTTTGTACGTAGTTTATTTATTGCTGAAAATTCGTTAGTTTGTGTACGCCTTATTTATTACTCAAAACCTTTGTGTTTAGTTTTCAACATTAAATAAACGGCATGTTGAGAGGCATTACCATTAAATACACATGAAATTTTTTTTCGTTTCACGGATCCAAAGGTTGACTGAACGAAAATGCTGTACAATAAATAAATAAATTTATTTCAACGCTTTCAGCGATATGGAACTGGAATGAATCTCGCCCAGAAAATTTATTATATAATATATATATATACACATATATATATATATATATATATATATATATATATATATATATATATATATATATATATATATATATATATATTTATATATATAATTTATTATATATTTCAGTTATATAATTTATTTT